>VZRX01017259.1:329692-413187 GCA_013398075.1 Notiomystis cincta | reverse complement strand
GGACAGCGCCCTGGGGCCGGGACTTTGATGACCGCGACAGAGCGGGAAGCGGAGCCATGAGCCCGGCAGGTCGGTGCGGGGCGGGCTGCGGGCGCGGGGAGGCTCCCACAGGGTGTTGTGTCCGGGTGTGGTGCTGAGGAGTGGAGATCCTGCCCTTGAAAATAGGTACCTGATGCATCTCTTACAGTCTCGCAGTACGGACGTAACTTTGCTGAAGAGGAGGAGAGGTAGCACCAAGAAGTTAGGAAATTAACGAGTAAAATTGTACGAGCAATGTTAATTCAGTCCTACACGTGTATCTACTCTGGGATAGTCTTAAGTGGCTAATCACGTGTTGTGTTATTAATTAAAAATTGATCATCCTCTTGCAGTCTCTCAGCTTTCCATATGGGATCCAGCCACAGCAAAACTGTGCTAGACTTTGCACAGGAATATTAATTCCTTGTTTATGCTTTTATTGGTGTTTGTCGCAATATCTGTGTGCCTCAAAACTGTTACTGTGTATTTTGTTACTCCCTTGGTAGCACTGGAACACATTATCCCATTGACTGGTGGAAAAATTTGATGAAAAGTTAAAATTACTTACAAAGACCTCATGTAAATCAGAGGCAGTCCTTAATCTGAACCAGAAACCTGTGACTCCATGTCCCTGTGCACATTCTTCCCACACATGTTCCCTTATTTACAGAAACACTGTCTGTTTACTGCTCCCATTTTCTTCATGTGTCTTTGCAAGGCTCAGCAACGCTTAAATAAAGCCAGTGACTGCCAAGCTGGGCACTCAATAAAAAGGAAATGAAAGACATGTAGCCAGATACCAGAGGTTTGACTTACTTGCTTGTGGGAAGTTCAGCTTTATTTTTGTGATTCTTTTATTAGGTGGGACAAAATTTTATCCTCATTTTCCGAATGAGGAATCAAAAAAGAGAAGTCTGAAATCCTGAGTCTGCAGAAATGACTCAATGCTTTGTTTTTCTCTTCTGATCCATCGTTTTAAATGATTGCTTCAGATGTCAAGACAGGTTTTTAACCAAGTACTTTATATTTTGTGACATAACATCAGAGTAACCACATTAGTTATTAATTACCAAGTGTTGCTTTGTAATGACATTAGCCTTGCAAGCCATCTTTACCTACTATGCTCATTATATAGATAAAACACCAGGGAAGAAAGGCAAAGTGACTTTTCCAGCTGTTTTATAATAAGTTAGTTGTAGATAAAATATCAAAACTAAGTACTGCTTTGCTTTCTACCTAGGGCTGGTGGTGAAATGGGTACAGTTATTTTACTGGTTATTTTCTGTCTAGATTCAACTTCCAGTACTGCAAGCTTCTTTAAAGGAAAAGGTTGCATATGTGAGCGAAACTACATTTAATAACATTTTAAATATGCATGTGCTATCCCAGTTATTAGGCAAAGTGATATTTGTGGATGTGAACAGTCAGCAGAGCAGTATTCTGATAATCACAGAAGTCTGCTTAGTGATCATTCTGTATCAATGGCAGGACACAACTGTGCATGACCTCCAGGCATATGGTTTAGAGTCTGGATCTCGGTGAATAAAGGCAGTCAAATCCTGAGTGTGCGTGTGAAATAGCTGGAGTAATTGCTGAGTAAATATGTAAGAACACCAGAGAGGGATGGCTGCTTTCCCAGCTGCTCACAGCCAGTTCCACACATTGGCAGGGGAACAAGTAACAGCAGGCTCAGCCAGCAGAGGATGTGCTGGCCTTGTGCTCTGGCATCATTTGTCTCTGTCATTTTTCCACGTATTGCTCTGCCTGAGCCTCACCCACCTGCGACGTCCAGGCACAGACCTTTCTGCTGCAGGTTTGCCACAGCATCAAAGCTTTCTTTCCACAGTGTATAGAGGCCTGTTTTCTCCTGATGGAACAGTATCTGTGAGGTACTGAGGTTGCTCTAGGTGGATTGCCCAAGGCCTAGTCTAGCTCAAATCTGCAAGCTGTTTGGGATGCTTGGTGAGAGAGACAGGCTTGTTACTTGTCAGTACTTTGCAGAAGACCCTAGCCTAGATGAATTTCTTTATGCAAATTCCACTGAAGATGCTGTAGCTAGTAGAGATAAAATATCTGTGATGCATGATCTTTGATGACATCTGCCTTCACTTGAGACAGGAGGCACTGACAGGATAACTTCATTGCCATGACATGTTGGAGTTATCACTCCTCTCCACACTCGTGGATGTAATTTTCTTCATTGAGATCTTTCACTGTGTGTCCTTTGTTTACACAGTGTACATTTCTGCGTCTTCAGCTGTTTCTGGGTCAGTGTTTATCTAAGAGATGTTCTGGGAGAGACTCTAGACAGTGAATAGACACAAGTAATACATGTTTGGTTTTTTTTTTCCTCAAGAGTTAGGGAGTGCTTGAATTTTGAGTAGTCAATAATTTTTCAGCTCCTCCACTTTTAGAGAAAAACGAGGATTCGACTCAAAATCCAAGAGGTCGACCAGTGGAGTTTTGAAGCAGATTCAATAATAACATAATAATGCAAATCTTAATATTCATATTCAATATTAATTATTAAGTAATATTTATAATGTATTAGCAATTTGAGTGTCAAAGAAGCAAGAACTGAAGTACCTCAAAGGTATCATTTGTCTCTGGAAGAGTTGGGATAATCATTCAGATTCAAAAGTTGATCCTAACAAGCTGTGTTCCTTTTGCTAATCCTCTCCCATCTCCCTTCTGTTGCAAGCAGCAGCTACTGAAGTTTGCATAGAAGCAATTNAGGGCGCTGTCCCGGCCTCAGGGGGCTGTCCCAGGGCGCTGTCCCGGACCCAGGGCGCTGTCCCAGGGCGCTGTCCCGGCCTCAGGGGCTGTCCCAGGGCGTTGTCCCGGCCTCAGGGGGCTGTCCCAGGGCGCTGTCCCGGCCCCAGGGCGCTGTCCCGGCCCCAAGGCGCTGTCCCGGCCCGAGGGCGCTGTCCCGGCCGGGACGGAAGCGCGGGGCCCTCCCCGGCTGCTGCGGCCGCGGGGCTCCGCTGCCCCCTGGGCCCCACCCATATCCTCCCCCGAACACACACACACACCCCCGGCATGGCTGCGCCACCCGCGGTAAGAACCCTCTGCTGTCGCGGTCGTCGGCGTGTGGGGAGGAAACGAGGAGGCAGCGGAGCCTTTCCACCTGTGCAAGAGTGCTGGCGGTGGGTGCGAGAGCGAGCCCAGCCCTTCGTGTGGAGAAAAGCCCCTCAGGGCCGAAAGGCGCCTGGGAGGTGTCCCCAGCGATCCAGTGTTTGGTGCGGCATGATTAGCACACAATATTATGCCGTGTATTTATTTTTTGGCGTGACACAGAGTAAAAAAACTAAAAAACATCAGAATGAGCAGCCCATGAGATACATTGCAAACGCTTCAGCTCACTGCTGCACTGGCCACCAGATTTAGCCAGGAGACATCAATCAAAGTGGCATCTTCCGAGTTCAAAGTAAAGGCCAGACTCACCACAAGCAGTTGGAGTTTCACCACAAAACAGGATTACAGAAAGTACCTTCTGAAATAGGTTTTCCAAGGAAGCAAACCTTTTCAAACCACTTTGTGCATAGATGGGTGCTTCTCGCCCACCCGAATTCCTGTGTTCACCTTCCCTACTTGAACTTTAATGCTTTGGGGCTGATCTTAGTGAAACTTGTCGAAGGTTTTAAAGATTTCAAATGTGAAATTGTTAAGTACCAGTTTCAGGAATGCAGGTAATAATAAAGAGACTCTGCCTGAACTGAAGGATAGGCTGCAGAATGAATTCAAGCAGTGCTAGAGGAAGGAAAATTCACATAGAGGCAGTCTTTATAGATGCCTTGGAGTGATAAAAATCTTCACAGTTTGCAATCAGCTACAAACCACAAATTGCAGGAGGCTGAATTTCAGTCAGGGAACTACTTCTGTAATGACTTTACACACTGCAGGGACTGTGTCCAGCTGAATTACTTGGGAAACTGAACCTTCTGAGCTGTTCCTATCATTACACAGGTAGATACTTTTAAAAAATTATTATTATTATTTGTTATGTTTCAGGGAGGGAGGTTTCAGCCACTTTTGCTGACGTGTGGGTGGTTTTGGTAAATTTCTGACTTGGTCTGGCCTACCACACAGAGGAAACATCTAGCTACACAGACACTGGGAAAATCTGGACTAGATCCAATCATGTCAAGGTACATATGCATCAGGAAGAGAGCCTGGAATACCTCCTGTTGTTCCTTGCTGCTCATTTTTTACCTTCAGATTTTATTCATTTAAGTGACGAGTATCTGGGCTATACTTCATTCCAGCACTTTATTTTTGGGTGCAAGGGATGCAGCACTACAGTGTCAGTAGTCTTGAACTGTGAGCAGGATGAAAATGAATGAGATATCTTATAATGGAGGATGCATTATGCCAAAGATAAAACATTTAGAAACACTGTACCTGACTATTTTTCCATGGCAATAATAATTGCTCAATAATAATTGCTGCTTCCTAAAAGATGGGTTAGGTAATGTGATTGGATGTGGTTGGGATGATTTAGCATTCTGAACTGTGAGAATCTTCACTGTGGAAATAAGAATTCATAAAAAGAAAAACAATCATTAAATATAAGTGTATTTAAATATAAAAACTTGGAACTCTCATTGCAGTAAAAACAACAACAAAAAAATAAGGGGCTGTCCTGGGTGTCAGCACGAGGAACAAAATGATTGTGGCAGCCCAGTTGTTTACATTTTGAGAGCTAGCACTGTGGAAATGAGTCCTAAAAGGAAGAATATGATTTGCTGTACCAAGATTTTAAACCAAACAACAGGCAGGCTTCTACTAGTGAAAGAAAGAAAAGCCTTCAGCAGAATCCCAAAGCAGGAGGCCCTTGCTGAGGCCTTGGTCAGTGCTTGTGGCACGCAGGGAGCATTGCAGTGGCCAGGGTGAAACCTGTGCTCTCTGGTGGCCATGGTGCTGCCTGCAGGGTCATCAGTGTAGGGCTGCAAGGAGAACAGCTGGGCCAGGTTGCTGGGAAGATGGACATGGAAGGTAGAGCTGGAGTTGTGTTGTTAGGTCCCAGTTTAAGGGAGGATAAGACTTGGTGAGGTTTTAAAGCACCACTTGTCATTGTGGGTGCACTTTCACCTCTGCCTGCTGATGGTGAGGCTGAGTCTGCTGGGTCTGTGCTTTTAGTTGGACCCAACTGAGCCTTTCCTACTGAGATCAACTAGTTTGCTCTTGAACAGGGTTTTTTTCCTGAGCTGTGGTGCTGCCATCACAGCTTTTGAGACAGTGATACTGGCCTGTCCAGGACACCGATGGGAACAACGAGGGGAATGGTGAGCACCCTGCTGGTCTCTGACTACCTGCAACTCAAGTCAGTGTTAGGTGTACCAAAGCCTACAGCCAGCAGAATTATTTCTAAGAGGAAAACAGCTGAATTCTCTAGCTGCAGAGTTATAGCCATCAATTTATACTTCTTATACCAGCTCAGTTATGAAGATTTTCTCTGGTGTGGTGTAATGTCTGCATATGACTAGATATTACTGTGAGTGTCATCAGACTTCTACAAATTAAGTGTGCTGTGGGGTCTTCTCTACAAGTCCAGCAGGAGAATTAGGTTTCCCCAGTTCTTCAACCTCCTAATGATTGCACTTTATATATATCATAAAGCCAAGGAATTTATAATTCATGCTGGAGGTGTAAGAACACTCACTGTTTCTTGGCAAGGAAAAACTACTTAAATTATTAAGCAACCTCAGCATGTGTCATGAAGCAGTGCTGTATTAGAGGGAAAAGAAACAAAAAATCCATGTTAAATCATGAAAAACTTATCTTGGGAATGATGTCAGTATTGTGTTTAAGTTGTCTGGTTGTCCTCAGTCTGAATTTCAAGCTTCAATTTTAATAAATTTACTTGAAATACAATCTTACTTCCAAACATCCCAGATTCATAACACTAATTTGGGGATAATTATATACTTCTGTAATGCTTTTTTGCTTTGAATTCTCACTGATCTTGTCAAAACTAATTTCTTTCTAATACTGCTTTTGTTTTTCCCTTTGTGAACATACTGCTATTGTTGGAATAGTGGCTTCTCCTTTGGATATAATTAACATTCAATACATTGCCAGTATAATTTCCTACACATATTACATATTTGTTTTCCACAGGTCTGCTAAGGTTTGAAAAACCCTTTGTCTGTTAAAGAGCTTTAAATGGTTTTGAAAGCTTTATTCACTGTTGATTACTAACTTAATTTTGCTTGCAACTTTCATTGTAAAATCCACTGAGAGTATTGCTAGGTTATACTACAATACAGATAATATTGCCAGAATTGCTAACATAATCAGTTGGAAATATTTAATGTCTGATGATATTGTTAGTTTTTGTGTTTTAGCAGGGGTTTGCATGTGTTTTAGATTCATGCTGTGTAGACATGTTATTTTTTCTACCCATGCACACAGATACTGCATTTCGATGTTTGATGTTACTGCAAGAATTAACATGAAGTTAGCTGAGTGTCCACTCTTCTTGTCTAGTGGAAAAAAAGGAAAAACTAAGTAAATTATGTATTTCTAAATATTGATTAAATCTTATGAAGATAAGAATAAAGAACATTATTCAGTTTGTGTGGTAGCTTTCAAGAGAGCAAGAAAACTGTACTTGAGACCTTCATTTTGTTATTTAAATTCACATGCACTAAAGTAAAAATAAAGCATATCTAGAACAGAATATGATTCCAAGAGAAAATCTCACTTAAGGAAAAAATGGGTCAAGTGAGACAAATCCAATAACTTCTTTCTTTAGTACCATTATGATTAAATTGGTTAATGACACAGATGAAGCATAAGAGAATATAAAATAGGAGGCCTGGAACATAAAAGCATTGCCAGTATGTCATGAAAATGATTTATGTAAGTCTTTAATTTCTTTCTTATATATATATATATAAATCTGTTTCCTTCCATACCATCTTCAGTGGTCACAACAGTGTTAGGTAGTTTGGAAGAAGAAGTAGATACATGATTCATGTTTGGGTTTTTGAGAAGTTTTTAACTGGTATAACAGCAGAAATAAAGTCTTCCCTCCCCACTCCCCCATCTATGGAATATAATTTCATGTCCAATTACCTGTTACCATGATTTAAACTTTGGAATGCATGTACAGGTCACATTAATCCTCAAGATTTTGCTTAGCAAAAATCTATGTATTGGGGTTGCCACATTTAGCCTTCATTGGTAATAAACTGAATTAATCATGTTGTGGTTAGAAACCAGTTCAGATGCTGTTTACAGCCTAAGAAAGTCAATGCTGCAATATAATGCTATATAGCAAGATGCTCCTGCACACTTAGAAAGGTAATACCTGATGTGTCTTGCATGTGTTTCAGTAATTGTTGGTAAATATGAATTTTTCATATTCATGCATTCAGGGTTGTTTTATACCTCTATTTGAAAATGTGTGTTGAAGAACTACACCACTAATAAATAACTTGATGTAGTACCCAGCAGGAGGCTAGAAAAATGTAGATGGAATTGATTAAGTAGACAACAGAGTGGTTTATGGATTATAAGTAAAGCTTGGTCGTAAATGAACTGCTGGTTTGTCTTGCCATATGCAACCCACAAACAAGAGAATGCCCAGGAAGACAATAAATATTTCTCCAGGCCCCCAGCAGCAGTGTGTTTGTCCACTCTGCTGGAAGCATCACTGGATGCATACATACTGGATTTGTTAGACCTAGATTACCCACTGTCTTTGGGCTGTAGTCTTGGCTTTATTCCCTCTTCACTCTCCCCAGGGTCCATGGACATCCCTTCCTGTGCATCACCCTTTCTTCCTTTTTTCTCCTATTGTAATTCTTTTTTCAAGTTAGTAAAAGATTTGCCAGTGTTTCTAGCAAAGTAGTGACTGCTTGAGCCACATCAGAGTAACGCTTGTCTCATCTCTGAAATGATTTGTTAAGAATGATCTGGAAAATAGAGGAAGGCAACACTTGAATTGCATTCTTGAAAACCAGCAAGTGGCAAACAGCGAAGGACTAATTTAAGACGACTTAATGGGATGGTAGCAACATGTGGAGATCTAAACCCAATGAAGTATTGACTTTGATGCTTGGGAATGCAAAGAGAAATATCCAATAATGAAACCAGAGCAAAGGTGATACATGGTTCCTGACCAATAGTCATCACTCGCCTCTTATTGATCACCTGTGCCCGAGAGACTGAGTGACCTATTTTTCTTCCCAGTAGCCATGCAACATTATGCAGTCCTGACATTTTATTTGTGGACAACTATTTGTTATTTTTCCAAGTGTAATTATTGTAATGTAATGGTTTGTTAAAAGTGTTGATTTACAGCCTCTACTTGATAGTTTAGTAATGCTCATACCCTTAACCATTGACCAAAGAATTAATTTAGTCCAGATTACAATCATTATTCTTCACATAAGAAATTCATCTTCAGATACAACTGAAGCAGTATGAAAAAAAATAACGTGTCTATTAAGGAATATTTTCTAATAGCACAAAGTTTAAATACTTTGTGGTAGTTTTTAAAGACAAGTCATCAGGTGGCAAATGAATGATAAATAACATTTCACTGAAATGATCTTACTCACTTGTTAATTGGAGTTACTCAAAAACAGGTAGAAGACACTCCAAAATGAACAGCTCAGTCTTGGCAGAACAGACAAAATAGACCACATGACCCAAGAGATTTTTGCTGAAATTACAGCCTAATTTGCCAATGTTGTGCTTTTCAATTAATGAGAAAATCCAACGGTTCCTATTGCAGAAGCAATTTCAGCATATATTGCATTGCCATTTGCCTGCAGTTAACTTCTTGCTAAGATATAGTTCTTTATCATATTTGCCTGAGCTAGAGAGCCTGAGGTTTCACAGGGCTTTTTTAAAGGTATTTTTTTAGAATAGCTGATAAACATGAGAAAGCAGATTTTCGTTTTCTCAGCTTCTTTTTTCCTCTTCCTGACTTAAAAAACCTGAAGAAACCGAAGCAGTCCTTAAACAAAGAAATGGGAGAAACGAGTGAGACAGTTCAAACAGGAAACAGAGATTACTGAGCCAGACTTAAAAGATTGGACTTGCTTGTAAGGCAGCCTGAAACTGGGGGAGGATTTGAGAGGAGGAATGATGCTAAGGAGCATACATGGGATGGTTCTTTAAAACATTAGAACAGAAAAACTTGTGAAGAAAAAATTGGGGTGTAGCTGATGTCTTTTATACCCTAAAATCACTTGGTCCAGACTCTGCAGAGCACTTTGCTAGAGATGCTGTTGATGTCTTTCCTAGAATCATGGCACTGAATCACATGGATAGAGGCTGAGTTTAGGAGCTTTTGGAGCTTTAGGATTGCTCTTGAAATGCAGTCACAGGCCCAGATTTTGTTGGGCCATCTGGCTGGCAGTCTTGATTGCATGCTCCTGTCTGTACTGTTGCATGTGTGTGCATCCTGTACACATGGCCAGCTATGTAGTGCAGTGTCAGGGAAGTGAATGGGAGCTTCAGACAAAGTTTTTGTCTAAAGGATTGTAGAGGTGTAATTAAGCCTTTATATGGCTTTGTCCTCCTTCAGGATTAAGGATGGCAAAGCAGGTATTCAATATGAATAAACTGAGTGCTTTGCTTAGATTGTTAATGATAATGATTTGGTAAAAATTGAAGAAAATAAAGTTAAAATTGCAAAATAGTAAAAAGCGAAAGGACAGAAGGCCAAAAGAACAAAAGGCTGTAATCAGAATTATTTAGTGCACAATAAAACTAATATAGTTCACTTTTTACTTAATCAATAATATCAGAGCTGGCTTTTCCAGTAGAGATTAATGTTACTGACCCACACCAATGGCTGTGAGCAAATCTCTTTGCTCAGCCTCGAGAGTTAGCCTTGAGGGGCATTCCTTGGGGAATGCAAAAAATCCCCACTGTGAAAAAGTGTGGCTGGTCTTTTAGAGTATGAAGTGATTGTCAGTCATACACATCTTCAGATTTGTGTTGTCATGCCTGTTCAGCAAAAGATGCTTTATTGCTGGAAGAGCTGTTACCAGGTCTTTGGTTCCTTCTGCTCAACACTTCTGACTCTCACTTCCATCTCAGTGCCTGCACATCCCTGCTGCTGTTTGCCTCAGTCAGGAAGTACCTTTCTTGGACTTGTGATGTTTGTGATTTGAGATAGTTTGTTCAAGCTGGTCTCAGGACTCTTCAACACCAAACCAGCAGGCCCTCCTTGCTCAATCCATTACTGTTAAATTGTAATTAATAATCATTATCTATTAGGTTACTGCCAACCTACTTGCAGATAAATAGGCTAAGCTGGTATTCTAAAATTGAGCTGCACTGTCTTCAGTCCAAATTGTGTGTTCTGGATGTTTAATGGTGCTCTGCAGCCATTCAGATTTGCTTTTTTTGCATTTTTCTGCTGCCAAAATGACTTGCACTGCCTGTAACTGTGGAGTAGTGAAAAAATGTGTGTGTTCCTGTACCAGTGGAGTCATGGTATCCACCTTAAATCCATGAATAGCCCTGGCAGTTCATGTGGCACAAGTGACTGGACATGGACTGTCCCTTCCAGCATGTTTTTACAAGAAAGAAGCAATGTCTTCTCAAGGTTACATTGTCTTACAGATGGGGACATTTTGGGTCATAGTGGGATTCTTCCTGCTCAGTTGTAAATTTTTCTTTCTAATTTCAAAATGTTCTTACTGAGTGTTGGGATTTCCTAGGCCAGGCTGGATGGGGCTTTGAACAGTCAGGTCTAGCAGAAGGTGTTCCTGCCCACAGCATGGAACAATATGGTCTTTAAAGGCTCTTTCAACCCAAACCGTTCTATGACTTCATAAAGGAACATGAAGTGTATGAATTGTAAGGATTTATGTTTCCCTTTTAGATCGTTTTCTTGTAGGTCACATTGAACTCTTTGGTTTGGTTTGGTTTGGTTTGGTTTTCTCCAAAATAATATTGTTCTAAGGTAATAAAGTTCAGATGTAACTTTAAATCCCCATTTAAAAAATTATAATTTTATACCTTCTTTCTGTGTGGGTTGATACTCCTTTTCTCACTTTGCTTGGAAGTTGTCTTTTGAATTCTGATCTCCTACCTCACAGTCTCACTACATGCAAGTCATCACATGTCCAGATGCATCACAAATATTAATTGGTTTATCAGCTCCTTGCCTTTATGATGTTGGAAAATATTTCTTATCTCACTCAGTCTGAATCTCTGTTGAGGCTGGATTGTTTTCAGTACTTCAGAGGGGAAAAAAGCAAACAGTTTTTTCAGAGTGTAGAACATGGAAGAGGAGAAAGTCTGAAAAAAATAGTTGTCTTTAGTGGGTGCCACATCCACTCTGGTGGAGCTGCAATTGTAAATATAAGTAATTTCCCTCTGTCCTGGAAAGAAGGAGTCCAGATGGTCTGTCAGACTGCTGGAACTTCCAGCCTCCCAGAAATGACTTCTCCAGCACCTGAGGCAGGAGGGAGGGCCTTTGGATCCTGCTGACATCTTGCCTACATTGCTTTGCACATAAAAATGCAAAGACTGAGGTGTAACAGATACTGACTTTCGTTGCACCATGTACCCTGATGTCACTATTTGAGGCTTGGTGGCTTGATAGAGAGAGGGAGAAAACACAGGATTTTTTAGCTTTGCAGCTTGCTAGAGACAGGGAGAAAACAGAGCATTGAAAGCAACTTTTAAGGGTTGCATGTTTGGCATATACAGTATGTATTTTTTTAGTTTTCCTTTTTGAAGTGCTCATAAGTAGGTGGGTGCTTGGAAAATAGGACAGCATGATGAGAATGACTGTTAATATTCAACATGCTTTATATGCAATAGATTTGCATATATTTGTATTTTAAAAATTACTTTTTTGGCCCTCTATTTTATAGAACTCTTGTGGTATATTACCATAATCAGTTTTTCTTAAGTCCAGCTTGGAAACTCTTTATTGTTAAATAATATCCTTCCATTCTGATAAACTTATTTTTCTCACATTATCTATCTCTATGTTCTCCATGGGTAAATTAGCACTTAGCCAAGAAGTGGCCTGATCATTTTTAAAAGCCCAATAGAAGAGAGGGAGAGATACTCAGTGAGTAATGCTTTTGCACCCTTTAGCCTCTTGTAGCAAAGAGAACCCAGTGGAACCTGGCATTTTTTGAGAGTTATAAAGCTCTGGGTAGCACTGTTCCATTTTGGAGGGTACATAGTAACATCTTACACTTTTTATTGGAAAATAAAAGCAAGATAATTTTCTGTCTGAATATATAATGTATGAATGACTGCTTTTGAGACACTGATACATAAATTATAGATAGCCTTTCAGATTCTGCACTATGTATTATTAATTAAAAACTGAAGATCTTCATCTACACCCTGATATCTAGGCCACTGGAGAGCATATTTTAGTGTTGGGGACTATATAACCCAGGCAGAATGCAATAAAATGCTGCCATTTTGTTGTTTATGGGCAGCATTTTGGTACACAGAATGGCCAGAACCTTCTCTTATTACAGTGGACAGCAGGTGGTCTGTTTATGAAGAGAAGGGGTGACCAAGAATGAAGCTGATGTTTTATTTTCCTTTGCACACACAAAAATAACATGAAGAAATATTTGTATCATGCTTAGCTTAAATGATGTAATTTCCCATGTGGCACAGTTTGCACTAGGAAATCTGTCTTTCTGTCCTTCACTCTGTCTTCCCATCCACCTCTCTTTGCAATAGATTTTAATGTCATTTGATGGGTGTTACCCGTTAGAGTAATTCTGAATTACAGTTTTAGAGGGCAACTGATGAAGATGATCAAAATTGCCTGATATTCTTAATAGCTGAGCTTCTAAAATAAAATCACAGAGATACATAACAGAGCACACAATCACAGCAAGCCATAGTTAGCAGCAATTCCTTTTAAATTAAAGTGGAAACAGCCAATCATAGACAGTTGAGATGTTGGCTAGTGATGGTAGACCCACACTGAAGAGTGAACATGGAGAAAGTCCATTGCTTGTTTCATGTAAAATCTGAGGATATGCTGTAGCCTTGAATTTGAACAAATAGCCTTTGTTGTGTAAGGCAAAATTGAATAAAAGCGAATATCTGGCATATGTCTACAATCACAAGTTTAACAGCAATCAGAGAATGTCTGCCTAACTCTGCACTTCATTTTTTAACCAGTTTTACATGGAGAACTGCAGATGGTTTTGTGTTTGTTTACATTCTATGAATCAGTTGTAACTGCTACTGTAATACATGTTCATGTAGCTTTTCATTTCTACTGACAGAATTGTTCATGCTGGGACTGTTGCACAGCTGGGCTATAAATCTCATGCAATAGGCAGGCAATACTAATGAAGATAAATGCAAGATACAAACTCCAGGCTAGAATGAGAGCTTCATTCATCCTATAGCTCATGCATTGGGAACAGAGAAATCATTCTCTGAGGAACAGATCACCTTTAGAACCCGTACAGATCTGAGGGGTTTATTGTCTCACAGACCAAATCTTGTCACAGCTTCCTTAAGCAAAATTTCCAAAGATCCAGGGGAATTATCACAGTAAGACTCGACTTCCTGATATGCATACATAATAAGTTAGAATAAAAATTGATGTCTAATTATTACTCATCTCAGGCAAGTAAGAGTAACAACCATTTATTTTCTTTTAGTGATAAGAAGGTAAAATAGGTGCCATCTGCTGATGATCCAAACAATTTTCCCCCCATCAAATACTCCTGTGCTTGGAAATAGCTGCCTTGTTAAAGCCTTCCTTAAATGCAGACAGCTTGTTTATGAATTGAAGCCCAGGTACCAAACAACCCTCATATTAAAATTTGAATGAGTTCTTTTCTGATGAATAATCTCCCTGCAATAGTTTCATTGCTGACTAAATGAAAATGGAAGGAAGGAGTTGGGGGAGACAGTTTGTATGATTCTGCTGGACTGTAGTGGAGTAGCTGCTGGGATTTATAGGTTTCTTACCTTCATTTTCCTCAGAGAATGAGCTGATTCAGCAGTGCCTGTTGTGGTTTATGCTGATGGCAGGCTGCCCTTGCAGTCAGCACAATCAGAACAATGTGATCACCCTGTAATGCTGCTTGGATGGACTTTTAACTCTGACCCACAACGTACCCACATTTGGCTGCTTTGCAGGAGGACCCCAACCAGGCAAAGCCCACAGGATTTCCAAAGCTTCCAAAGGTGAAGCACAACAGCTGTCTCCATCCCTCTCTACTCTGCTCCCTTCTGCCTTCTTTAGTCCCTCCTAACTGCTGCCTCCTTCTGATGCCTTCTAGAGAAACTGGTAGGTCGTGGCTGCCGGTGTTGACCTGCCCCGAGTGTGGCAGGGCGTTGCTGCGTGCAGGGTCAGAGCAAGCTGCCGTGGACCAGGGCATGAGTGTATGGCCAGCTCAGGGAACAGGGCAGGGGCTATGTCAGAGTGAAAAAGGATGTGGCACTGTAGGGCAGAGGAAACATCTGAACTTTTCTATTTCCAGATTCTGGGAAGCCCGTGTTGCCAGAAGCTGTTCTTGTCATACCCTGTGAGTAACCCTCAGAGGCACAGTGATTCAGAGCTATCCCTCTGAGTCATAGGTCAGTAAAGTGACTTTCATTAAATACTTCCCATGCAACTTCTAGCTAGAATGGCATCAAGGTCAAAAATTATGCAGATCTGAAAACTGATGGAAACACATCCGAAGTTACAGTACTTAGAAATAAAAACTTTGGAAATGACATTGAATCTGGGATACTGATCTTAGGACAAGACTTTGGATATAGACAATGAATGGTACCTGTCACCTTTATTTCAAACTTCTGATGCTAGCTACTATCAGGGACAGTGTTCTGGAATGGATGTACAAAAGTCAAATACAGACTTAGAGTACCGTTCCTTCCTGCTTTTCTGTGCTCCAGGGAACAATAGAAGTTCTTTTTTCTCCCTTATCAGTAATACATCACACCTTCTTTTATCGGTTCCTACATGCAGGAGTATATACATGTATGTATAATTGTAGTGGAGCCATATTTCTCACCCACCTATTGTATAAGCAATTTATGCTATTTTCTGTGGCTTGTGCAGAGTTTCATGGTGTATATGCAGACACAAAATCAAAGGACTCAGGCAATGCTGACTTTCCTGTCATGTTCCCCTGCTCCAGAATAAATTGTGCTGTTCTTTCTGTTAGCATGGAGCAGTTCTGTGGGCCTTGCCTTTTAAATATGCTGTTTCAAACCAGTTTTTTTTGAAATAACTATTGTGGCAGCAGGATGCTGAGTGGTGTGTGGGCTGTGTGAAAGTGGCTCGGGGATGTGAAACTCCAGCATCATGGCTCATAGGGATTATTGGACATCAAGCAAGTAATGCAATAAAAGCTACACGGTGGAAACAGTCAGTTGCTGACATTTATGATAGAGAAAAATAATAATTGTTGCTCTGAGCCCGAAAAATAATAATTGTTGCTCTGAGCCCTTTCACCCATTATGCTTGTGCAGAATGGGGAAGATGAGACACAGTGCTCAGCAACCGTATGCAGTATTGTGTATTTGAAATCCTCAAAGCCAGGATTTTATCACCAGAATTAGAATTATGGTGCACACTGAGGAGCCATTTAGTCATATGGTTTTTGGCTGTGGATGTGGCCAGTGCTGTTTTAAGAGAAAGAATAGTGATTATTGTTGAGGTAGACAGCGTAGGTGGAAGCTATGGTGCAATGTCTGTTTCCTGGTGTTTGACTAAAGCAGCTAGAAATGAAAGATTTAGCTTAAAAAGCCAGGTAATAGTAAACCTAAAAACAATGGCATACTTGTATTCCAGACAGCTGTTCTTTCTGGAATTTTTCTTTATTGATCTTCCTATTTATCTTCTTTCTCTTTTCTCTCCTTTTGAAACCTGTGTAATTAACCTAGTCCACTGACAACATATATGTATTTAGAAGGGTGAAAAAATAAATGTCAGAATATAAAAATGTATGTTTATGTATGTGTGTATAAAAAATGCTTATCCACATGCATATATACATATATACATATATATTTACATACAGTTCTTTAAAACATTTTTGAAACAATTGTGTAGGATAAATAGTGTTTGTAGAATAATAGTTTTTGTGGCAGCCATTTGTTATGTTTTAATTGCTATGCTGTTCATGAATAATTTGGAGCATTTCTTGCCATGTAAACTCATTTCACACCACATGTCTTACCTGTTTTGTATCTGAACCACTCATGTTTGGACAATACCTGGAAAGTGTTGTAGATCCTTGTAAGAGATTGTTTTCCTCCTATATCTTTGATTAAATAAAATCAGGGCTCAAAACTGAAATACATTAGATGGTATTTGAATTGACCTCTTCTAAGTAGTTTTATGTATTTATTGTTTCTCACAAAATGTCAACTATACATCAATTAATGTATATCTGTGGATACTGCATAGATGTGCTGTACACGTATGCACACAGGATCTTTGGTTACACATAATGATTTTGTGTGCCTCTTCTGTTTATCCTCTAAATATTGAAGAGGAAAATAATTTTGGGTTAGGCAGTTAGAATTATGGATATGGTAGACAATTATGTTTAAGTAGAGATCTAAAAATGAGGAAATATGAATGCTATAAATATTGGCCATATTTTTAAATGAATAGACACAGCACTCCTTCCCACATCCAAAGCTGTTACTTTATATTTTGAAAGAAAAGTGATACCTTTATGAAGCACACACATCCATCTCCTTTGCTGAGTTACTTCCTTACTCAGAGAAGACCATATTCTGCCCCCTTTCCATTTCAGTTAAACTGTAGGGGGAAATCCTTTCTTTTTTAAGTACAGCAGACAGTTCCCATTATTAGTATGTTGCAATAGGACCCAGCAGGTCTTTCTACCAACAAAACATTTTATCTCAGTTGGGCATTCTTGTATAAATATCAAAAATACATGCATACAATTTGATATCAAAACAGAGCAATACACTGAAATACATAGGTCACAAGTGATGTGAAAGATTTCAACTTGAAAACTCTCTCAAACTTAGAGAGTTCCAAACTCCAATCTGAGTCCAGAGCCACTAGTATAATTTCTAATGTGAAACAAGTGCAAGTCTTAGGAGATAATCTGATTATTTAAACATTGCAGGAAAGAAAAATTTTAAATTTAAGCTCCAAGCTGTTAAGTTTTTAAATTATCCTGTTGCCAGTTTTTCCTGTTTGCAAATTTCTGCTCTTTGTTTAAATGGGTTGATGGCTGTAGCAAGGCAGGTGGGTACAGAGCATCACTTACGTTGTATGTTATGTGGGACATGGTGACACAACATTTCATATTTTAGTGCAAGGGAGAGAACAGAAAGACCCTGTAAAATACACTAAACATGCAAAGAAGCATCATCTGGGTGAGGAGATATGAATGTCTCACTGTAAAGTGGCCATGATGCCAAATCTCAGATAGACAGGCTTGTGTTCACATGGTTTGGGGCCCTTAAAAAACCTTATTTACTACCTTCAAAGTTCTTTTATTAGTTGGGTTAGGAAAGTAAGGACCAGAGATACCACTGACTTGTCTGAGTCAAATCTTTTGATCTGAGCAATATATGTCTGCCAATGCAAAAACTAAAATGCTCAATGAAAAGCATTCTTTGTTTTCTGTAAAGTTCTTTAGTAACGTGGCCACTTGAAATGTCCAACAGAAGAGTCAGATGGAAAAAGAAGAAGAAACAAGAATAAGAAATATTTTGCATGGTGTTTGCCACCCTTTGGAGGCTCAGAATCCTGGATTACTTTGGGTAAAACATGTCAGTGCTGCACCACCACCTCCAACAGTGAAAAATAAAAATCATCAGAAAATCAAACAGGCAGAGAGTAAGCCCACAACTTGTGCCTGGCCCAGAAGAATCACATGAAACTTCAAGTACACAAGATCCTTTTGAGTCTTTTAATTCCTTTCTTCTCCAATCCTGGATGCTCTTAGAGGTAAGTCAGAATTGCACCATGCCAAAGCTTCAGTTTCTTGAGAAGTGAAAACTGTGATTCTCATGGACTCTAGGGACTGCAATACTTAACCCATAAGAAATAATTATTGAATACTGTGAATATTTTCCAGTAGCACAACAAATTGGCAATGTAGCAGAAGCAATTAAACTGAGACTCTTCCAGTCATGGCACAAGGGATGTCCTGTGGTTAAGATGAGACATAATTGGACCTTTTTTTAAATTGAAGCTTCTTAGCACTCATTCTGCCAATCTTTGATGTTGTAGCTGGTGGGAAATGGGAGAAATATTCTTGAAATTATAGTTTCCCAACAGATTGAAACTTTTAATTTGAAAACTGGCCCAATCATAGTGACTCTTTCTTCAGAGGGGCAGAAACCTTTTAACTTTTTACAGCCTGTAGCAATTTTTCCAATTACCTGATGGGATGACATTGGGAAAGATACATAAAGGACTTGATGACTTATGAAAGTAGAGTAAGCAAGCACATTTGATGGCAGCCTAGGAGCAGCTGGAGTCAAAGGTGAGTGAAGACACTTGACTGTAGGATAGCTCTTATGTTCCCACTAATTGTCAGATCTGAGACATTTATCTTTTGACTTTTTCCATACATCCAACAGTTACTGGATTGAGAAGAAATCAGCCTGGATGTAGGCCTCTAATGAGCTCAG
The DNA here is from genome assembly GCA_013398075.1 of Notiomystis cincta. NCBI lineage: Eukaryota > Metazoa > Chordata > Aves > Passeriformes > Notiomystidae > Notiomystis > Notiomystis cincta. The sequence continues at coordinate 394,557 of VZRX01017259.1, read as the reverse complement.
GTGCCCTCTGGCATGCAGGGGGAGTACAAGGCCATCTATTCCTACTGCTCTCTGACAGTCAGTAAGAGTGGTTGTATTGGCTGTCGAGTTGCAGTTCAAGAAGACAACAAGCCTCTCTCGTCAGGTGTTGGAGGCCACCAATAGTTCCACTGGGGATGCTGTGTAATAGGTTGAGTTCAAGATGCAGACATCTCACATACACATTGCCCTTTCTGTTTCCTCTTTTTCCATTACACATAGATTCTGGTCAGTGACCTTTTGCTGTCATTTCCCTTCCATCCTTCATCTATTGCCTCCTTTCGTCACTTCCCTTTTGATGTTTCTTCATCCCTGGGTTCTGCAGGAAAATACACAGTTACCATCATACCAACCATCAATACTCTTAGAGAGATGTTTCTCTGATCTTTTGCCAATAAAGTCATCACAGGAAATTTCTAATTTGTTCTGAAAGAGTGCTCCATAAATCTTATCATTTTGATAAACATCAACCTGGCATTTCACAGGGTTGCTTAAGAAGAAATTACTGAATGCATTTAGAATGCTATGACTGTAAATACAAGGTATTCAATGGACAAATCTTCTTCAAAAAAGCATCCACTCAGTGGATGGTGAAATTTGTAAATGTATTATTAAGCTGTGTTCAGTTTTCTTATTTTTGGAATAATTTTAAGTAATTTTTTATTCATAAAGACATTTTTGAAGCAATATCAAATATTTGGAGAAGTACAAGTTCAGAGAGTCCACGGCTTTGTTTCTTTTTCATTCTACCCATACTGTGCCTATAAAAAGTGAGAGAATTCCTTTTCTGAAGTCTTCCAATATAGGCAGATTGGGCCCTACACAGACAGAACAAAAACAGAAATAAGATGGAATTATATTATAAATTATTCTTTTCCTGTTTTGCTAATTTTTATATAAAGCTGAAATAGCTGGCTGTTTATTGTCCCCTTTTCCACATGATTACTGCAGTTTCTTTCACTGTCTTCATTCACTTTGAACAACTTGCTATCTTTTCCACACTTAAGCATCAAAATAATTCCCCATGAAGCCTGAGTTCTACGTGAAAGATTTCAGTGGAACCTGAGAAGACTTCAGTTGTCCTTTTCAGGATCTATAGGAACAACTCAGCGGGTTCTCCTCTCGTCGCTCTGGCTGTGCCTGAGCACTTTGCGAAGCTGTGCAGGCTCCCTCTGGTGGCCCACGGCCACTGGCCAGGCGACGAGTATCGTCTGCAGCAGGGAGGTACAACGCAGCAATTTGATAGAGCGACTACTTCTTAGACTTGGCTTTTTATTCGTGTTAACAAATAGGCTGTCGTCAACAATCTAAACTTATAGAAGCATGTAAATTTTTAAAAAGTATTACATATAATTAAACATAAATATAATAAATATAAATTTGTTGTGATAGTTAACAGTTTTTAATTTAAAAATATTTTGGTATCTTAGCTGTTACCCAGAAAACCATGGAAAGCATGGTTGCTTCCTTCCAAAGACTGAAAGACCAAGAAAGTTCATTTTAGCAGTTTTTATCATCAGGCACTTATATGAGGGCTGAAAAGGAAACAATCGCCAAGCCACTGATTCACATTTCCATTGCTGGTGCTGTTCACATTTCTTTTACATTTGCTATTATGCTTTGCAGAGCTGCAAAGTTTAGTGAATTTAGTAATTTAGATTCCATATCAGCACATTTGAGTGTTTTTCCTTTCCTCTGAATGGCAGCTGTGTGGACCACGTGCAAATTTCTTTCTTCTTTCCTTCTTGGGGTGGACTGTGAGTGGGATCCAGGCTGAGCCCTCACACGTTCACAGTTTGCAGTGCAGATAAGACATGATTTGTAAAGCAGGGCATGGCAATATTGACCAGAATAAAGCTGTCAGGGCATCCTAAATACTTTCATTTCTACATGACTTTTTTCTAATTTTTTTTTTTTTTATATCTTATATTATGTAAGTTTTAACAGCAGAGTTCGAAGTCTGAATCTAAATTATGAACCACTTTTTAAATTGTGTTTTTAGGCTAATTCAGTGCCTATTAACATCAGTGGTAGCTATGGTCTTCATCAAAAGTAAATCATGCTCTTATATAACATATTCAGAACAGAAAAGATAAAATATCACCTCCATTCATGTTTTTAGAACTACAAAATATCTTACTATTTTTCTTACAGTGGTTTAGTTTCACTCTTTGTATGTAAGTAGTGTAAAAGTCAATGTTTCAGATCCTCTACCATACTGCATTGTATCAACAGATATTTTCTTAATTAACTATAAATGCTGTACTGGCAATCATAACAGAAAGAAAATTCAGTCTTAAGAGCAAGAAGTACATGTTATTCCAAAAAATATGTCAGCAATACAAGGTCCAAGAAAAGTAATTTAACCTAGTGAAAGGTATTTTGTAGTGGGTTTTTTATTGTCAATTTTTTAATTTCCCTAAAACTGATGATGTTAGTCCAGTGTCCTGCTAAGCACAGACTGGCATTGCTTTTCCTGCAGCCAGCACAGCCAGTGGAACAGGTCTGTAGCTGGGCATTTCTGGAGAGGATGCTCAGCCTGCCATGGGAGGGAGGTGGGGGAACAGACTCAAGGGCACGGCAGAACTGCCAGGGGACACCTGCACTCAGGCACTGCACTGGTTACAGCTCTTTCAGAGCAGCACAAAATGTGTGGCTTTTGCCCATATTCAGTGGAATTCACCCCAGTGCTTGCCTGCCACCCAGGATCAGCAGCCCTGAGCCTGCAAGTTGGCACTGCACTGCAGGGAGTGACTCCACTTTTGTGAGGGTGAGGACAACTCAGCCACCTTTGCCATTATAACAATCTTCTCCTCTTGTCACTGCCATTTAGAAAAGCAAAAGTAAACAAACAGACAGACAAATACACACACACACACACCCCAAAGCAAGCAGCAATTGCCTCTTTGCACAATTACCTGGCATAGGGGATCCACTGTTAATTGGTTACCTTGTGTCACAAGGGATCTGAAAGCACATTTTGCTTTGATGTGCACTGATAGAACTTCAGAGAGTTCATTGGTGAAATGATGCCAAAATTCTGGTTGTGGTGAATCCATCAGGTATGAATTGACCATAAACCAGACTGAACAGTCCTGAGGGTTTTATGAAACATTATTTAAAATAAATTCTAGGGGGGAAAATAACAAAACTGAAAGAGTATATATGATATTTTGAGTCTGTACATGCTTCAGTGTTTCTGTAATGTGTCTAGGTTTGTTTTATGAGAATTTTGCTTTGCTCCTAAACTCTATTTTTAATGAAGCATGAAGAATTATATAAACAGACCTAGAACTAGTTTTTTAAACTCTTTATTAATACTTAAGCATGGGAAATAATTCTGATATACAAGGATGAGTTCTGAACATTGCCAAAGATTTTAGTGTATGTTGATTGAGAAATTTTGTTTTCCAAGCATGTTAAAAGATCTCTGGTTGGTTCCTGGACTATTTTGGAAAAATGAATCTGTGAAGCCAGTAAGGCCCAGTGTGTCCAGGTGAGTTTAAAATAAGGGAATATATTTGGTCTCCTCCTTTCCTGAAAACAAATGACACAACTGTTCTGTGTGGCAAAGGATCATTTTCCATGATGTCCATCAACATGCTCCTATATCTACATGAAATCTGATCTGCATGTCAAAATAATTGAGGTGATTTCCACCAATTCAACAGCTTCTGGATAGATGCCAAACTCCCTGAGTGAACCTTAATTTTTCACAAGAATAGAGTTCTCCTGGAACATCAGAGCTTGTTGAGATTGGTAAAATCTAATATATTTACTTCTGTATTGAAAATATTTAAAGAAACTGAGAGTGAGCTCCAGAAGACCATCAGCTAGGGTCCACTTGAGCTTCTGTTGGTAACTCCTAGGTCCAAAAAAATCTCATCTCATAAAATAATGAGCTAGTTTGCCACAGACAACCTATAGGAATCTGAATATGGTCTACAGATCTTAGTGAATTTTAAAAGGAACATTTCCAATACATCTAAAAGTCTCTTCCACATGCAAGCAGAGGAAGAGAGATCTCTATGAAGGACTATATCTAATTCATAATTTTATGAGAGTGAATGCTATCAGTTCCAGCTCTGCTAGGTGCAGTAACTTAATTTACTACTCTTGCAACACAAATCAAATTCAAATCAGAGTCCAGGTAGAGTGGGCATATCTTCTTTGATAACCTAATGTAAAAGTAATTCTCAGTGGAGATTAAAAAAAAACCATATGCAATTTATACAGAAGGAAAACTCTTATCTATACTATGTGGAAACCTTTTTTAAGAAAATCCTGTGTGTGGCCATAGTTCTTCATTCTGTGAACAGAGATGTAGAAAGAAGAAAGCAGGAGAAGTCACATCAAAAATGCCAGGAACAGCAGGAGGACTGAGACAATTTTGAAGCCAGTTTCATACACTCATTTATTTTTTAATTACTTTGATCTTTTGAAAAGTCCATGTTATGCACTGAAAAGCTGGAAAATAGAGCACTCTCACTACTGCATGAATTTATCAGCTGTAGGAAAGCTGAAATAGATAAGCACTTTTGTGTGTATGTGTGTGTGTGTGTGTGTGTGTACTTTATCAACAGAAGAGCATGAAAAAGTGAAAGTAAATATACTTTTATTAGAAAGTTAGATTTTATGTTTGATGCTGCATTATGAAAGAATTATTTTCCTGACTGTAATGCTGTGATTGGTTAGGAATGTGGGGTTTTTTACAGGTAGAAGAATAGGGATGAGAAGGGGATTTAAAGGCTATGGTGTGCTGCTTCAATAGTATTTCCCCAGCAGAATAGCAGCACCAGTTGGTTGCTGTAACTGGCCCAGGGAGAAGCACTCCTGACTCCTGCATGGCCTCTGGAGTGGCATGGGAAAGAGAACGCTTGGTTAAGCAGCAGGCTGAGGGTATTTCTGAGACTTGCTGTGTGGCAGCTCCAGACCTACACGACTTACCAAAAATAATTGCTGTCAGAGTGTTTTACTGCTTGTTTGCTTTGCCCCCTGCTATATCCTTCACTGAATGAACACTGTACGACAGGAAGGAAAAGGTGGCGCCTAGCAGGTAGAGCGCTGTTTATTAAAGGGAAAGGAGAGGCAGATGTGGGCTCTAGTCCTTCTAGCCAGAATTCTGTATTGTTTCAGGGAGGTTTAATAGAAAACTGCAGAACAGGGCATTTGAGTGAGGTTTGGGCCTGTAACTGCTGCAGGATTGTGTTTGTTCTGTGCTCTCTTTCTCTTGCTGCATTTTGAAGATGAGAGGCCGTGCAGAAAGCAGTCAACTATCAATAGTAGTGGTCAGCTCACTCTTAGGAGAGGGGGGCATCTGACAAGCTTTCCAGGTGTTCAAGAATGTAGGAGACCACCTCCAAATTTCCAACACACAATGACACAGGGGAGGGAGGAAAGGCTGAAAATGTATGTACCATGTATTTTATGAGTGATCTGCCCTAGGAGTGCATTATTTTAAGCAATGTACCTGCAGTAATGCCAATTAAAAACAAAAATTTGAGCAGAAATATCAGGCTGATAGTACTTTGCCAGGACTTGTCATGGTATCCTTACAGAAATGAATAATTACTATAAAAAATATTTTTCTGTACTGCAAAGGTCTTGAAGGCATTCTTGTATCACCTGAAAAAGCATTGCTTTCAAATGCCAAGCACTGACTGAAAGAATATAACCATTCAACGTATTTTTAGGTCATTGTAGGGACCAATAAATCACAGCTGATAGGTCATGTGGAATTCTTGCTGGAATCACAACCTTTCCACTTCATATAAATCCTCCAACCACATGGTTCCTGGCCAAAGTTACAGAGAACACATGAGCCAGGCTTAACAAGCAAGAGTTATGAGGGATCCTATTTCTTTCTTTAGGGAATAAATGAATAAGCCAAGAAAACAAATCAGCAGGTCGCAGGAGAGCGTATCCTGGAGGAGTTACCACCTGTCAGCAGATATCTTGGCTCACAGTAAAAAACTGTAGTGTATGTGCAAGATCAGCATTTGGTAAGTTAGCCAGGAGACCACCTCCTTCTCTGTCAGCAATTGGATCACTGGATTAGCACAAGTAATTTATCAGGAGTACTTTAAGAAAACACTTAGAGGAATGTTAGATCAGGAGGGAAAAACAAAACAAGGCAAAATGGGGGTGTTATGTAACTTTTAGGCAAAGTACTAAAGGGGTGTTATCCTGCAGGGGTGGTCTATGGAGCATGTTCACCTTGTAGGCCAAATAAATTGCATAGAGTGAATTATCCCACAGGGAGCAGGTAGCTTCCTCCAGAGAACAAACAGGAGGGTAAGGATAAAACAGAGTTTCTGAAGTGGTATAAAAGAATTTTCTAATGAAGAAATTAAACCAAGGATCTGACATTTCATGTTGATGTATAAATCTTTAGGACTGCTCACAGTTTATGCAATAGACAGCAACATAAACTAGCAAGAAGAAGCATCCTTTTTGTAAAAAGGATGCCTTCCTGGATACACTGAACCACCTCATGAATCTGGGAGCACTACAAGGAAATGTTGCCAAGTAGTGATGCTGAGGCCTCCTCTGTGCAAAGAAGGGGTCTGTAAGCCTGGATATCTAAGTGTTGTCTTGCAGTGGCAGCTTTTTCTTCTCTCTTCTCCATGGGCTCATGCTGGGAATGTTTTGAGCAAGGAATGAGATGTTGTATTGGCTCAAGTTTTTGGAAAGCTTTAGTGGTTTTTGCTGAGGAATCCGAGCCCTGGCAAAGAGTTCCGTGTCAAGCTATGCTGAGGAGGTGATGATGCAAACTGGAATGAGGGTTGTACAGAAGGTTGTGGAGAGGTGCCATTTTCCTGCCAGATGAAGTATGGGAGAGGACCTCCCCTGCCCCAGGGAGACATGGAATGGAAGTCTTTATTCCTCATGGCTGTCATGAAGGTGTTCCTACTAATTTCCCAAGCACATAAATGAAGAACAGCCTCTGAAACAGGCAGAACCATTGTGAAAGATCCAGGTTATAGGAGAATAATCGCATTCATCACAGTTAGTCATTCCGTTTAATTTTTTGGTCAGAATTAGTGGTTACAATTACAGATTTGTGAAGATAATTAAAATGGCAGCCTAGCTAGGCCTTGGTTGCCTTTTCTTCTTGCTCTGTTTGGCAAAATGAAATTTGCAAGATTAATTTGCCTCAAACATGCTAAATGTGCTTTGTTTTTTGCACAGCTGGGCAGTTCCTGAATGGCTGAAGGCACTGAGCCCTCACTGCAGCACACACAGAATGTGAAGAGACAGCTGGGTAACAGGCAGCCCATTAGGCCCTGTTGCTGAGTTCTCTCAGTGCACTGCAGCAATCCTACGTACAAAGCCCTGGTAATGTTAGAGAGGCCAGCAGGCAGAGCACAATTTCCTCCTGCAGGGGATAGAAAGGAATCATTCCTTGTATATAACTTTAAAGATCTTGGTTAATGTTTCACAAAAAGGAGTAAGGCTATTAAGACTAAACTGAACTAGGAAGGACTTTTCTGTGTGTGATCTGTTATTAAAGGAGAACAATAAAAAGTGTCCTTTCTGCAAACCGGTAAAATTATATTGTTCATTATTAGGCTCACACCAACTGGTATTATAACAAACTTCATAAAGTAGTCCTTTTGGAATTGTGTCACTGCTTTAATTACCAAACTCATCATGCATTTTGGTCATTTATGTCTGTATTATGTATCAGGAAAGACGAGCTTCATCTGAAGTTGCATAACTGATGATTGTTATCTATAATGATTTGTAGTGGAAACAACTAGTGGGCAGTTCCAGTCTGTTATTACTGTAAATCAAATTATTTCAGCTTGCACTCCTCTTGTTCTCAGTCTCTGTATTTGGGACAAAGTTTTGGTGTGCTTTTTTCCCAGAATAATTTCCAAAATATATGTCTGGGGCAGGGCATGAAATGATAATCCAGCTGTTTATAGTAACAAAGAAGTAATGATGTTAAACCTAGCAGAGAAATTCATCAGCATTTAGGCTGAGAAAAAATTGCAGTTTGCTAAAATCAGGACAAAAATTCTTAAGCATCTTTTTAAAAGTCTTCATTCACTGCTATATGATTATAAATACATCGTATTCTGATGCTGTGATGTTTTCTGAGAGAAGATGCTTAAAATCTGCAATATTAGGAAGATTTAGGAAGATCTATGGGCTTCAACAACCTAGTAACAGCAGCTGTGATAAATAAACACAGTAGTACTTATGTAGTGTTAAAGGGTAAGAAATGTTGAAATATATGCCTCAATTCTATTATAATACAAAGATAAAATTTAAATTTATGGGAAGATACAGTTAAGCTCATGAAGTAAGGAGATGCAAAACAGATCTGTGATCTTGCAGTGGATTCACTCAAGCCAAACAGTGTTACAGACATATGTATTTGGAAGTTTTCAGAGGTATGATAGCTCCTTGCAAGCTTGAACCTGACCTATTTTGTTCACTGCAATTTAAAACACTTGAGACTGCAGAGGCTGGAGGAAAGGTTAGTGTTTTTTAAATGATAACATTCCAGAGTTGCTGAGACCAGCAATAAAAAGTAGACCTCTAACACAGGGCCTTTCAGGCTGCAAGAAGTTTCTCAGGGAGATAATTTCCATTTTTGTCTACCAAACTGCTTCTGCTGCTTTTGCTTTCCTCACTCAGTTCACCAGCTCTTACAGGTACACAGACCTTTCTAGCATAATAGCTAAAAAAAGTCCACACCTTACCCTTCCTGAAGCAAGCTTGTATGAATGTGTGAACACATGGCTTTAGTCTGTGTATGTTTGCATTATGTCTGTGTTCAAAAGTAGGCGTGGGGATGAAATGCAGAAAGAAAATAGGCATATCAGCCAGTACAAACCTGTAAGGGAAAAGCAGTCTCCTTGGAGGTGCAAGACAAGAAAACTAACTTTAATGCCATGAATGCTCCCAGGCAAATTGACCATAGTTTGTTTGTTTGTTTGCTTCTTTTATTGGACCCAAAGGGTTATTGAAGTGCTCAATACAGAGAGAAGATGTTTTCCTCAGCAACTACGCCTCCAGAAAAAGGTTTTGGCTTGTTCCCTTGCATGTTTTACAGCATATAATCAAATTATATCACTAGTAGAAAACAGATACCAAGCCTCGTGATCTCCAGTGGGAATCCTGTTGGCCTTAGCAGCTGTGATTGTTCTGGAGGCAGAACCAAAAGTCCTGTTGGTGGCTCAGCTCAGGTTGGTGCAAGCTGATTGTCTCAGCCAAAGAGTGTGATCTGGCAGGCACAATTTTCCATTTCCTTTAAACCTCAGAGAACACAACCCTCGATTCTCAAAACAGCCCAGTGTTGCTTACCAAGAACTATGATCAGGGTTTAAGGGGAAGGAAATACAAGGCCTAAAGAATTACTTTTCCCTTAGCAGGGTAAGTCAGTATTTTGTTGTAATTGAGGAAAACTGTCTTACAGTAGCACTGTTATACAATCTGGGAGATAGGAATCCTAAAGTATTTGTGTTTCAAGTTATGTATTTGAGTAAACTGAAATATTGAATATTCATCCAAAAAGAGAGAGAATTCAGAATTATTTAAATGAAGGATTTATTACCCATTCTTAGTTTTTATTCATCTCAGCTACTGATTTAATAGCTCAAGCAGAATTCTCTAACTTTAAAGATTTAGTGAATTTATGGATTAAAATATTAAACTAGAATGAAACAATCTACACCCTCTGTAATTGAAAATTGTCTGAGGGCAGGCTGTTGCAATCAGATTGGAGGTCTCTTATGCTGATTCACTCCTCAGGTGAGAGGCTGTGTTTACAAAATTTATGACTGGATACAAAAGATTGGTAGGGAGCTATTAGCAATTGTGAATAAAACTATTTCCTATCTGTTAAGCTAGTTCTTTCAAACACAGTACTGATCAATACACTTTTAATTCCTAGGCTGGGGCATTGATTATATGATTATACTATCACAGCATTAAACTATGAAACCTCAGTAACTCACTCCACATCCAGAAGATGGATTATTTATCAATAAGCAGATGCCCTGGCAGGTTGATTTGGCTTTCTGGTTTCCAGTGTGCTCAAAGACAATGAAAACTAAAATCTTAGTATTGATCTTTAAAAAAAAAACACCACCAAACCCAACAACAACAGCAAAGAAACACCCCAAAATCCCAAAAACCTGTCTAGGGTGTTCTGAGTTGCCATGACATGAAGAGAGGAGACCCACTGATGGAGTGAAGTGAAAGTGTGTGTTTTCTGAAAAAGATATGACAACCTTCTGTAATGCTCTCAGGACAAATATTTGGCCTCTGTAATAACCTTCTGTTGTTGTAAAATAGGCTGTAAAGAAGAGAGAGGAAAAAGACGAATTCTTCTGGAAAACATTCTAGTTCAGCCAAATTTTCATCACTGAAAAAGGAAAGAGCACCAATGTTGTCCACCTAATTTGACCTGAATTTAACAAATCCATTTTGCCACCATAGAAAACCAGTTCAAATACCTCAAGTTTAGGTAGTTCATCTATGTGCAGATATGAAACCGAGGCATTTTGTGCCATTTTGTATGTTTGGATGGATGCCCATTATGTCACAAACCCTACAAGGATTCTATATCTTTCTTGATTGACAGCTAGAGGCTACTGGGGAAGAATGGATATCCAAACACATCTAATGTGTACCTTTATACTGATCCTTAAACCTTGTTCTAGGGTTTGGGAAACTTGACTAAATCAACCGAATAGATAAGCACAGAACCTCTTTCCTTCTAGTGCATGCAAACCAAAAGCACATGGGAAACACTGGACCTCTGTGAGAGATGCATTCTGCTCTGCTTCCTTGGGAAAACATATTCTGCTCTGCATAATCAAGAAGACAGTAGGGCAGAAAGAAATAGTGGGATTAAGTTCACCAGTGGTATCAGCTGCATGCCATCAGTCAATGAAGTCAGAGTTATCTTCTTCAAAATATCAGGGTATAGTTAACCCCTTGTCATAGTCTCCCTTGTGTCAAAGTAAATCAAAGGCTTTTGACAGGACAGAGGTCTAATTCCAAAATATGAATCTGTACCAAGAAGTAAAATACTTGCCACTTTCTCTGAATTGGCAGCTGTCTCTTGAAAACCTAGGCTAAATTGTGTTAAGGAAGGGGTATTTTGTATTTTATTTTTTCCCCCTTTCCATTAAGTACACATTAAGTGTCATCCTTCACACCTGCTGGTTTTGTTTGTCATAGGCCCGATGTGATTACTGACATTTTGGGGCTCTGAATTTCAAGGCATGGCTTTTGTTACTTCTGTAGTCCAGTAAATATCTAGATGGGAGATTTTCAGTTCTGTTGTTGATGTTTTAACAGGGTTAGTCATGTATGCAAGATTGAATCCATCTCTTCTCAGGTTAAGTGCAACTAATACCACATCAAGGAACTGATTAACATCTCTAGTAGGGGGGAAAATGTAGAATTCAGCTCTTTAATAGAATTACACTGGAATACAACGAAATTCAAAATAATCCCTTTCATCACGTTACATTTGAACAGATCTTTTTCTCCAAATCAGTGGATGAGCTTTCATAAGAGCTGCATATTTACTTGTCCCATTTAAAAAAACTAATTTTAACAATGCGTGTTATTATGCTTCACTGGCCTACTAAACATGATTATCTTGCAGTTCAGTGGCTTTTAGATGTGCATTACTCTAAGACACTTAATGGCAGAATTTGTTCAGTGAACTCTCAGTCCTTTATAAAACTTGGATACACGTCCTAGTAACTGCCCTAATATCTCCTTACATCACGCAGATGAAGGAAAGGTGGAACACTGTCACCTGAAGGAGCTCCAGTGGGCGCCCACGTGTTCTGCAAGAATGACAGAGAGACATGAACACAGCTATAGAATGTCTGTGGCCCAATATATGATGGGATAGCCATGGTTTTTCGTGATGATGCCCTCATCTTTCCACATGCTTCGCTATCTGCTCGTTCCTGTAGTCTAAAGAGAGCTGTAAGGTGCATACTGTTGTGCATGCCCTGTGTAAATTTGACATTCTGTCTAAATGGCTTCTGGAAGCATCTCTGGGGCCATGACAACACCTTCAACATCCCTGAAAATGCTTAGGAGAGCACAACTTACTACAGGGAAAACTGTGCTGGGGATAATTTTAGTTAATCATCTGTAGAAATGAGAAAGAGCCAGGCTCGAAAACATCCTATGTCACTGCCTATTGTTTTCAGTATAGACTTAATTTTTTAATTTTATCATTGACCTGACAGGAAGATTGTGGAAATGTTCTGCCCCAAAAGAAGTCCAGTCTTCTCCACCAACTTATGGCTGAGTCCAGAGAGAAGAGGAAAGACAGCCCCTGTATTTTTCTTATTCTTCTTTACATTTTTTCATTACTTCATTTGATGGACTTATTTACTGAACTGCTTTAATGTGTGTAACATATACAGTTTAATATGAAATGTCACGATTCAACTGCAGTTGCAAGAGTTAGCAATATCTTCTACTATTCAAGACATAAAATAGGGTTTATTTTTTGTGACTAGCCCAAGCCATGCTGATGGTAGAAATTAGTATATTTATGATTAAGTAGATACTGAGAAGAAGAGGAGGACTGAATAGCTGAGGTTTTAAACAGTCCCTTGGAACTTTTGCAAAGAGGGAAAGACTCCTTCTTCCTTGTAGAATATTAATGTTTGAGCATAACCAGTTCTTCCTCTTAAGTTTTCTAATTGTACAGAGCTGACATGTCAAGCCCTAAGCCTTTAGCCTTCTTGTTCCACATCTTTATCAACAACTCAGTTTTTACCCAGGTAAGTTTACTTGTGTTATACTGTCTTTTCTATTTTCTTCCCATCTTGAAGCAGAAGATGAAGATATGATAGTGGGTTCCTTCCTTTACATTCTGAATTTATTTTTGTAGTCATCTTACAGTCTAACAGGGAAACCAAAAAGAAAAGGAAGTCAAAGTTTCTTTGATCTGTTTGTCCAAGTTAGTAGTGCATAATTATAACAAAGTAAAGCAGGTGTTTAAACTTAAGTGAAAGTCTATAAGTAAGTTTATAAAGTCATGATGTAGCAAATATATTAAGATATCAAAAAACCTTAAGCAACAAGCACAATTACTTGACTAGTATTCATTCACAAAGTGCATACCAGATAACTGCCCTTACAATTTTAGGGAAAAAATATATGAAAATGTCATTATTTTCTTTTAATAAATTTACAACTAGAGAAAGGGTCTACTAATAATAACTATTTGCCTACTGCAGAACTGTTCAAAATTCTGCATGGTTTCTCCCCTGATCTTAAAATTAAAATATTTTTCGTGTCTTTTAGCTCACTCATTGTCTCTATTCCTACTGTTCCCTAAACCATACTCTTTCTTTTTTCAAATTTAGAACAAGAGCTATAGTTTTATGGATGCATAGATATATTTACCTGGGTATCAATCCTGGGTGCCAGTTTTATTCCTTGTTCGTTGGCTCTTTTGTCTTTAATTTGGTACAGTTTCTTTCACGATTTTTCCTTAAACTGGATGTTTGACATGATCACCAGGACTTTGGGAGTTCTCTCCCTTCTTGTTTCTGAAAGATTTAGAGGAAGGAATTATGAAGCAATCTAGGGCTTGCAGTTCCTAGTCAAAGCTGTGCAGTAGCATAAGCCTGATCCCTTGTAACAGCTAGCAGGGCTGAAGAGCTGTGGAGCACTCAGGTATGGGCAGATGGATGGTGCCAGGCTCTTTCCAGAGCTGTGTGGCTCTGCAGTGGTGAGGGAAGACTCTGTCTCGTTCCTGTCTCTCCTTTGTGCCTCCTACAGTAGTTAATTGCCTACTGCTCATAGATCTGGCACTGAAAGCTGAAGCACTGCTTCAATATCAGGTTTATTGTCTTGTTTGGTTTTCACAGGGGTGTGATAACCTGTACAGAGGTTGTTTCCTGGGTGTTTGGATTCTTTTCTCTGACAATCAGTAGAGGGCTGAAGGAATGTATTGCTGAATCTTGCATTACTTCTGCACATCAGGAACCGAAATACAGTTGGAGACCCCATGAATGACAAGTGACCCCCTTGCAAGTTTCACAACATTTGTAAGAAATACAGGCACATACTCATCCATTTTCTTATCCACAGACCAACTCAGAAAACAAACTTCTTCAGAGAGCAGCAACTAGTCTAATCAAATCAAGAGATCACCTCTTGGGAATTTAAGCTAAGAGATTTTCTCTGTTCAGATTCTTTGGCAACATGTGAACATAAAGTTCCTCAATACACAAATTAAGAGTTATTGGAATAAATGGCTTATAGTTGAGGTAACGTTTCTTAAGACATTTAGAGGGGAAATGAAAGCATAAATTAGTCATATTGCCAGTAAAGTTATTCCCTGTCACAGCCTTTCCATTTCTCTTCTCCTCTAAACCACTAATGAACACTCTAGCTGTAGAAGAAGCACAAACATTGTGCTCCCTAGTTTGTACATTTGGCAGTTCATAATATGCCAGTGTCTGCACTGTCAAATTCTGCTTCAGATCAGTTGGCCACAGATCTGGCACTAAGACAAATATGTTTAAATTGCACACAGTCCAAAGAAGCAGGGAAGTCTCTGCAGGTTTAGGTATGAATACAGCCCTTTCTTCTGTCAGGTGTTTTGAAACTAGAAGTTTTTACTAAAATTACTGGTATAATCCCTACTACAAATAGTCTCTGTTTCCTCTCTGTACTGGCAAGGTACTACTCCCAGTGTATAAACAAACGGTGATTCATGAGCACAATGACACAGAACAACAGATGACCTTGCATATGAATAGGTTATTCTTCTACTGCAGTTACGGCAATGAATCATTTCCCTCTTGTGCTTCTCCTCCCCTTCTACAGGAGTACATTTTTTATTACTCAGAATTCTCCTCCTGAAAGATCAGTTGTCCCTGGAGGTCGAGAGGGGAAGGATCCTTACTCTCACAAAGCACAGAGGAACACAACTCTGCTGAGGTATCAGGCAGTTCTCTGGCTATCAGTGCCTATATTTATTGTTTTACATTGGACCACACTTTACTCTCAACAGTGTGTCCTCCTGCATGAGGTGTGTTTCATGGATGAAAGCATAAATGGTCCACCAAAATTCTTTTTTCTTCTGTGGAGATCTCACTGACATTTGGAGACTGAGTGAATGTAAATTGAACATCAAGACTGTTCACTGGAAAATCCATTAGAATGAATGTTTTTTGTCAGTATTTAGAAAGCAGTTGGCATGTTTCAGTTTTCTTATTCTCCACCCCACTTGAATACAGGGAAGCCTTGTTCTGAGCTTGCTATCCCCACAAGCCCTTATGTTTCTTAAAATACCTCAATATGTAGATTTCCTGAAGGGCTTCTACAAACTTGTGCTTAGTAGTACCTGGATAGTTTTTCTAGAACTTCGTTGCTTAGGTAAATATTAAAAATATAATCTCACATTTGTATTTTATTTGGCACTTGGCCATTTGTCTCTGTTGCATATCACCGTTAAACAGCTGAGTTGGCTGACTCTTAAACACAAAAACATTCTGTTCTAGCTGAAGCTGTTAATGAAAAGACTACTGAAGTCTGTTGGTGGAAGTTGGCAATTGCAACAATCCTGTTCCTAGAAGTACAATGGCTGATATTAACAATGGCTTTGTAGGGCTGAGCACTCCCTTTGGCAAGGGGATATAAGTGGTGTGCCACTCAGCTGAGCAATTTCTGCAGCATGAGTTTACACACCTGGACTGTTTAAATATGCTCAAGCCTGAGGTGAGAAGAGTGAAGAACCACTAACATTCTTGAAATGCTTAGTGACTTGCTGCAAAAGAATGACAGTGTTTCAGAATCCATGATGGATAAGACAAAAGTAATAGGCTTAAATTGTACTAAGGGAGGATTAAGCTAGACATCAGGAGAAAAAAATGTCTTCCTAAAAATTTTCCTAAAGATAAGGATGGATTAATCATGGGAACCCGAGGGTACATCAAGTCGATGGGACCTGATGAAATGCTAAGCCGCTATCCATCATAGCAGAGAGGTTGTGTCAGTCTGGTGATGTTCCCACCAACTGGAAAAAGGGAAACATGGCCCTCATTTTGAATAAGGGAAAAATGAAAGGCCTGGGGAACTGCAGGCCAGGCAGTCTCACCATGGTGCCTGGAGAGGCCAGGGAGAAGTTCCTTCTGGAACCTCTGCTAAGACACGGGGGAAATAAGGAGGTGATTGGTGACAGCCAACATGGCTTCATTAAGGGCAAAGCAAAGTAGTACCTCAGAGGCAAAGATCTTTCCTTACTTTCTACATACCAGTTATGGGCAGCAATGGTAATGGGCAAAGAGAAAGTTGTCATCTCTGCTTCTGCCAAGGAGTTTCTTCAAGTTCTCCACCAATCCTCATTAGTATTTCTGAATTTCTTTTTATTTCATATTGACTATTCTGATACTGCAATTACAAGTCTGTAGACCCTGCGAAGAATTAAGTGCAGCTGAAATGAAATACGCAATTGTCGTATTTTAATTGTTGGCAATTAGAATTATGATGATTTCTTGTAACTGTGGGTATCTATCTATAAAAGTTTGTATTTACTCTCTATAATGCAAAAATGAGAAGGAAAAAAGTAGTTCTTGTCTGCATTTCATAAATGAGGTAAAGGTTATGGATTTATGCTGTACATATTGAAAACATTTTTCCAGAGTACCAGGATACCATTCTAAGCAGTTTAAACATGTGGCTACATAAATCTATTAAATTCTTCTGAGAAAAGGTTAGATGAAGCAATTTTTTATTTTCAAATATCATGTGCAGCCATTCCAAGAAAAAGAGTGTATTTAAATCAATTACAGGATTAATCTGAAGAGAAATACATTAAGAGCCTGAGGAGAACAGACTAAACAAATACTACTTTGATTGCCAGCATCAGGTTCAAATTCACTTTGCAATTATTTTGTCATCATTTAAAGGTTTCTATGGTCATATGGAGAGCCTCTAGGCAGCTGCAGAACTGACACGTGTGACAAAGAGTTAGACCAGTGGGTGGACTCAGTCAGAGATTTTTTTTCTGGTGATATATACACTGTCCTAAAGCATCACAGCTTAGAGTTAACAGATCCTTAAGGGACAAATTCTAATGGGTTCAGGTAAACAGACAAAAAAGCAGACACTATGTCTAAACAACATCCCAGAATGATCAATAAAAGTCAACTTTTGACCCTGCTATTCATTTGCCCCTTTTTCTTATGAAAAGGGATTAATAGAATAAGTTACAGACTGTACTGAAAGTATTGACACCCCTCTGTTTTTCTATAAGGTCATATCCACAGGTATCCAAAGGAAGAAAAAGTTAATTTAAAATTGAGTATGAGAAAAGTCCTGAAGATGAAGTTAGGAAAATCATTGAGGAATATAACATGAAATTATGTGAAGAACACAGAAATATCCCGAATTATGCTTTGACTTGCACCCCAGAAAAGCCAAGTAATTTAGTGAAACTTGCATGACAGGTTTGTCCCTAGACATAAAATTTATTTCAGTTCAGAAAAATATGTTTAAAATATTATGTAAGCATTCAAGAAAAAAATAGAGAATTGTTTTGGGTTATTTCCATTTTTTCTTAAGCAGTCATTTTGTTCCGTGTAGCAAAGAAGTACCTTTAAAAGAGAAATATGATCTAACAAGCAGAGTGTTAGTTTAAAAATCAACTTGAGTCATACTTTCAGTTTTAGTAGGGTCCTGATTTAAATTAATTTGACACCTGCCATGTTTCGAGATCAAATATAAATATGAAATGGTATGAGATGCAAAAGAAGATTGTCCAAATATATGTCAACCAGATCTGCTACATTTTGGAGGTTTCAAACTGCTCACCCAACACCTGCTTACAGATAAGGAACATTTGCCATGTGTATTCACTAAAGTCAACTTGTTCAATATTCAAACTCTCCCTTTGGTTTTCAAATGTTCTGTATTTCCTCCAACTTCTGTGACCCACTCCATCAGTTACCAAACACATTTTTGCACTTCATTGGTCTTTTTTGTGGATTAAATATTCACCGAGGAACCTCACTCCCATCAGATGAGGAGTTCATTACTTGCAGGCTGAGCAGAGTAGGCAAACTCCAAATGCTGATCATGGTACAGGTAAACTAAAAAACTTCAGAAGACATGCATGATTAGGAGAGGTTGCTGGGTTAGAAAAAGAGCATGGCTAAGCAATGGCCAGGAGATGCATCCTCTTATCTTTCTCCCATGATGGAATGCAAGACACTACAGCTCAGAAGAGGTTCATGTAGAGTATTTGGTCATAGAGAGTGTTTCTGGCTCTACCAAAACTCTAGGAAGTTAATGCCCGAAGATTATTCTACATACCAAGTGTTAATGTAAGAACATTAAATGCATGGGGGGTGTGTGTGGAAAAGCACATTATTGTGACAAAAGAATTGGAAAAATCTGAAGGAGATAAATATAGAATCAGTGCTGCAGTGGAATAATAGGTGCCATTCTAGGATGATGAACAGCTACTTGGGCTGCTGCTTAAGCTCAGAAAAATTAGAAGAAACTTGCACTGTGTTTGTCACATCCAAGAGGAGATCAAAGTGTATGCTTGGATGTAATCCAATCAGCAATAAAATCATTATGGTTTTTTTTCTAGCAACTCCAGTCAATATGTCGATCATACAGATTAACACTCCTACGATAGCAGATGACAAAGATGCAGTTGATGAATTCTATCAACAGATTGAAATTAATTAAAAATGAAGAAAAGCTATCACCCTTGCAACTGGGGACCTAACTGTGGAGGTTTGGCTGTCAGATGTTTGGCTCACCAAAAGAAGTAATGGGAAATGACTATTCATCTTTGTTTACTGAATGGAAGGGGCATCTGGTTGAACTTTCTTGCCTTCATGTTCATTCCTTCTTCATTTAACACCTAAGCTGAATGTCCAAGATCTTTGTATAGATGGTTATGGCACAATGGGTAAGAGCCAAGCAATACTGAAGGATGAATATATAACAAGCAAAGAACACCCTGAGTCAGAAGACCAGTTTTTGGCTTCTAGAATGTCAAAATATGGATATTCAGCAGCCCATTGCTTCTTGTCCAGACACAGAAAAATCTGTGTGATGTCTGTCCAAAAGAGGTTGGTTGCATTGGCATGAAGTAGCAGTCAGTTAAGCCAAATGGGCTATGAAATAAAACTGCCAAGTACAAGCTACCAATAAACACATCCTAGTAAGTCAGAACTGTGCTCTGAACATCTGTGAACAGCAGCAAGAAGCCATTTCATAAGACAGCATGTGAACAGTAACATATGCTGCCCAGACTTTTCCAAAGCATATAGAGGATTTTCTTTGAGAGAAGCTCTGAAAGAATTTGCAAACTAAAAAAGAATGGCATGTCCCACTCCCTGCCACCCCCCATCCCACCCCACCAAACAAGTCAGATGTGCTGGTGAGATAACGAGGCAAGCTGCAGTCCTGGCTAATCAGCAGCAAATGCTGGAATTACTGAAACCTACGAGTGGAAACCACATTAAGGACCTTAATGTGAGAGGGAATGAAATATCTCTATACTGACCAAAGAGAGGATGCAAGTGAACATTACCTGGTGATCAACTGCAGAAGAAATAGATACGGTTCAGTTATCTGGAAACTTTTACATCCAACCACAAAGGTGTTCAAAAGGAAGTGGAGGCAGAATTCCAATTCAGCTGTATTCTCACAGAAAAAACCATGAGAAATCTTAGAAACATTTATTAAAGTACAAGACTTAACAGGTGAAAATAGGAGTGGCTGAGGGAGCTGGGATTGTTTAGCCTGGAGAAAAGGAGGCTCAGGGGGGACCTCATTGCTCTGTACAACAACCCAAAAAAGGTTGGGGTTGGTCTCTTCTGCTCTGTCTCAAGTGAAAGAATGAGAGGAAAAAGCCTTATTGTGCCTGAGGAGGCTCAGATTAGATACTACAAATTTTTTTTCTAGAAGAAAATATTTTATAGAAGAATTTTTTTTCTGAAAGAGTGGTTAGGCACTGAAATAAGTTTCCCAGAGAGGTGGTGGAGTCACCATCTTTGGAAGTGTTAAGAGATGTGTATAAGTGGCATTTGCGAGTATGGAGGTGCTGGGTTGATGGTTGGACAAAAAATCTTGGAGGTCTCTTCCAAAAAAGCTTATTTTAAGTCCAAGACAGTGAAGGAAAGAAGGCAGATAAAAGCTTATTCTTCACCTAATTTTCTTCCCATTGTACATGGATCAATACTTTGATAGCTTAGCCTGTGTTCCAGGTCTGTCTTCTAAAACATCATCAAAAGCACTGCCACAAGCAGTGTCTGCTCATAAAATATATAGATCTCATTCCAAATTACTTAAGCTGGTACTAGAAGGAAGTATTAATGTTATCAGTGTGCAGTATCCACCTTTTGGCAACTATCCTCCCTAAGAAGATCAGGTTAGTTATGTGCTACCTGACTCTAATGGAGTAGTACTAGGAGGCAAACAGTAGTTAGCCTTAACATGGATAAATCTTATGTACTTTTAGATCTCTGAAATCCAGTTACTTTGTACTTTTTACCACACTACTTTCACAGCCTTTCTATATTGCCCACTTGTATTTTTCTGAGTCATGCCTATAGTAATTTAAAAAAACCCCAAGCAACCCAAACAACTAGTTAAAAAAAACCCCAGCTATTGCTTTTGGTGGAAAATCTAGACAGACTGAAATACAGCTCGTCTCTGTGCTCTGCTGCTCCTATGTCCAAACTTTGAGCTACTGTCACACAGTTTATCATGCTTATTACATGTTTTATGTCTACTGCCATGCATTCCATTTCTTACAGACAAACACTGTACATAAGTTCAAGAAACCACAAAGATATCTGAACTCACAGATTCGATAGGATAATCACAGATTCAATAGGATAAACTGAGTCCTGCAGTACTTTTTTTCCCTGCACATCCTCCCCCCACAGAGTAAAACCCCCAAACCACCTATTCTGCTTCTGGCTCCTGCAGTATCTTCATCCACCCTTTCTATCTTGCATGCATTTAATTGTTTCTCTTCTTTTGATGCACAGAGATCAAATTAAACTGGGCAGTATGTAATCAAGGCAGCGCTGTACTTTGTTCTGTGTGTTTCAGTTGAAGCTGATCCCATGTTCACAGAATCACAGAATTTTTACACAGAATGGTTGGAAGGGACCCACAAGGATCATCAGATCCAACTCTTGAGTGAATGGCCCATATGGGGATAGAACTCATCACCTTGGCACAATTAGCATCCTGCTAGAACCAACTGAGCCAATCTCAGGGCTGATATTCATTGCTTATGGGCTGATTTAGATAATTACTTATTTTCTTTTTTAATCAAATTGTTTTCATGCTGTGAGAAAGGAATTTGGAGATAGAAATTCTCCCTTCCAGTCCTTGTTTTCTACGTCCTAAATTGCAGGTTTCGTGTTGATACTGCAGAAATAGTTGTAGAAGGATTCATGGTCTCCAGAACATAATGCAGGGTATTAATTCTCTGCCCCCTCCTGTCCCATTTATGATTTTTGCAGTCTTTGAAATACAATGCAGCTTTGCGGTCATGTTGATGCTTTTCAGACTCTCCTCTTGTGTATTTTATATGGGAAAAAAAAAACCAAAATCTGTTTTTTCTGGATTTATTCTTGAAAAATCAAAACAGCACGGCACCACAAAAGGGAAAAAATTACAATTGTTGATGAGCAGATCAAATGCACAAAATGATAACTTGGGATTTTTCCAAAGGACATTTTCCTTTACCCAGACATGCTTTTTCTCCTTGTTGCTGTCATGATTGATTAGTGAAGCACCAAACAATCCATGTAATTATTCACCAACTGCAGACCATCTGGAGTTAGGAATTTGCAGTCTCTTTCTAGAAATGTATCTGTACTGGGTTTGCTGTACGCTTTTGAGCCTAGTACTTAATCACTACATGTGGGAGGTGTTAACTAGGGAATTGCCTTTCCAGTCTAACTACATTATCATTTATATTGTGCTGTAAATGTCTGTAATATTTAAGATGCTTTTCAAAGGGTTAGAAGTGCAACATGCATAACAGCTTGTACCCCCAAAGAGCATAGAGGTGAAGTGCACAAGTGGATCCCATAAAATAAAAGGCAAATGATGAGGGAATAGTGGCTGCAAGAGAGGTAAAGGAACAGATGTCAGAAAGGAGGAGGTGAGTGAGGAGGAGGGAAGCTGTTCCCATGTGAAAGATGATCTAAAATGGGGAGTGGGCGAAGGAAACGATTTGGAGTTCCTTGCAAGTATGTCTGCTGTCCTACCAAGAAGTGTTTGCGCTTTTGAAAGGATAGCTAAATTTGACAGGAAAAATAAGCCTTTTAAACATACTAGCGTAAAAAGAAATGTAAAGCAGTTGTCCATTGCATGGTTTAGACATTCTATGCATTACAAAAGTAGCTGTCATCAAAATAATGCATGTCTCATACCCAGAAATTTGTAAACTCAACATGAACCGCGTCTCTCGTCCTTCAGAGACCAGGCAAAACAATATAGCCTTAAGAAAGACCTGAAGGTCAACAACTAGGACAGCAAGGTGAATACTCTGGCTTTGTGGAGATGAGGCAGGAAGGTGGGAGGCCTGTTCCTCCAATGGGAATAACGCAGTGGGTGCCAGAGTCTGGCCATTTTACACATTTTTCACTGCGGTGCTTCACATATGCCCAGTCATGGCTGGGAATGACGCACCTTAGCGATACGGTCTTTTTGGCTGAGACTTTAGAAACAGCTCTAGCATTACTGTAGAAGCTACAAATATGTGTTAAAAAGGAATCATTAAATATGAAAAGACATCAGTGTCTGGGATAATGTCTCCTGGCTGGGGAAACATCTACCCTGCTTCATGCAATAATATGCTTCTTCAGAGCTGGCTTCTGCAGCTCTTATGACACATATAGTGCGGTTATTCTCTGTATGGTCTGAAATATTTTGTCAGTATTTTGGTACAGTATCTGTTCCTCCTTCCAAGACACAACAACTTTATTTTACAAAGAAGGGATATGGATAAATTTGTTATATATGCAGTTTGCCTCCAAAGGCATGCCACATTGCAAATGTATGGGCTGCATTTCTTTATGCTAATAAATGTTATAAAGCCATGGTCTGGGCTCTGGCAGATCATACAAGTATATAGCTGAGATCTTCTCCTGGTATAACCTGTCCTTGCTACTCACAGAAAATGGACCTTGTCCTAGGGCTGAGCCATGCTGTGTCATTGTCGGGGGGAGCACTATTCCTGTGGACCAAATTCAAACCTGACAGTGTGCTAACAATTCAACAATATAAATGGCAATGTGCTGAAATTCATTCCCTGTTTAGACACTTGGTCCACTGGTACAGGCATAACAATAGCATGTGTCTAATTCAGAAACATTTTTAGGCAGCAGATAATGACCAGGAAGCCTCTCTAACACACCTGACTTTTTCCTGGTTTCTTCCAATACCTAAGGAGCCACGAAGCAGGCTGGAATACTCTGTCCCCTATTGGGATGTCAGCTACTACCCATATTCTGCCCCATTGATTGTGTCTGGTTCTCTTATTCATTCACTGTGATGCCCTTTAATCTTATCCTTAAATAGTTTGCCATCCCTTCCCAGCTTGGAACATCTTGAGTTTCTTCTCAACAATTTCCATCCCATATCAAACTAATTAAAAGTAGTCATTAACATTAGTCTCAGATCCCTGTGGAATCAGTCTTTATGCTGGGCCAGTTACTTAATGAGCAGATTTTTGTAACTAGTTGCATATGGCAAATGAAGGGGCAGGAAAATTAGGTGAGGAATGATTCTTTCTACTAATCTTCCTAATCCTGTAGTTAAGATAAGGTGACAACCAGTAAATATCACCAAAGTTGTCATATAAGTCTTAGCAATGTTTTACATTCTATCACACTTATTCTGTCTCTCTGAGCAGGCAGCTGCTAGACTTAACTACAGTAAGATAATGTCAGAAAACAGAAGCAAAATATTTTGATCTGGGGACTGCAGAGCTGTGGGTGGTGTTAACTGTGGCCTCCTTGTAGATCAGAGACAAACCAGGAAGAACTTCTAGAAGAGTGAGAAACTAAACTATGCTGTTACCAAATTAATGTGCTTTTCTTGCTTAAGTCAATGCAAGGTTAATCATAGTCTCCTGTGGAGTCAGAACTTCCTCCTCAGTAGTTAAAACTCTACCAGGTTAACAGAAAAAGACACAAAAATTACTTGCTGTTCATTTTTGAAGACTAGATATAGATATATATATAGTTGGTGTATTCCCCTTAGCCACTTTCCAGCTGCATGTTGGGTAAGACCCAACATCCTTTAAGTTCTCCACCCTTGGTGCTTTGATTTCTACTATGTGGGAATCTTGGCAGATGTAATGGATAGAAATCCTGGTCTGTGCTGAGCTTGCCTCTACTCTGGATGATCACAGGATATCCACACATCACTTCAGAGGCAGCCCAAGAAAGTCTCTGTCTTCAGAATGAAAGAAGTGGGTACCAACAGATGGAGAAGCCTCAAAGCTCAGTCTTTTTACCTGGAGATACTGCTGCTCATTGTTCTGGATGTCACAAGAATGTATTGACTCAACACATGAGGAAAGCCCTTTAACCAGGCTGAAGGGTGAACAGTAGAATGATCTGCATTAGAAGGACAGTGGGAACCACTTGGTATCACCTCATCTGATTCAGCCTATTTTTCCTGTGTAATTTGTATTACTTTTTTGTTAAATTGACACAGGTCCAGCATGAAAAGAGGGGAAAGAGAAGGAGAAACAGAAAGATCCTTTGCATTGGCCTGTCAGATAAGAGGAATCCCACCTCTGTTGCCCCTCCAGGATGTTTCTTCCTTCATACATTTAGAAGTCCCATATGCCAAGGAAACAGACCACTGCTGGGGCCAGATCTGAATTGTGTATCTTCCAAATTGTAAAAAAAAAAAAAGGGATTTTATAAGTAGCTCTACCAAAACCCATGTTTTAGAGGAAAACTTCTCAAGCAAATAAGGTAGTGAGGTGAAAATATCTTCATGTTTGCCAGAAGCATCCTACACAGCCCCTAAAGCAAGTCCTGCAACTCGCTGTTAATCCTTCCCAAAGGAGAATTTTTCTTCCCAACACACAGAGGTGCCCTCAGGAAGAAGGGAGGGTTTGCAGTCTGGCCTGCAGCCAGTAGTTCTGTACTGCACCTTTTGTGTACCCAGTGAGTGCCACGGTCACTGTCACCTTGGCCAGCGGTGATGAAGCTGTATGGCCACTGATGTTCTGTCTGTCCAGGGTCTTGGACCAGTCCATTGCTTTCTGTGCCACGCTGATTCACACACATCAGAGATGATTTCATGAGTAAGGGACAAGGAAGGCAGGCAAAGAATTTTTTAAACTGGGATGTTTTCCTGCTTCCATCTGAACTAATCCTAGTTATCAAATTAATTCATAAATACCATCAGCCACTGACAGTTATTTGCTGCTTCCAGATTAAACAGAATGCAGACCAGTGATCAAGAGACAAAGGGTCTCTCACTCATTAACAGCCCTGTGAGCCATCAGTTTCCCAAGAGCACTAGGTTTTACAGGAATGTCAGGAAACACGCAGTAGTCATGGCATAGTGCATGCTTGAAATGTTAATGAACTTTCTAGCTTAAATGTACTTGACTTATTGTAATTAGACAGCAGAAGACTTCTTTAAGATGCATTCCTAGAGCAAGTTAAACACTGTTTCTGTTACATATCATTCTTCAAAGACAGCATCTGAAATAGGTATCTGAAGTGAGGCATTTGAACACTGTTTCATTTACGCCAGACCTCACTGTAGCAGCTTTCCCTGAATTTAATAAGGCTGCATTAGAATGAGCAGCGCCCAGAGTAACCTGAGTCAATGAAAAGCAATTTAATTCACTGTATGGAGAGGCACATGGTGTTTCTCTCTCCCCCTGCCCCTGCCCCCAAAGTAGATTTAATGGAAAGCTTTCTTATGCATCGAATGAATGCTTTCAGGATTGTGTATCATACTCTGATCTCTATAAAATCTTGTGTAAATGTGTATATTTGGGTCACTGTGTTTTTGTTCTAAGATGGAAAGGTGAGCTGAACATAAATTAATACACTCCTCTAAACATACAGAAAGACAACTATTTAATTCACTGAAATTAAATAAAAATAAAAGGAACAAGATAGCTGAAGCACAAGTAGTATAAACAGGATGGCTGTGATAATCTCTGCGTATGTGCCTTTATTCCTTGCAGTTCAGTAACACCTTCAATGCCATTTATACAGGCCATGCACTAGGAAATCCTGCCACCACTACACAGAGTTGGGCTCCTTGGTGACATGGTGCAGTGAAATATCCTGGGCTAGTGTAAATACATGAGACATATTTTTTAACACAATAATAATACTGTCTCTGATGACTGTGCATTAATCAAGACCACAAAGAGTGGGCCTGTACC
Organism: Notiomystis cincta; assembly: GCA_013398075.1. Classification (NCBI taxonomy): domain Eukaryota; kingdom Metazoa; phylum Chordata; class Aves; order Passeriformes; family Notiomystidae; genus Notiomystis; species Notiomystis cincta. Next base: position 368,111 of record VZRX01017259.1, on the reverse strand, counting down.
TCACCATCCAGGCATGTGGCACAGCATAAGTTGGTGCTCTCAGCAGAGGCCACCAAGAGACACCATCCTTCACTGCAGGTACAGAAGCTGTGTGGTTTTGTCTTCTCTGAGCTACAAATACTCAGGAATTGCACTAGGATGTAAACTGTGCTTTTATTTCATGTTTGTATTTGATCTCATATTTTATGTCTATTTCATATTTTCCAGTTTGCATGTTAAGGTTTCTGCTAGCAGTTTGCATCTTCTCGAGGTGTAGATGTTAAAATCAAATGCCTGAGTGTGGAGGTCAGCATTTGTTATTGTCTGGTTTGGACTGTATGTGTTAACATTTAACAGCCAGACTGAAGTACACAGCACTGTTTTAGTTCTTCTGGCCCAGAGGGCATCTGTACTTAATTTTTTGCTACCAAGGCAACAGTTTGGCTTCAGGCAACAACTCATGAAGTAACTATATATGCTAATAGGAGATCAAGCTTCTTCAGAAAATCAAACTATGTCACCATGTGATTAGTTTTAAGAATGAACTAATACAAGAATTGCAAAGCTGAACATAATCTCTGTAACACCAAATTTACTTCTGTCTCTTATAAACTAAGTTTATGTTTGAGAGACAAATTAAAAATCAACAAGCTTAACTTCTCTAGCTGTAGAAAAAAAGGTCAGGAGGAAAGTGAGATTTATTCAAACAGATGCCCATACTTTTCTTATAAGTAGGTTTAGAGGGCCAATATATCACAGCTATATTCAGTGTTTTTTCATCAGAAATTATCTCACAATTCAGAGTACATAATTCCAGGTGTTTTTAACATCTTTACATACTATAAACAACTAATGTATAGTTTAATGATACCTTCTGCTGTTTGAAATTGTTATGGGTCAAGTTTGATCAGCCATTGTGGAAGATATCCAAGGATTGTGCATCAGATATGGCTGCCATGATTCTCCAATCTGCTGTGAAATTCATGGATAGAAAACAGAAAAAAGATTTTCTACGTGCTGGGAATAGGTAAATTATTTAAATAAGAAATAATGGACTGGAATATTGCACTGTGTATGTGCATGAAAAAGATAGCAGTATTTATCTGTGGAAAGAACTCCCAGCAGCTATTTACTGATCAATTTGTTTTGTGACTCAGTCAGAACTTTAATTGCTGATGTGCCATACAGCTACAGTGCTTGCAAATCTCAATAATATTTTTTGTTGTTTTATTTGTGAAATGAGCCCCCAGACCAGTCCTGTGTTTTTCCTTTTTGGAATATTCCATGGGAAAAGGATCTTTGTGACTTACATTCTTCATAGGTTATTTCAGGTAGAGCTAAAGCAAAGATAGCAGGAAGAACATTGCAGTATGTATGTGCATATATACACACAAATATATATAAAATATTTTCTTTTAGACACTCTATATTGAGCTACTGTTCTCTAGAACTAGAATTCAGTTTAATGGCTCCCATTCTCTCTTGCTTAGCCTCACATCTTCTGTGATAAAGGAGCAAATTCTTTCAGAGACAAGAAGCATTCCCATCAATAAAACAATTGGGAAAACTTTTCAGCAGACCCAATTCTTACCCTGGCTTTCTAGCCACCAGGAAAACCAAAACAGAAAGACAACTCTGGGTCATCCCTGTCATCCCCTTTGCACCTTTTATCCCATCTGGTTTTATTTAAGAGACCTAAGCAGAACTTAGTAGGAGTGGGTAGACAAATATAAAAAACATAATATCACAGAGAAACAGGGACAGATGATGGAGAGTGTGGGCTGATCGTTCATTCTCCCTTTTGTCTTTGTGAGAAAATCTTTAACAGTACCCAAATGGCAGGAAAGTACAAAGAAAGTTCAGCAGCAAAAGAGAGGCAGTCAACTTTTGAAAATAAACTTGAAATTTATAATTATGTTGTACCAGCATCTCAATGTACATATGCATCCTGGGAGGATGACAAGATTACTTTTGGAATAATTATCCCTCTCAGCCTGGACTCTACAGAAGGATCCAAACCCTGAATAATTCACCCCTCCTCCACATCAGAGTCTGTAGTAATGTTTTCATTATGATATTTATATGAGAACATACATGAGCAGATCCAATGCTCTCATCACATGGGATTTCCCATGCAGAACCTTCTTCAATCACTTCAGCTTCCAAAAATATTTTCCAACTCAGTATCAGAGGCCTTTCCTTATCTGATTTGTGCTCCCTCCTGGTCAAAGAACAGTTCTAGGAGAGACAGTCATTGAAGATTCTTTGCACCAGATACTCTCTCCATTCCATCACATACAACTCTGTAGACCACACTATGCAAAATTTTTTTTCAGAGGCTTTTGGCTGTCCTTCCACCCTTTCCTTCTTCTTGGAATGGAGTTTAAGCCTCACCTTTCATAAGTGCTCCATGAAGTCCCAGACACTTTTAGTGTACAAGATCTTAGTGATAAACAGAAAGTTTCACACTTGCCCTGAAATGAATTCAGGATTCTTAGGTCTGATTCTTCTAAAAAATTCTCATAGTCACAGAGTCCTACACAATTTTAACAGGAAGCATGAGTATAATTTATGATGCCCCTTAGTCCTTGACAGAACATGACTACAGTAGCAATCATCAAACATTTGCCTGCGTTTTCTCCTGGTTTAACCCACAGTAATTAGATTAGAGGAATTTGTCTTCCTTTTTAGATCCATCTCTGTAGCAAAATCTCTTGTTGCAGATACAACCTCTCTGAGGATCTTAATCAATCATTCAATTAACCTTCCCCTGAAAAGTTTGTTGGTAGCATTTGCAATTAACCTACCACAACTAAATTGGCATTTCTCTTCATCCTGTTCTACTTTTGACTTCTAATGAGTCAAAAGTTGCTCTCTTAAGATAACCGTATGGATTCTATGGTTCTAATAAAATACTAGAGTATCTATTTTTCCTCTTTTGAGTAAACACATATTTCACCTATCTCTTATCACAAATCCTTTGCTAAAGAAGATAATGCTTTAAATTCTGTAGAAAAAATGAGGATAGCTTCAAAGAGGAGACATGAAAATGAGTACCAGAAGAAAGCTTATTATTGAAATAATGATAAAAACAAGGTCTTTTTAAAAAAGCCAAAGTTTTTTACAGTATATTCTGTTGACTAGGCTTGCTTGGGGAGTTTCTGGTTTCTTACTCTGTGTCAATTCCCAGACTGTGGACAAAATGTGTATGTTATATAGAATGTATTTATACCTCATTTTTTAAATGAAGAGGAATGAACTTCCTCACTTAATTCTTTATGTATATATTCTTCTTTATATATGATAATATGACCATTAGGGTTTTTTTGAAGGGATTTTTTTCCTCTAGGAATTAAAATTCCTCATGATATTAAGCAAGAGTCTTGTGTTTAGCATCATTGTCTGGTTCAGAATTGGACTGGATCTGAGAAGTTCTGCTTAATGATGAAAAGAGTGTTGAATTTTGGACATGAATGTTTTAGTAATTTCGGTTGCTACTGATTTGTATGCAGAGACAAGACTACTAGAGAAATGAAAATTTGACATTTATCTCCTCATATAAATGGAATGATTTATTCTTTAAATCAAAGTAACCTACTTGGGTTACTTTGAAAGCCTTTCTTCATTTTTTTTCAGCATCTGATTAAGGTACATTTTTCTTCAGCAAAGAATTTTATGTTCAGTGAGTTCAAGTTTACTCAGTCCTGACCTTAGAAACTGATTTCTACCTAGAAAGTTATATTTCTGAAAATAAAGGTTGGCTGCCAGTAGAAGCCATGGGTAAATCTTAACAGATGGCAGTAAATGCTGCAATTTTATGAAATTCCTGCACAGGAGCATATATACAACTTATTATGCATAGTTGTTGGGATCTGTGCATTTGAGTATGAACATACAGTGTGTGGGATTAGTTCTGCACAGAAAGAAGAGCTTGTGTGGACTGACATGGTGACACAATTGCATGTGGTTTTCACATGTGCCTGAACCTTGGACAAAATTCCACGAAGCCTATGAGGCAGCCCAAGGAGTGGGAGTGTACAGTGTTTCCTGCCACGGCCCTGGTGGCCGGGGGCTGATGTGTTTCTGAGATGGTTCACGTGCACGTGTTCATGAGCTGAGCCCACTTCACAGGTCACTTATACTGAGATGTGTGTGCAGATGGACAGCAGCATCTGTGGAAAATCTGGTCAACAAAAGAGCAAGTAAAGACCAAGAGGTAATTTTGTACTGAGGTATTTGTCCTTTTAAAGGAATTTCACTTGTTCTGTTCTGCTAGGGTTCGGTTATGTTCTGTGTCCCCAAGACAAGGTTGGAGTAGTATAGAATTACCGTATGTTGCCTCTGAAAATACTCTTTTACAGCAACTCTGCTACCTGATTCATTGCCAAGAACCTACTCTACCTGGTATTGTGGCAGCTGGACCAGAAGGACCATGTCTCACTTAATTTCCTTGGAAATTATTTCAGTCTGGCCAGGGAAAGAGCTGGATCTGTCTTGCCATGATGAAATATAACCAATCTTGTGTAGATTTTCAGAAGCTTATGTAGATCAAATCAGCACATCCAAGTGTGTAAAACTTTTTTGTTTTGTGAAATATGAGGGAACTCAATACAGAAAAACAGATACTAGTTGAAAATAGCATCAACATTCTATTGTGTACTTACATCAACATTCTATTAAAAGGTTTAAAGTGTTTAAACAACCTCTCCACAAACTAAAGAGTTGCTGACTGGCATAAAAGAGTTAATTACAGCTCACTTTCCAGTAAGAATGAACTTTCTAATACCTGCAGGTGTCCAATGGATTGTTTTATATCAGCTAGCCATAAGGGGTAACATGATCCTCCACTATATCCTTTTGAGTGGAAGTAGACACATTTTGTAAGGTAATAGAGAAGATTAATAACTACATCTTTATTGAAAAGAAAATGAACACCACACTGAAATGCCTTTCAACTTTTTGGAAGTTCAGACTGGGCTCCAGCAGGGCTCTAATCTGCCTTTTAACTTAAACTGAAACACTCAAAATGGAGCTGCTTTGTAGGTTTAGATCATTGCTATACAGCTGAGCTTCAGCCCCATCCTGCTGGAAATCCCCATGCCCTGTTGGTCTCTGCCTGCTGTATCCTCACTGTTGGATATGGCAATCAACCTTTCCTTGGCAGCTCTCAGTAAAAGCCAGCTACCAGCTGCTTCCTGTGAAACAGTGCTCGCTGCTGCTGCTTTCTTTAGGGCTTTAATGCCTTTTATCAAGAGTTTTCTTTTTATTAAGAAGACTACCGTGGCAGTGCACATACAAAATTCAAATAGCTTTAAGCAAGGAAGAGACTTCAAATGTTCGGTGTCTTGGTGTCAAAATGAGGACAGCAATGGCAAGTGAATTCAAAAGCTACTCTGAGATAATGCTTTTGCTGTTCTGCTTGTGAGCCCATTAAATCATTTGCAGAGGACTGCATTCCCTCTGCTGTATTCTCACACTTTTGGAGAAAGAAGGGGTTGAATGAAAAACATTTCGGCCTCTCACTTCAACATCTTATGCTGAGATACTTCTTTCTCTTCTGATCACAAGAAATGCTTCTTGACTCTTCAGATGTCCAATGTCCTTAGAAAATGGGTTAATAGCACTAACCAAAATACAGCCAGTACACTTTGATTCAAAGATATATTCAGACACAGAATTGCTAAATTGTACAATAAAATTGAGAACCTTCTACCAGCAAATGGCTTGATGCAATAATCATGGAACTAAAAGCTATTAAAAGTAATTTTATCTGTCATTAAGCACTTCTAGGAAGGGATCACATAGCAAAAACCTCAGCAATGCTAGACTAGTCATCCTACATAACTATGCAGAAAATACTAAATCTCTTCTTTATGAAAAGTGAAAATTGAAATACAAAAACAGAGGTGCTCTTCTACTTCAGGGGTCTGCTGTCCTTTTGCATTGTCTTTTTGACCTTTGTTCAGACAATATACTGTTAATTATCTTGTCTTATTTGTAAAGTGTATACCAAAACACAGATGCTTGCAGAAGCACTTAAAATTCAGGATTTTATTTAATTAATAACATAGACTTACACATGCTAATGCTGTGTGCATACAGCCATTGGGAAACACTTCAATAAAAATGGGACCTATAATCAATACCCCAGGTATGTTGTCTTTATTGACCTAAAAAAAAAATAACATGAAATATCTTCCAACAAATCTACAGCAATGCTCCCTTTTCTTGAATGTTGCAACACCATCTAAAGGCAGGAAACCTACAAGTTACTAGGACCTGACTCACACAAGGCATCTAAACAAAGAGTCATACAAAGGTCTATTTGATTCTTTAAAGTAAATATAGCAATCTGTAGATTACACCATCATAAGCTGTCACAGAGATTCCAGCTTGTCTTCCCTCCAAAACATTTCACTTCAGCTCTTTCTTCAAAAACTACCAGCCATGGAGAATTCACCACAGCCCTTAACAATTTGTTCCAGTGCTTAGTTATCATCACCTGCAGAAAGACAACTTTATTCCCCATGCAGACCGCTCCATCTGCCCCTTTTCTCCAATTGCACTCATGTCTACTAATCCAAATGGCCCTTTACTCCTCATGTTATTACTCACAGAGAGGGGTTAAATTGCTTCTTAACCTTTTCCACTGTAAGCTAAATAGACCAAGCTTTTAGTTCTTCTCCAATGAAGGACATTTTGTAATCCTTTAAGAATTCTGATGGCTCTTCTCTAAATTTTTTCACATCATTTGCATTATCCTCCTTAAATTGTCAATATCAGAACTGGAGATAGTCTGCCTGTAACTGCAGCAGGAATGCCAAATGAAGGGGTTATACAAGCTTTCTGCTCCTGCTAGGTTCTCCTCATTATCTACCCATTATGTTGCACATATTGATGCTTTTTGACAAAGGGAGGTTAGAAATCTTCTGTCTATCCTGAAAGCTCTCAATGAGCCTGAACCATTGCTACTCAGTGCTGTGTGCTTTGCTCATAAAATGTGGCAGGGAGTCACAAGCTTCTGCAAATGCAAGAAGCCACCAACACAGAAGAATCCAGTTTGGGCATTTTTTAAAGAAACAGTTGTTTTAGGGAGTGATGATTCATCTTTTCCTTCACCTATTAAAAAGCCAAAAAAGACAAATACATATTATGGATATGGTCTCAACATCAAGCAATGAGTTGCAATAATGTGAAAGGTCCATCCTGAAAGCAGACAGTGAAGAGCACATGCTGGAGCTGTGCTCACCCCACCACACAGGGGGCAGCTGGCCAGGTGTGCCAGAGATGAACATTCCATGTGCCTCCTGTGTAGGGATCGAGCTGCTGGATGCATCCTGTGGCTGTGTGAGGTGGCCTTTCAGTCCCAGCCGAGTGCCCGTCTCTCCAGGGTGCGAGTCAAACAGCGATTCCTGCGCGTGCACCTCGTGTGCACAGGCTTGCAGGAATGGCCAGGACTGCTCCTGCAAAGTGGGTAGGTGCTAAGAGGTGACCCTGGCAGGTCCTGAGCCGAGGGTAACAAAGCTGTGCTGTGCACCCCTGTGCTCTGCTGGTTAGCCTGGGAGATGGGCTGTGCGATTACCCTGCGGCAGCAGCCTACGTACGGGCCCGTTTCAAATCGCGCCGATGCCTTGAGGATTCAGAGCTTTTGGAAACCTTCTCAGAGCTGGAGCACAGCCTGTGGTTTGAAAGGAAGCAGTGGGAAAGTAAACAAAGATGGAATAAAGTAGATTTTTGGTTCAGTTGGCTGGTTTATTTTTGTTTGTTGGTTGATTCACCCTTTTTTTTTGGATCCCTTTTGCCTTAGTTACTTTTTTACACCTCCTACAATGTGGCATCTTCACAAACATAAGACAAATTGTGAAGTATAACACAGCAAAATTATGAGGCATGTGACATCAGACAAGGCATATAAATTAAAAACACTGAAATTACTCATTTTGTAGCAAATACACACATATGTCACCAAGGGATATATGAGTATATGTTTGTGTGTGTGGTTTTAAACAAGTTCCAGAATCTTACTTTTAACTTTGCTTCTATTGTTTTCTGTAGCTTTGGTGATATTTGGGAAATGTTAACCTTGTGTTATTTGGGAAGTAGCCACAAAATTAATCTGATGCATCTAGAGTATAAATAGGAAGTCCTGTACTCCACTGCCCTTAAACTGGGCTGAGGCGATGGTCTAAGAAAAAGAGTCCAAAAATACCATGGAGATGTAATAGGACATCTAATCCCTGCAGCAAAGTGACTAACACTAAGTTTGGAGTATTAGGCTGAAATGAATACCAAGAGAACAGGTTGAGTTTCCTAAGAGGGTAATGTTCAGGAGTTGAAATTAATTCAAATAAATGGATCAGGTGGGAAATAATTAAAAAGGAAAAGAGATATAGATCATAATTATGGAGGGTTATGGCTGTATAAGCAATTTAGACGTGTCTGTTTCTCTTTCTAATAGGGAGAGAGGCAATGGGTGAAACTGGAAAGAGAATTGCTAGAATGAAGCCCTTTGGAAAAGAAGAGAGATACAAAAAAACGTTCTTCAGCCTTTATCCCAGAAAGTGGCAAAAATTCTGGGAAAATGTCATTGTAAATAGCCTGAAAGCTTCAGAAAAGGTTGTATTTCCCATGGATTTAGGGATTTAGAATTTCATTTCATCCTTTCATTGGTCCCCATAAGCATTTTGGTTTCTAGTTTCCATATGATAACATTCCCACCACATCCAAGAGATTTAAATAATGAATTTACTCTTAACTTTTGCAATGATGGTCTTTGAGGAAATATTTTTAAAAGCCAATGTAGCTGTCATTTTTCAATAAATGAGAGAAATGATGATATGGGAGAGGCACATGCAGACAGATGAAGCATGAGGAACAACCACCCTCCTTTTGTACATCCGGTTTGTCATTCTGATGCCAGATGTATTTTAGGAAAGGTGTTCATTAACAATGAATCTCATTCTCCTTTCCACATCCACAGCAAAACCAGTGTGCTTACATTTTTCTTCTTGCATGTGTGAGCTGAATGTGCCTGAATGAGCATTACTAAGCTAGTGCATAATCTTTGTGAGCTCTTGCTGTAAATGAAGAAAGACAGGCCCTTAACCTCTACATTGTGAAGGAAATCTGAGTGTAATTTTAGAAGTTTCAGCAGGTGACTTCTGCCTGCACAGAGCAGAAGAAGGCTTGCAAAGGTCAGTGTGAGGAAAAGCCAAAGCAGGTACTGCTGCTGCAGAAATCTTGAGGTGACTCACGTGCATTGAATTCAATCCATCAAGGAATTTCACTCTATCTGTGGAGAAGGGCTCCTCTAACTTCCTTGCTATGTGGAAATAATGCTGGGTTTACCATTGAGGACTCTGCAGTCAGTCTTTTAAAGAACTCCAAGAAAAATGCAGACAGTGGGAGTAAGGAGTACCAAAATTCCAGAGGCACGCTCCACATATTAACTATTTTGGCTTTTTAGAAAATGTTAGAAAACGAGTGAACTTCCACAGAAAACTGTCTGCACACATAAAACCCATTAGCACTGCTAATGTAGGTACCTTATTGTCAACCTCAGCAAGAGGGTCTGGTGGCAAACTTTCAGTCTTATTCTGACCATAGTTCTTCCACAGATGTTGTCTGTGCAGCTGGTGGTGTGCCCACCTGACAAACTCCATTCTCCAGTACTTTCAAAACAACCTCTTCTAAAAACACTGTGTTGAGCTCTAAAAATTGCTTGGAATTAAATACTACCCAATCCCAGCACTGTACAAAATATATGCTCTTAGAGTTATAACCCAAACTATAAAATATGTATATAAAGTTTGGTTTTAACTGGCTATAAGTTCAAGGAAGTTGATATGGCCTGGTTTGTTATGTTATTTTAGCAAACAAATGCAAAATGTTTATTTAACTTTAAGCAGCTCTGAAACTTGTCTACTGTAACCCATAATCCTCTGATATTTTTAGATGAATGCTTTTAGCCCAGACACCATGAATGCAACAGATTCTACGTAGTCTTCTGTGGTTTTTTAGCATAAAAATAATCTAGGACTAAACAAACAGTAAGGGAAAAAATAAAAAATAAAACTCCAAACCACAGAACAAAACTATTTCTACAACTTGAAGAATTGTGTCATGTTGTTAAAAAAAGTTCATGCTTTCTTTTTTGTCATATAGAACTTTTCTTAACAAGGATCATCTAACACTACTCGAACGAATGTGGGGTCTTGCCTGTATGGTATTAAAATACCCCTGAGTAGCTAAGTACAGATGCTTCTCACAGAGATTCACAAAAAACCCCAAGTGAGTCCTTTATCCAGCTTACATTTTAAAAAGGCTGGACTTGCTCACTTGAATAACAAGAATAATATCTAGCAAAATAGGATAAAAATTTAGGAAAACACTCTCACCTCCAATAGTGCCAAAAATCTGGAGGTGCCATCAATAACTCTGTCATCACTGACATGTATCAACAACTCAGAATATGAAAATATATATCTTATACATTTCTATTCATTAGTCTTCAATGTCCTGTTATGTATTTTCCCTTTCTTATTTCCTTTTCCTACATCACCCCTCGTGCCTCTCCCTTTCCCCTGCTTTGCAGCTCTCAGAAATGATCCAGTCATCATAACTTTTTTTTTCCATTCCCTTTTCTCAAAACCTGCATTTCACCTACAAGTCTTCTGCATCTGTGTAGCTGTATAATTAGCTGGAAGTCTCATTTTTTATTTATGAAAACAATCTTTCTGCTCATTATAACTGTAAAATAATATAAACCTCAAAGGTTTTAGGTCCAAAAAACTATTTAAAAAACCCTCCAAAATTCAAGAATTGTCCTGTTTTTAAGCCAACCTTTGTATGTTGGGCACCTTTTACTCATGTTTCCAATGTTCACATTTAGAGGTACTGCAATCAGAAAAATTAAAGGTTATCAGAGGAGCAACTCTGAGTGAACATTAAAAAAAACTGGAATGCAAGGCTGTATCAATGCTGAGACCTGGAAAGGTTTCTTTCTCCCCCTCATAAGTTTCTGTTTGGAAATCTTCATCCTCCAGAAAAAAANACCAAAAAACCAAACAAAACCAAAACCCACAGGTTTGGAAACAGAAGGCACTCTATGCAGAAAAAAAAAATGCTTTCTAATCTAATAAAACTCTTAATTTTTGTGCATTTAAAAGCAACTGAAGATGTGGATCAGTACATACTAATATGAAAGAAAATACAGTAAAGAAATGTCCAAGGAGGAAGTGGAAAGTTTTCCATTGAAAATAGAGAGTATGAACAACTTTATCAAATATGTTGAACTGAGAATTTGTTCTATTACTGTCTCATCACAGCCTATCTGCATAGCACAATATCCATCTATAAATAACCTCATTTATAGTGCTATTGTGTATTGCCTATTTATGTTGAAATTTCCCTAGAATAGTCACACAGCTTTTCTGCTTCACTGTTCAAACCATGCATGGTTTAATCTTTCAGTAACATTCAGAGGAAACACACATTTTCAGTACAAAATTGGCCTAATGCACCTCTTACATGCATGGAAGAAAAATCTACTTACAGAACTCAGGTCTATCATATAAAATACAGTGAAACATTTTGACTTCAATGAAAATACATGGGGGTGCAATTTTAAGTTAGGCATAAATGCAAATTAAAGGTGTATATAAGAAATCTCCTACATAGTATGATCCAGTATTTTATGGGCATGTATTCATGATAGACTTAGCAGAGGCCTGTAACATGACAGCTGATTAAGCTGCCAGTTCTCCACTACAGTCTCAGACATCCAAAAGAACTGTAAGGTACTTCACAAACTACTAAAATTCAAAAACCTAATGAAATGTACTTGCCCCATCAATACCAGAGGCAGAGAGTGCCCATGCACAGGCACAACCCTTCCTTGTCCAGCACTTACAATGGTGTGCACAATGTCAAAAGGCTTTAATTTTGATTTCCCTGGCACAATTATTTTTTCTTCATAATTAACCACTGGATATTTAAAAGTTTAGCCTGATTTGTTCTGGCACAGAATCAGATTCAACACAGATTTGATTGAAAAACTACTGCCCTAGTTACCCATCTGGATTACAACAGCATAAACCACCAGAAAAATATGGATCAATACTATATTCAAGTACATTCTGATGCCCAGCCAGATGACACAATGCATTGATTGAGCAGAAAACATTGACAAAATAAAGCAATTAGTTTAAATCTTGAAATAGAATTTCCAATTACTTTCTTCCCATCAATCTCAACAACACCCTTGTGTGTCTTTTCTGTGGAAAAGTGTCACATTCTTCTAAGTATTTAGGTGCTAAACCTATTGTGAAAAAATGCAGTGGGGCTCTGTTCCCTGGAGCTCTTTGCTGAGCTCTTCCTATCCATAACCAAGCATCTACACATAAAATATTAGAAACCCAGGTAAAACACTTCCAGTACTCGTATTTTTAGAATACCTGACTGAAAATGTACCACTGTTAGTCTGATCTGCAGAACCAAAGTTCCACTCTTGTCAGATCAACATTTGGTTTAGTAATTATTGTTTTCAACAAAATGTTCACATCAAGGTCTTAGAATGGTTTTAGGAAGTAGAACAGGAATTCCAGTGTACCCTGGAGTACTTGTGAGGTGTGAAAACGCCATTGGTAGTGCTCTTAGGTTTATGCAATGTATTAAACTTAAATTCAAAAGAATATACAAATAAATTATAATTTTGTTCCTTGTGAAATTACTTGTTAATAAAGCATAGAATCACATCATTTTTACATAAGTTTTTCTCAGCTGATCATGGAATCTGAGTCTATAGCATTGAACGAAATTGTCACAAAGGATTTAACATCTTTTATAAGGCAAGAGAAAAAACAAACAAACAAGGAGATACCTTATGTTACACTGCTATTCAACACTTGTTTATAGCACTTGTGTGTCTTCCAAGAAAAAAAGGAGAATAATTATTCACAATTTGGAGAGGGTGATGGCAAAATCCACTTAGTATCTCTTAAGATTTGACCACGTACTTTGAGTTCTGCTAGCACTGCCCATCTTTGGCTGTGTTGGAGCAGGGCAGCTCCATGACACACCCTGCAGTCCTGCCTCTGTCACCGAGCTCCCTTCTGCTCCTGCACGTAGTTTCCTCTGCAGGGAGGCAAGGTGCAAAGGGCTGGGGTGAGGGTGTGAGTCTGAACACACACTCTTTGCCCTTGTGCACCTGGAGCCTGGGAAATACTCTGGTTCCAATAGGAGAGAGGGAGATTTTAATCTGTTTATACAAAGGCTGACATTTTCAGGACAAAGCAGCATCAAATTAGAAAGGACAGGGAGGCAGAGATGCTAAGAATCAGGGACTGAGTGAAGTTCCAAAATGCAGTTAAGAAATGATGACAATTATCTCCTATTACTGAGAGATTATAATGGCCTAAAGACAAAGATTAAAAAAGCACTCACATACAACTTTTCTTGGTGTGATGCTGGTTTTGCTGCATAGATCTTACTAACTGTAGTAGGAGTTAGGCAGCTCTGGGATGTGGAGCTCTTTGTAGCAGTATTTTACAATCTCTCTTGAAATATGTATAGAAACATAAACTACTATTGCTTTTGTTACAGAAATTTAGTGTTGAGATTTAGAAGTCACCCTTCTCCCAAATGCAATGACTGACTGCTCTTTGATGCCTGCAGGCCAAGAGACAGACCAGAGCACTCAGATGTTTTGCATGAAGAATCCCTTGACCACAGATTCTTCTGTAATCACTGCCCTGCTGTAAAATGAGATTGTGCACACCTGGCTCACACATGCACCACACACAATCTTCCTTGACTTTTCTAGGCCTTGATGAAAAGACAGACACACTATGCCACAGTTCCCATGTCTAAAGGACTAATGAGGTTATTTAGGGAGTGTTATGCAAGTTATGATTTATCTGGAAGATAGCGTAGAAGTATCACTTTATTTTGCAAGGAGCAGGGTAGGGCAGGAGCCTGGCTTGCATTTAAAAGCATTATCTCTATTCTGTTGGCAATTTTTTTTCAGTTGAAAATGCATTGATATGATAAGAGAAATAAAAAGGAAAACTGACCTCATTAATAGCTGTGGCATGGTTGCCTTCATTATGGAAAAGAGGTGACTAAGGGAGGTATGACACAGGCCTGTAAAATGATAGATGGTTCAGGGAAAGCATGTAGGCAGTGATTACTCACTATTTCTTACAGTATAAGGCTTCTTCAACACTCACGCTATGATGTGACTTCAAAATAAACAGAAAGGAGGGAGTTGTGCAGGCAAAACCGTGTTAATCCATGCAGCTTGTTAATCCATGATGTTATGAAGACAAAGAACAAAGAATGCCAAAGTAAGGGCTTGAATTTCTGTGGGAGAGAGGTCAGTCAGTGGCTATTAAAAGTTGTGTTCAGGTGCAGTTTTCAGCTTGGGAAGGTGGTTAGGAATATGGTTAGGAAGGTGGTTGAATATTTAAAAGAATTGCTGTTCATTTCATTTCTTCCTTAGACAAGTGCTAATGGCCACTGGCAAAGAGTGAATAGTGGAGCAGCCTTTATGTCCCTTTTTCCTGAACATTGTGGTTTTCCATAATGTAAGCTGTTCATAACAGTTAAAACCTGTTAATTTTTCATGGCATTTTCTTGGCTTTTACCATCTCATGGGACTCTCATTTATGCCAGCACCTGGATTCTCATTTTGCCTAAGCACTGGCATTTGTGATGAGCTGGAGGGACTGTCCTGTCAAAGTCACTCTTTCCTTCAGCAACAGTCAGATATTTGCACTTCTAAAGGAACTCGTCTCATAAACTGAGACCTGTGCTTAGTATCAGGAAACCCTGACTCAAATTAAAAATGGTCCCCTAAATTGGGATGAAATACCAAATTTTCTGTGGACACCATGGTAATTAAAGTCGTGCCATAAACTGGAGTAGTTTTGTCACTACTTCTAGTCCAGGAAGGACTTCAGAATTCCTTCCTGTGAAGGTAAACCAGTAGGAATGGATACATTTTCTAGTGCTACAACAGTGTTGCTAGAGTGGATGGTATATTTTCTCCCAGTTCTAAGGTCAAGTCCACTTACTGCTTAGCAAATGGCTTAAAAATGAACTGAAATAGATATTTAATGACTTAGCAGTAGGTAGAAGTAGGTAGTGGGCTTGAGAATGAACAATGGTAGAAAAACTGAAGGGAACCATTTTTTTCATTTGTAGGGCTTCTGCTTCCTGCTCCTTAATTTAGGTACAGAAAATTAAATGTTAACTGACCTTGAAAATGTATGGTTCAAGATAAATATTGGGTGCAGGGTGGACAGAAGATATTTAAGTAATTATTTCCTGGAAGGTCGATTTTTAGTAAGTATGCATGCTTAAATATAGAAGTTAATTTCTCAGCATTGTACATTTTAATGCATGGCTGACCTTCCTCGAAACTCCAAAAGCAGCTCTGGATAACTTTATTAGGTACACATTCCCCCAGCTTCAAGGTTTAACATGAACCCAGAAAATTATGAATATATAGTAGTTACATAAATTTTTCATGGCTGTTAAGCATTAAATAGATATAAGTGACTGTACCTCATTTGCTGCCCAATTTATATACCCTGTATATAAGGGTTTTTTTTGTATACTTCTTTTTTCACTACTTTTCTGTCACTATTGTATTTCTTCAAGCTTAGTCTTATATTTCCTGATGTCAACAATGTGGCAATGAACAGACCAGAGTGGAATCCTATCTGATACTGTGCCTGAGAGTCTGAAGATACATTATATTAGAAATCCATGGGAGAAAATCAATCCCATGATTGGTAACTATACACTATAGATTAATTAAGGCCAGAGGCAAGGGATTAAGCCCAGTACAATCCTTTATTTGGCTTGATTTGCAAACAGAGTTGTAAGCAAAAGTCTCTAAGACTGTTCAAAGTTGAAGGTTGTGTTGCACAGCATTGACAAGGCTTTTTGTGCATCAGAATTTCAGAGAATCTCTCAGTCTCTCTGTAATAAGGTACTGTGATGCTGCAGCCATGTGAATCAACCCCCAGTGTTCCCTGTGCTGCTCTGATGTGGAATGGCATGTCATTTGTTTGGTGATTTTCCTCCAGATTGGCAATTACATTTTAGATTTATAAAGCCCTGGATTTATTATCATGATAAATCATTGTTATCAGTGCACAGATTCCCTATGAGGGAACCTTTTCCTGCTGGACTGAGTTCTACATTATTACTTGTCTGTATGACTTCTTGTGGTAACTAGAACAGTGCTAAGGAAGTGGTACCAAAAGTGACAGAGGAATTGATTTGGTTCTTCCTCAATCAACTTCCTGTAATCAACATAATCCCTCCTGCACCCTGCAGAGAATGTCCTGCTGTCACCTCATTGCTCAGGTGTGGCAAAACTACTTGCAGCACTTTACCCAATGATCAGTGATATTTTAAATTGATGCAGCAAAAAATTGAGGTTAGAAGCTTGGTTTTTTAAAAATTAAAATCAAAAAAGTCTTCCTCCAACTTCAGTCCATTTGAAGCAATGCTCAGTTGGCAGAGTGGCCAGAGTCACTAGAGTAAGGGAAAACACATATGCTGTGAGCATCAATGTTCTGATAAAGCAAATAAAATCCCAGCTGCAAAAACATTGCAAACCCTTCATTACTGACCTGATCATTTTCATTTCATGGAAAAAACCAACTGCTACAAATCTAGTTAATGATTGTTATGGCAAATTAAAGTCACTAAAGTCATCTATTGTTATAATCCCAACACAATTAGGGGTAACTCTGTATATGTAATGTTTTCAATGTCTCACTGAAAATGAAGCATCTCAAAGAAAATGCTGTTCTCAGATGCTTGAAATGCAGCTCTCCAGAACTATGTTCTCTGCTGAATGTTTTTGATAATGGTGGAACAAAGAACTTTGATTTTAAGAACTTTATCAGCACATCCCTGTGCAATTTTAGTGCATTGCTCATCCTCCATATAAAGTAGAAGCATTTCTATCTTTACACATCCCACACCTACTGTAGCTCCAAAATATCTTCCAGTTTACAGAGCTTCTGTAACAATTACTCTCTGCATAGTATTTTCCAGGTCAAACAGTTTTTTAAAAAATAATTAATTAACTCTGGTTTGGGTAAACAATTATTCATGACCTAGTCTCAGTGTCCCCTGATTTTTTTCATTAATTGTAATGCCTACCCAGGTAGTCCCACTAAAAAACTATGGTTAGCTTGGGAATCACTCACCTTCGCTGTGCTTTTATATTTGTTACCAGTGCTAGTCACCTCAATCATCATGGGATGTTTTTTACTTTCTGATTATGTAGTTGACATTTTTTATGCAAAGCTTTCTCAAATGAGCTCTGCTGTGAGAGATGGGGATATAATTATGTTACAGAAACTGTGGGGAGGCTAATGGGGACAAGCATTTAATTAGCAACTAGAAGTAGCTTGAATGCTTCAAAATAAGAAAGTTTTGCATGGTTTACCCCAAACAAAATACATTCTTTTGTTAAAAATGGATTATCAAATTGAGGATTAGATTTGTGCTTTTAGGGGGAGGTTGGGATTGTCAGTCAGGCCTGTGACACACGCAGGCATCACAACATTACTGTGTTGCTCAGTGATATCTGAGGACAACACAGAGTGTACTGAACAAATTGTACCTGCATCACAGAAGGTGCCAGAAACCACTGTCAGCTTAACTGAGTACATAAAACCAGAAATTCTTGAATATATGGGAAAGGAACAGCATAAATAAAATGTTATTTCCTAGGAGAGAAAATAGAATATATCAAACAGACTTTGAGTGAGAAAGAAACAATCATACTGTTGAATCTCCCAGGAAAAGAAAGGGAATTTAGCCTCCCAAGATTGTTCCAGTTGGTGTTAAACTCTTATTAAAGTACATTGTTTTACCCAGCTCTCTTCACAAGTAAATCAGCACGGTAGCTTCCTGAGATCCAGTCTGACTGGTCTAGAAATACCCTTCTCTTGCATTCTGCCTTTTTAAATAGGACAGTGTGCTTGGCAGTTGTCATCTTCACTTACAGTAGCTCACTGGGGACCAAGCACCATTAGCATCCCCCCGTGGTTTGATTCCCAGAGCTCGTGTCTGTTGGTTTGGTTCCAGAGATTTGCAGTCACTTCTGCAGTTTTGTCGGGTGTGGCTCCAGAAGTCTCTCCACCTCTCTGTTGTCTTTCCAGTCTCCAGCTACTAAGGAGCCTCTGGACTCCAGAATTAACTTTGCCATGCCCTATTAAACACAGTTATTTTATCAGTTTTGTAATGTTTCTACTGAGTCTGTTTGCGGCTGATGCATAAGGATCTCTTCAGACACTTGCTGATTATGTCCCGGTAGCTTTTGCTGGTTTGTTTAAGCCTTAATTGCAAAGTCCTCATCTTGGCCCATGCAGGTAGTGCAGGGCAGCTCAGGACTGCACCAGGACTGTGGAGCTGCAGAGCCTGTGCCCAGCTGGGGTAGGGAGCACAGCTTTATCCTGGGCCTGTCCCCTGCCACAGGAAACCTGGCAGATGCACCCCTGGCTATCCCTGTGTAAGGCTTACAGGGCATATGCTGTTCCTAATAGGGTGAGGAGCTCTTTTATGCTAAGGAAAACACAGATTTTGCAACATTAGGGACTTCTCAAAAGTGTGAGAATGAGCCATAATTTGCATATCCATCCATATAAATGTGCAGGCATTTTCTACCTGCATGTACAATAATGGATACAGTAAAATTAGAGCTATTTAATGGCTTCTTTTGTAAGGTACCATCTGCTTCAGTGCAGTATTTAACATTCAGGACTCTATTTATAAACAGGAAGAGGTGTAGACTTCAAAGCTGGATTTGCACATCCTAGCACTATGGCCACCTCAAAAACTATATATATATTTAATGTGATACAGATCTACAGACCAAGCCTTGTGTGTTTAACTGAAGGAACAGAATGTGAAAGTGAAGGTTTATACACCCTCCTCCCCAAGCTTAAACTAGAAGCAATCAGTGGGCGATAATTCTCCTTATAATTCTATTTTCATTAAATAGTCACCAGCATGTGAAAGTATATTGGAGAAATAGAAATTGTGTAACTGCTTTGCTGTGATACAGATGTATTTATAAATAGGCACTGCAAAAGAATTCCTATTGTATTGATCCAACAGTTTGGCTTTAGTCTTGCCACTAAAAGTTGTTCTTTACTGGTCAAAATATAAAATCAGTTGTCCATGACATATTTGCACTTATGGCATTTGGATTTGATGCAGACTTTGCCTAAACCAAGTAGCTGAAAGAGTGAAGGAACAATCCAGAGAGATTTGTGGCTATCTGAGCTAGGCCATGAAACAAAGCAAGCCAAGGTCTGCCTATTTTCTACATGAAGGCAAGAGAGGAGGCTAATACTTATCAGCTGAGTAGATTTGGGGTTGTGTTACGTCTTTGCATTCTAATAATAATTTTTTTGTGAAGAAAGGACCTTTAAAGAACACAGTCATGGTGTTTGCATCCCAGGCACATCAACAGGTTCACTGAAATAGTTAGCAATTTCTTTAATATTTTTTTTGTAAAGATGATTTCTCAGAATCTCCTTTTGGTTTTTCTACAATAGCTTTGAATTGGGGAACATGGCTATGAATTTTTGTTTCAGATATGACTCAGGGAAAAATTAGTAACTTATATAGGTTTACAAATTGAAAGTTGAATTCTTTTTAAGCATGCTCTCATGGTTGCCAGGAGTTTCATCTGCTAGCAGTTTTGGTTTCAACCTTTTTAGTCAGACAGAATTCCTGGACCACTGAAAGACTGTTGTAAGCATTGGAACAGGCTCCCAGGGAAGCTGTGGATTCACCATCCCTGGAAGTGTTCAAAAACTGAGTGGATATGGCACTTTGCAATATGGTTTAGTGGTCATGGTGGTAGTCAGCTGAAGGGTGGATTTGATTATCTTGAAGGTCTTTTCCAACCTTAATGATTCCATGATCCATTAAAAAAATTTAAGCTGTCTTTTATTACAAATTCAAATGGATCACAGATGTGAAAAAAACCTTTTTGATACACCCACAAATAAACTAAGATGAAATCTAAGTGCAAACAAATGCAGTACTGTTTGTGATAGGGAATATGAAAGCAAAACTGCCTGAATTGTGAATGGATTTATTTTCAGAACTTATGTTTGACATTCTTGGCTGAAAATGAAAAGTAATTTTGACATTCACGTTGAAAAGGTACATTTGCTTCCTGCCATGGTTGGCTTACACTGCCATCAATGTGTACTGCATTTTCCCTCAGGAGGCAATGTACAGTGCAGACCTTCTGCCACAAACCTCCCTCTCAGTAGACCCATGAATCTGGGCCTTTATATAGATTTGGGATAGGAAATGATGTAGAACTGCTTTGTTAAAATACTGTATTTTGATGTGTCTTTCATCAAAAACATTACATGGACATTCCATCAAAAGTTTAAAGGGGAAGGAGGGGGTGCCTATAAACTTACTCATGTATATGTTTACTTTGAATGTCATTGGATTGCAAACCAGAGAAGAACTGGGACTTCAAATGTTAAGTAATGATTAATTTAATCGTTAAGATGAGGTAATCTCTCCACACTGTGTATATTCTGTCTGTCCTAACTAAATCATGATATTTGACCAGAAAAACATTGATATTTGACCAGAAAAACATTGAGCTGTAAAAGTGATTTCCTTGTAAATAAGGTATGTATCTTCAAGACAATTGTGACATGATTAAAGACTATAAAATTGTTGTTAAATGCAAAGAATATTGCCACCAAGATAGGAAAATAGAAATACTTGTAGCCTGAAACACTTCAGGTTTACTTCCTGTACATTTGGCAGCACAGGTTATTTATTTATCTCCTATTTCATATGCCAGAATTGTGCATGTCCATGTGTTTATAGGTATTTACTAATCCCTTTATGAAGAATGAAAGTTATTTATTGCCACTAAGATCAACATAAAGATGAGATCCCTGCTCAGTGACTCATAGGTCTTATGCTGCAAGGTTTCGAATGCACAGAAGAGACAGGGAGTGTCTCAAAGTCCCTCCCTTTGAATCAGTGGGAGGGAGAATTTTTTTTTTCTTGGAATCTGCTCAGGTTGTTGCAGATCCTAATAGGAAAGACATTAACATAAATTCAATTCCACAGGTGTAATAAGTCTGTAGACACATTGGCTGAGGAATAAACCTTTCCACAGGTTTGGGGGTTTTTATATGTCTGGTGATAGACATTGGTGAACCAAGGTAGGTGATTGATTGGATTATAACAAATAATTTCTGAAGGAGATTTGAGTCTGCTGAGTAAGAGCTGGGTACAGAAGCGTTTTCTGGAAAACATTCTCCATACTATACATAACTTGGTTGGAGGGTTAGAAATGCTCTTTTACTAAAAAATTTTTAAAAAACCACAAAGAAATATTAATTGCATTCAGATAAGGCATTTGGCCAAGGGGTGAGCAAGATTCATTGCAACTGAACAACTGTAAATGCAGAATTGATGGAAAGATTGCTCTTTCCATGCAAATATTTAGATGATTGGTTTCAGTAATGGAAGCTGTATTCGGGGTCAGTCTCTTTATCTGGGTTCAAAAGAGAATATTTAAAAATACTTCAAACCCAAGTGTATCCAGAGTTATAATATTAAAAGCACAGGAAGTACATAATCAACTCTCAAGTTTCAGAGAACCAATAAATTTCAAATTACTAAATTTTGGGAGGAATTCTTTTCTGGAGACATATCTCAGAAATTGACCACTGTGTAATTTTTTTGCCTGTATTAGTAGCAGAATTCTAGATTTGATGAACAACAGGATGTCTCGATTACTCAAATGGCCCAAAGCTTTGGAATAGATGGCATGCCTTAATTTTTTAAGTACTCGAGAGTCTAATACTCTACTGAAATGTTCTAAACTGCTGGAACATCCAACTATTAAAAAAATGGTCAAAAATTAAAAGGATTGTTTTCTGCAATGTTATGCTTCTGGGATACCTAAAACCAGATTAAAAGCTGGTGTAAATTACAAAAATACTACAAATTGTCCACAATTCCTGCTAAAGCTTATGAATTACTATTGTTTGGTCCTGGTCCTGTTGTGCTTAGATCTAAGCCTAAGATATCCACATGCACACATGTATCATGAATCATTTTGCTTGATTCACATATTTTCAAATGCTGCACGAAATCCTTTCCCCTTTCAGAAAAAACCTCTGACATCAGTAGACAAGGAATTCACCCACCTCATTAGTGCAGAATTACTACTGAGTGTGTAAATTCTAATTAAATAAAAAAGTAATTGAGTTAATTTTACCATGAAGAGCACTTCATTCACCTCAGCTGCAACAGGCATATACACACAGGCCTAAGTGTCACACACAGATACACGAGATACATGAGAAAGGTTTTGTCCAATTTGTTTGTATATCCAGTCTTTTCAAATTGATCATGAGGCAGATATTACAAAAGTTGTATGGTTGTAAATAATGATCACCTCAGTGCCACAATGATCACACTTCAAGCATCTGTATACTGAAAGCATGTATAATTTCTCTCCATCATCACTTTTCCTTGCATCCATAGCTATCCTTTTTTCAAGTTTTGGCACCTGGATAGCTGGTAGTAATTTCAAAAGAAGCTAAGAAAGAATCCCATGTACAAAGAGACCTTGAGTAACAATTTAAATGTGAAACACAAACTGGAACAACGATACTTCTGGACATCTAAAATTTCTTGGTTTAAAATGAAATCACTTGCTAATTCAGTCTGACATAATAGGCCAAATTTTGTCTTCCTTATTTATCCTATATATATGGAATGTGAAGTTTGAGTAGCAATGAATGGAGAAAGGATAAATCCTAGGTGAGATATTGTGCAATCTTTACCTGAAAGAGAGGGTTACAGGCCTTCTATGGAATAACGTGGATTTATGAGCACTCAGTAGTTGTATTTCTAAACTTAATCATATATTTAGAGACCATATCAATCAAGAAGAATATTTATGAACCATGTTAATTGATAAAAATGCGTCCTTGGGACAATGTTATTTGCTTTACCATGTAATATGTGTTCCATCATCACTTGACAGTCCTGTGCTGGGAGTGCACTGTAGCAGATTCATGTTTGATCTCCACAACTCCCTGACAGGAGGCTGCAGCCAGGTGGGGTCAACATCTTCTCCCAGGCAACCAGTGACAGGATGAGAGGAAAGGGCCTCAAGCTACACCAGGGGAGGTTCAGGTTGGACATCAGGAATAATTTTTTCACTAAAAGAGGTGGTCAGGCATTGGAACAGGCTGCCCAGGGAGATGGTGGAGTCACCATCCCTGGAAGTGTTGAAGAGACAACAGGACATGGAACTTAGTGCTATGGTTTAGTTGGGATGGTAGTGTTCAGTCAAAGGTTGGACTCCGTGACTTTGGATGTATTTTCCAACTTTAATGCTTCCATGATTAGTTTAGTTTTATAGCTGCACACTCTTTCATTTACAAGTGGTGAATCTCCATTGCAACCTCCTGATTGCTAAATTTATAATACCATCTGATCCTGACAATTATTTTTGCAAACACTGGCCCTCGAAGCCAGTCAGCCTCCTCTGTCCTATCCTTTCTGGCTGCCAAGTCCCCGTTCTTTACTAAATGTTGACAAAACACTGGTGCTACTGAGTGTCTATTTAATTTTTGACTGATTTTCCTGCTGCATGAGATCACTGGCAACTGCTAGAACACATTCTTGCTTTCCCAAACTTTCTGTTTATTTCCCTGAAGATCTTGCCATCTGCTGTGCTCAGCTGCCCAAATAAGTAAATTTTTCCATGTCTTACAATTTTTTCCTGAAAATATTGTCTGTTCTCTCAATATTTCCAGCTTTCATCAGGTTCTTTATGATCAGTTCATCTCTAAATAACATGTATCATAACAGGCCATGTTACCAAAACCAGGAATATTGATTTTGGCAGCAAGACAGATGTTACTGAAGCAATGTTCAGTAAGTGGCATTCCAGATTTTATCTAGAGGTCAGCCAACAGAACTGTGGACAAGAGATTCATATATGATGCTGTTCATGCAGTGTGTATTTCTTTGGCCTTACTTAGCATTTACACCTCATTTATTTTGACTTGCTTACTGTTGCCAACCCCGAGTGCTCAAAATCATGAAATTGGCTTGAAAATGATAATGCTCTAAGCAATAATACATTTAGAAATTCTTAATCCAGAGTGCTTGCACTTTCAAGCATTCTTCTATAGCTAGCAGGAAATGTGTTTTCTTGGGGGGAGGGCAGAAGTTATAGGAGATATTCACACAAAATTTTATGACCCCCTCTGAGCAAAGAAAACAGCAAATATCTCACTTTTGAGAACTCCTTCATGCTGGCTGAGTGGCTGAGTTATTCTTGATTTATACTACCATAAGTAAATCGGAATACTGCATAAATAAGTTATAAAATGACTGTGTGCAACAGAAATAATGCATTTTTTCACCTGTTAGAATTTATGTGATCACTGTCCCTTCCTACTGGTACCATATTATTTTTTTACTTTAAGAATCAAGTAAGCAAAAGCTCTTGGAAATGGAAAGGCAATTACTGTGCAGAGAACTGAGGCACTGAAGACATTTGTGCTGCCAGACCGGTTAGTTCTCATGTTAATCTGTTTATGCCCATCATCTCTATTGCTTAATGACATCACAAGATTAGTCTGAGCATACCTTGGGTCAGCCTCAGCCACACTTGACATCTTTGCACTATCAAAATGGGAATTGGCCTTGATTGAATTAAAGTACTCTGTATCTTTGCCTTGACAGGTGTTCAGAAATAGAAATGTGGCAAGGCAAGGCAAGAGAACAAACAAACAAACAAACAAGCAAACAAACACCCCAAATTTTGAATACCTTACAGTGAACTCTTTGAAAACTAGAGCTGGGACACAGAGCAGAGATTTCTTGTGAATTTCAATTCTAAATCTATTTTGTCTATAGCTTCACCATCCAAGCTTTTCATATTCTTATACCCAGGTCCTGATGTATTTTTCTCTTCGGTGATTTCTAGTGGGATGAGAGTGGGAGGTTAAGGGAAAGAGCAGTATGAAGAACGAATGAGTGTTGCTCCATGTGGATCCTGGGGACTCCCATAAAACCTAAAAAAGAAACAGTGGAGGAGGATGTGGCTGGCTGCTGAATGCTCTGTGGGCTACATCCTGTCTGTGGCTATGGCAGAGCTTGCACACCCGTTAGGTTTGTGTGTGCTGGTGCTGAGGCGACGCTGGCCACTGCAGCGTGTGCGGCTCACACAGAGCTGTGCCTTGGCCCGGCCCCCTCCTGTCCGTGTGCACACACCTGCTTTGGGAGTCATCTGATTTACACAAGTGGGAAGATCACGTCAACCAGCATGAAGTTACAAGGATGAACTTTCACTGTGAACCAGGTGACGGTTTTTCCTCCGAAGCAATCTTGAATTTTCATGCTACAGCGCAGCATTTTTCTCCAGCTCTGAAAAACTTTTCTGAAATGTCTTTATATCTCTTCGTGTAGTTCAGCAGAGTGCAAAATAACCTCTTGGTGTTTGCTTTAGTTCTGTCATATTCTGTTTACAAATTCAAAAGGACCTAACATAAATAGCTGTCAACACTTACATATTACTGTGATTTACTGACTTCGTTACAAGAATTTTCGTATAGCAGCAGAAAGAGCATCAGTATAAAAATCTTATCTTGAAAGCCACTGCAGTTGTTCATCTCTCTTTCAGTGAGTGTGTGCACAGTGAATCTAATTATGCTACTTGAGATATAATTACACAGCTGCCAGAACAGGACTTCAAAATGGTACCTCAGCAGTAGTGTGTGGGCCTGAAAAACTGAGAGTGAAGGGCTTTCTTTTTCCTGTACTGCTACAATACATATTGCTTTGATCATCTAGATTTAAAATCTCATATAAATGGGGGGATAAGAGAGGAAAGAAAAGAAATCAATAAAATCAAAGGATGTATGTCTCTTCTTCTGTAACTTTTGTTTATTGATGGGTCAAAATTTCCTAAAATTCTGCTGAATTTTTTGGTGGGGGGATCAGTTCTGACCGAATCCCACTCTGCAGTTTTCAGGATGGAGTTCAGCTTTAAGGAAACACTGTTTGGGGTCTGTTGTTTGTTATAGCTAGTTGATACCTAGCCATTGACTAGGAAATCTTGCAGCACTGATGGCTAGCTGCCTATCTGTGGTCCTGTGGCCTAGGACATCTCAAACCTTTCATGTGGAAAGGCATCAGCACGCAGCAAACATCGCGGGCTGGGATTTAAATCGTGTCTGCTGTGCCATGGGAAAGGAGAAGCAGAGAGACTTGTTGATCCACTCTTACATAACCATGCAGTGGACAAATACACATCTGGCATGCATTACATTTTGAAAAAGCACTGAGCTCCAGGCTTCTCAATTCTCAAAATCAAAATGTAGAAATACTAGAGCAGAGTTTGTATTGCAAAATGATGAACAACTGTGTCACTCCTGCAGGAGGACTGTGCAGCCAGGACTCTGATGTCCCCAGCTAGTTCAGTTTAGTCTTACTGTCTGGAAATGCAATTCTGAGGATCTCGCCTAAGAGGTCTGGTTTCTCAGAGATCACCATGGTACCTTGCTTCAGGGACAGCTCAGGGAGCTCTGAATTGCACAAAGACTATTCCTGGCAGTAAAAATATACTGGGAGATGTATTTAGCTCTTGTGGAAGATTGTGGAGCTTCACTGAAATAAATGGACTAATTGAGGAGTAAGGTAAAACCACTGACTTTAATGGCTTGAATTTTGCCTTCCTTTTTTTTTTTTTCCTGATAAAATTGTAAACAAGGTGCAGTTTAGGGCAAAGTTTTGGCTAAAATATTCCATCTAGCTGCTTTGATTGGTGAAATTCATCTGGCAAATGAACGAAAATATTCAAACGAATAGCTGGATAAAGTGACCAATAACTTGCACTAGTATCACTAGAAAGATGTCCTAAGTGTCAGTGCCATGAAGCAGCCAAGAAAGAGACTTTGTCACTGAACTTCTAATAAAAAGTGCTGTGCTTTCATGCATGGCATCTTTTACTTGCCTACAGATACTCAGTGCAGAGTATTTAGGAAAAAAGACTCGCATAGTCAGCAGGCTGAATTGATAAATTTGCTGGCAAAAAATGCCATAAAGAACCTTCTGAATTAATTGGAGGTGGCAGGGCATTCAGCATTCAAATATATGATTCCTAGGAATGAGAAGCTGCCATAGATTCTATCTGTTTGGATAACAGCCAAACTTTTATGCAAACCAACAAGGCATGAGCTGTGCAAACTGCTTCACTGCATTCCTGCTACCTGGTCTTGGTGACCAGTGCTCCAAGGGAAAGCTCTATCAGTGGGGACTGAAGTTTCTTTCTGGCAATGGCTTATGAGAGCAGAGTGGAGTTTTGCTCTTTATGCTCTGGGACAAGGATTTTGCTTTGCAGAGGGCTAAGACCGACGGAACTGTAATTATACTCAGGCTTACTGGAGATTATACAAATTAAATGATGAAGACACACAGGTGTCTCAGAAGAAATACAGACTGTGGTGCTTTGGACTCTCAACAGCTTGGTGTCAATGCAGAGTTAAGCAGTGGTTTCCTGAGCTGATACCCTTTCATTCTCTAGCTGTAGCTGGTCACTGTGTTATTTTTACTGGAACACAGTTCTTCACTTTCAGGCTACTAAAAAGAAGCTATTTTTAAAAATGAATACATAAACAAAAATGTGCAAACATAGGGTTCACATTTAATTGGAATTTTGGTTTGGTTGCACTTGAAGTCACACTTTCTTCCTCTTGTATACATTCTGTCCTACAGTATGACTAGTGCACTCACAGAGAGCTAACTCTAAATTTGAGTGTTTGATGCTCTCAGCAGAAGTGAATTCGTAAATGGTGTGCATTACCAGTATTTGTGCAAATTGGGTTTTACAGCTGAATGTGTTTCTGAGTGTATTTCCTAATCACCAAAGCCTTTGGGACCATCTAATCCAACCTTTTTCATGTCAGGGCCAGTTTCTCCACCGAGTTCAGTATCTTGCAACTGAAGCAGACAGCATCTTTTTATAGACACCCTGACGTGATTTAAAAGCTCCAAGTGTCCCAGCATATTCCAGGGCAAGCAATCCCACTGGTTAATTACTCACAGTGTTAAAAATGTGTGCCTTGTTTCCAACGTGAATTTTGCTGAGTTCAGCTTACAAGCTCTGCATCTTTGAATGTGAAATGTGAAACTTCTTGTTGTTTATTTCTTATATAGCTTGTCTGCGCAAGGAAGGGAAATGATTCTCTGCAATTGGCAAGTAGGGTGGACAGAAGGGTGTTAGTATTCTTTCTTCTTCCTCCTCCATTTGGAAAATCAGCATTGTCTTACAAGAAATTCAGTGTAACGTTTTTAGCATTACTTCATACCAGTTTTCCTATATGCTCTTCATAGAATGGGAATATTATATATGAATGATATGCAGAATATGAAGAACTTCAGAGTAAGAGGCTAGTGTCTGCCCCTGATATGTCAGCAGTTTATTCTTCCTCAGTTTTGTGCTAGTATTTATTTCATTGGCCTCCCTGATTAACCTCATCCATTGTTTCTGCTGTGTCTTGCCACCACCAATCTTTTGATTATTTCCAAGACTTAGCAGTTTCTGGAGTGATATTATACAGCTTGTCTGGGAAATCTCAATGCAGATGGAAGCTGGCTGCTATGTGTGTTGCTGTTGGCAGTGACTATATATTTAGAGCAGTATTAGCAATTTTTTTAAAATAGGAAAAACCCAGATTTACTAAGCTCATCTCTGTTTGTGAGTGACATAGTCAGAGTTTACCCTAATTTATTTTGGTAGATAGTTCAAAGACAGTGGTCAGAGAAAGCTTGAGGACATTCAAAGTACACGCTGTGTTTGGGAGAAACTGGTGACCACTTAAAATAATGGAGTTTAAAATTAAGAATTGCCAGAATACCTTGGAAATTGCTTCTGGACACTATGAGAGTATATGGTGTGAAATGGTTCCTTCCTGGGAAAATGTCACAGTAATGTCTCGATCATCCCTCCCTATCACTGCCCACCATGGGCTACAACTAGCTAGGAAGTTGAGGGGAAAAGAAGAGAGGCAGGAACAGCAGCTTTAATGCAAAAGTTCTTCTAGAAGAACATATATGGTTACTGCAAGGTGCAATCTACATCCTCAAAGGGAAGTACTTTTCCAGGCACTTCCAAAATGAGGGAGGAGGGGGAATAAAAAATCCAAACTGAAAAGAGGGAAAAGAAGGGAAAACAGAAAAGGAAAATTTTAAGGACATGGAGAAATGGAAGGAGGTGAACCAATCATTCTTCACTGCATATTCTCCATCTTAGCCTATGAATATGCAAGTGAATATCTGAACAAACATTATCACTGACACAGATTCCCCTCCACAGCATATTTGTGTTGCCATGCATATGAATAATTGCATTAGTAAGGCAGAAGGTCTGGTTCCCGTATTTTACATGCATCTATATTTTATCTGTGGCTATGCTTTGCACTCTAATTATATGGTGTTGGAAGCATCCATTTGTCTTGTTTCTTTCCAGTGAACAACACTTTTTTTTCCCCAGCTGACCCAATGACTGAAAAAAATTGGAGCAAGAATAAAAAGTGACAGCTCAAGCTAAGTCTGGACAGGAAGGAGGCAAAAGGAAAGCATTTTAGTAAAGAGACGGAGTTCAGGTCATCTGCATCTGCTAGACCTCGTTTAATTGTACATCTGCATAGCAGCAGGCACTTTCCCCTGTCTTGTCTCCCTTCCCTTTCTCTTCCTGTAAGCTCCATGACTAAAATAGGTAGATTCAGAGATGAAATGACATGACTCTGTCCCAGCTGGGGGGAACATGACACAAGCACATGATTCTAGAACTCTCTGTGACTTTTGTGTTTGGCATGAGTCATCGTGCCAGGGCTGCTCCCAGCCTTCAAGTACCAGGGACCAATGTATTCTAACAGCATCCAGACCCTTCACTGGTATAGCTGTCATCAGCCCTTTCCCAGCTGATATCCTTAAGTGGAAAACTCCTAAGAATCTGGCAGAGTATGCATGTCCTGGGCTACTCAGTTTTGCAAGTCTCACCAATCCCACTCTAAGGTCAGAATAAGCACTTGTCAAGTTTGTAACTCAGAGCAAACCCATTTTTGCAGATATTAGATTAATTCACTACTGAGCAGAAGGCCAGTGCTGTAGTACTTAAATGTCATTTAGGCCTTATCTGAAGATTTTAATGGGACTTATTTGGTATATGATCTTGGCCCAGCCTTGGCACAAGGGTTATTTTCACCCGAAATGAACTACTGAGGGGCTGACAACATCCTTTGGAAGACAACCAGCAAGAAGTCATTACTCTTGGGATAGCTGTGAACTCCAGGAGAGTTAGAGAAATATTTCCTTCTTAGGCAGAAAGCAGTGTCATAAAAAGGAACGAACACAAGTGCTGGGTTTATTGGCAAAGCTAAGATAGCAAGAGCAACTGAAAAGTGTTTGCTTACACTCAGTAAGGAACATCCTAATAGTTTTGAATAGTGTTAATGCCTGCTCCTTGCCTTAAGTTCAAATTATTGTCACAAACCATTAAAGTCAAGATGATGAAATTGTCCCATCCTATAGAGCATATCTATTTATAGAATGGCTGTGTTCTGTACCAATAAGAATCATAGAATCATTTAGGTTGAAAAAGACCTTTAAGGTCATCAAGTCCAACTGGTAACCCAATACCACCAAGTCCACCACTAAACCACATCCCTAATGCCCCATTCACAGGTCTTCTAAATTCCTCCAGGGGTGGTGATTCCACCACTTCCCTGGGCAGCTTGTTCCAGTGCTTGACAACCCCAGCTCTTCACCTTGTTGACCATCATACAATTGGCCTCAGCCATTGAACCAGCCTGTCCAGATCCCTCTGCAGACACTTCCTACCTCCAGCAGATCAACACTGCCACCATCATTAAGCCCTAGACAACCAAACCACTCTCTAACAAACAAGGCTACCCCACCACCTCTCCTTCTTGCCTATCCCTACACCCACTGTGGTATCCATTACAACGACTCCCACTGTGTGAATCAACCCACGCTGTTGCCAGGATGGCAACTTTTGTCATAGTTTTCCTGCTGCACCTTGGTTTCCAGCTCCTCCTCTCGGTTGCCTGTGCCACATGCACTGGTGGAGATGCACTTCAGCTGAGCTATTGTCCTGCACCTTTATAAGGGGTGAAGCCCTAATTCCTACATGATCATTCCCAGGCACTTCTGCTGTTTCTAACACATCAGTAACCCTCGTGTCTCTGCTGCTAAGGATACTTTAAGAGGAAAATTTATTATCTGAATATTTTTTAACTGTGTTCTCCAGTCCTGTGCATTCGACTGTCATCATCTAGAGCCAAAACAGCCTCTGGGTACCACTTTTTTAGCAATCCAGAAGATTTATGTGTCTCTTGCTGTGCTGAATGCCATTCTTTGAGTAAGCACAGAGCACTGAAACTTTCTTTTAAGAAGTGAGGGAGGAGAAGGTAAGATTAAAGGGGCTCATGTGCTTCTTACATAAAATTTGAGGAGCTGATGAAAAGCAATTTGATTAAAATATGATTGAAAGGATGTTTTGTGGCATGCCTGAGGCTGATGTTTTTCAATGACATAGGTGCATGGAGGAGAAGGGGAAAGATTGGTTGTCAATATTTCTGTTTTTTTTTTCAAGAGATTAATACCTAATCTTGCAAGCTGCCCTGCAGGAAAGCCTTGTGGGACTAGTAGGACATTGCTGCAGTGATAGAGTCCCTTTGCAGCAGTTGGTTAAGACAGCAGCACTGAATTTGCATCCTTGGTTGAGAATGTTTGTAGTCAATTAGAAACCTGGTTTCCCTTACATTGGGGCTGCTCTACATCAACCTGGGAATATAAAATTTAAGTGCATGTAAGTGTAACTTATAACCATTAAAAAGCAGCTTTGCATTGTACAGCAATGGGGTAAGTGAGAATCTGGATTTCCAATGTGTAAATCATGGTCAATCTGAAATTAATTGAAGATTTTGATATTTTGTAGTCCTACCACTAAGCCAACCCAAGTCAGTTATTTACATCTAATTCAATACTGCAGTTATATTAATTAGAGCTCCTTAAACTGTATGGTAATCTCTAGATTTCAGTATTTTACTTAGTAAATATTTGGGAATTTTTCAAACATGCATTCAGACATTAGATTGTTCTGTCCTTTTTTTGTCCATTCTAAAGTTCCTCAGAAAAGACATGGCACAGGAGGTTAGTTTGGAAAACACTTTCTAGTCCATTGTTCCTTTTCATATTCACTATGCTTCTTTAAATAATATATCACAAGACACTTTATATTCTGAGAGTTTTGGCAACTAAATCAAAGTTTTCAGTGTTTGTTCCTTGAGTATCAACTTATTGTGATTAATTATCTCACTCTTAGCACCAGTTATGGTCTGTTACCACTGAGCCCTCATCTGGCACTGATGCCACTTGAATAAATCATTTACTCCAGGATGTGTTCCATGCATGTTACCTTTAAAGTGGCAGGGATTTAATCTATACTGTTTTCAGGCCATAAAGGCAGCAAAACTAAATAATAAATCATGGAATCTCTATGAAAACAAATAAGGCTTACTCTTGCAAAAGTAATTACACACATTCCTCTTTGTTCTTGTGTCTCTGTCATCAGCATTCCTCCTGAAAAAGGAGGCAGGAAAGCATCCTGGGTATTAAACACTCTGAGTATCATGTCTTACTTTAGGATCTGTTCAGCTGCTTGTGTCACCAGTAGTTTTCAATAACACACCAGAGGTAAATCAGCTATATATAGATGCTTATAATACAAAATGAATATATATCTTGTTATTTTGCTGTTCCCATTTCCTTCAAATATTGTTCCTTTCTCTCAACAGTCTGTCATGATGTTTGCTACTGCAAGAATATCTTTAAATTGCATTGAGCTTTCCTTCTATTCCTTTCTTAATTTATATTTTCTGGAAGATTTTAATATTCGCTGGTATAACATCCTAAAGCCCCTTGCAAAATCTGTATTCTGTAGACTCCCATTAAAAGCAATGTCTAATTAACAACCAAAGCCTGCAGGATGAACTCCCTGGGAGAAAATGACTAATTCTTGATAGCAGGATTGTGTTTTTAAGCTGTTGCCAGCATCTTGAGAACAGTTCGATGCTGGAAGCTGCTCCCAAGGGTCCCTTCTTTCAGTTTCACAACGTATTGGCATGGGCAGAGGCTCGGGGACGGCCGCACCAGCAGGGGGAGATGAGGGGATGTCTTTCCACTTCTGGGAACCTTGGCACTGTTGCCTGCCTTCAGATACAGCTTTTTGGGTTTTCTACAGTAACATTTTCACTGCACAAACTTGCAGTGCTTAATTAAAGCAATAATTTTAAACACATTTAGGCAAATCGGTGCAGTGTTCTACTGGATACATAAATTGAGTTAAACCTGTAAATTTATAGGGACAAGCTACTCCTGCAGATCAAGTTTTAAGTCAATGCATGTTTAACCACACTGTTGGGCTTTGCCTGGGCTACTGGCCCTGCAGCTGGATGCAATAGGGCAACTGGGACTGCAGCCCAGCTGTGCAGGAGCTAAAGCTTGGCTAATTTCCTCTAATAGCAGATGTGTCAGGCAACTCCACCAGTTGTTCTTGGCAGCCTGCAGTGCCATTTGGCTGTAGTTTTGCTTCTGACTCTTTTGCCTTTCATTCTTGTTTGCTTAGTCTTGATTCCTGGTTCCTGCTTCCTTTGTGTTATGCTTCTATAGCTCACCTTGTCCCAGTCCTGACTTGACTTACAGTAGGGACTCTTTAGTTTTCAAACTCCTGGCTCTGTGACTTTCTGACTATTCTGACTCTGACTTTTCAATTTGAGATGATTCTTTCCATCTCTGGATGGATGTTTTGATTTATTCTTGTGCTGGCTTCACTCCTATTCAAACTCAGTTCTTTTCTGGTCTTCACCTTTGGGTGTACTGGAGTAGTCTGATGAAAGTATGTGCCTCTTAGGAAATCTGAAACTGCAGTGGGGGAAACTTGTGTTAACCTGCTTCTCAGCACTATTGGAATGGGGACAGATATGGAAGTCCTTTGCATGATTTCTCTTGAGTCTGCATGCTCTGAGGGATTACAGGCATGACTTGTAGATCAGTTTTGCACCAGAGGCTTAATCTGAATACAAATATTAAGTTACAGCCTTAGATGACCACAGCTATGCTTCTTTCATACTGAAACCTGTTGTAAGCAGGCCAGTTGTGGCATGGGGTAAACCATTTCCAGGACTCAAGGTTATTTTATCTCACTTGTGTTCTTCTTTTACTATTTGCTGACTTTTCAAACATCTGTCAAGCTCTGTATAACTGTTCATGGCACCAGTTGTTACTGTTTTCCATGTTGATTCAGCATCTTGGTATTGCAGCTAACCTTTCTCTCTCCTGTATTCCAGAAGCCGTTGCTTGCATTTTATTGCAACAAAATTCATTTTGATATCATCCTTTCCATGACTCTCTGTAGAATTACCTATTTAGCTTTGCTTTCTAAAGCAGACACAGTATTGTTAACTCTGTGTGTAAATTCTGCTAAAAGCTTCAGGATCAAATCCAGAACCTGCATAATTAGCCAAGCCAAAAGCCCAACAGATATATGCTGGGAAAAACAAGCAAAGCTCCAGAGAGGCTGATGATCAACAGGTTAAGTGCACACAGTGGATCCAGCAAGACCATGTGTGAGGAAAGAAGAGAAAACATTTAGTGATGGATTATGTGTCTAAGTTTTGCCATCTGAACTTTACATCTCCTTGTAAACATAACCAGAAAGCATTTCAATGGTACAAAGAATTTACTTGCTACAGGCTCTTTATCTATCTTCCTCTTGTGTACTGAGGTAGAACAAGAGTGGGAAAACTATTGTCAAAAAAATCCTCACAGTGCCCCTTGATGGTGATTTAAATCTCAATGTGGTCCTTTGTATAGGCTCTCTACACTGGGGTGAATTTCCTCTCTGGGATATGATGGAACCAAAAGACATGTGGAGTACTGATAAATTATATTGCCTATCCAAGGCTACACTTGGTAGAAAATTTATTTTAGTCAAATGTAGATGAATCTAGTTCTTTTGAATGTTTTAGGTGCTTCTTGTCAATTTTGTGACCGAGCTGCACAGCAGAACATTGATTTCACTGTCTTGATCATCTCCTCAAGACACACTATCAGCATAGCCTATTATGTAGTGGTTTTAATCTTGCAGACAATGATGATACAGAGGCCATGGCCTGAGCAATAGATGTAGATTCACAGATATTGAGAATCTCCAGTAATTTTTATATTGAAGGGAAGTAAACCAAAATTAATACACATCTCTCTTAAAAGAAAAATCAGGAAAATCGTCAGTTAAGGCAGCACCGATATCCAGACTAACCTTGTTGCACATATTTTCCATCCAGCCACCATAGTACTTAAGGGCCCCTCCCTAATTCCCCCTTACTTCCAAGATACTGTCAAACTTATATTTATTACATGTGAAGCCAGAACTTCCAGAGGCTAACAATAATGCAGGAAGGACAGACTCCCTGTAGCTAGAACACTCCTTCTCTAATAATAATGATTAAAATTTTAAACACGGTCTCTTGCAATCAATACTTTAAAACAGTATCTTAATTGGTTGAGTCAGTGGGCAAAGGTATTGCTACATTTCTGTAAAATAACCCTCACCTTGCTGCTGAAATAGAGTCAAGACAATGTGATTGCTAATTTTTCAACTGTATCATTTTCTGTGATACAGTTTGAAATCCCTCAGTCTGTGTGTATTTATGAAAGTCTGGCTTAAAATTACTGGCTTCTCATTGTATGGGCATTTATTCCTCCTTCCCCTTCAGCTGGATGCTGCTACTTTCCAGAGCTGCTTTCTGCTTAAAAGAATTGTCATGTCTCAGCTAAAATGGAAAAGAATTGCTCATTTGAGGCAAAGAGGTGGGTACTAACTTATTCCAGACTTGAAAATAATCTCTCTCCCCCAGCTCTCACAGAGCTTGTCTTCAAAATCAGTAATCAGAAGTGACTGCTCTTTGGAAGATCAGAGCTTCCAGTGAATCGTGCTGGGTTTCTATTCTACTGGGGGATGAAATGACTAACAATGCTACTAGGGAGCAGTGATGCAAGAGGTCAAGTGTGTTAGAATTTTCCCGGAATCCACTGACTGTGTTCTTCTCATTCAAAGATGGGATCTTCATATTCTCCTCCTACTGTTAAACGAGAAAAAGCAATCTAACAGGACTCAGATCCCATGAAAAAGAAATCCCTCTGTGACCAAGGAGTGTGAGAAAAACCTGAAGGACCACCGGTGTGGATGGATTTGAAGGACAGATTTGAGTCATAAGAAATGCCTATACAACCTTTACTACTAACAGAGATCTGAAACAGAGTATGTCTAGCTTGTTACCATTATCAGAGAATAAAGATGGTGTTCCTTGATTTCTCTCTCTCTTTCTTTCCCTCCATCACAGCAAGGATTTTGCTACAGAAACAAGTTATGTGGTTAAGATTTCACCACACCATGACAGAGGTGAGGTCCAGTTGTGAGGTCTTATGCCTGTGATCTGAATCTTGGCTGTAGCATACCTTGCAGAAGTGGCATGGTATGTGGTATTTGGCTGTGGCACTGACCTGTCTTAGGAAAGCTCATCTGAACACTCCTGAAGAAGAGAAAACCGAAAGTGGGGATTCTACAGGAAGACTCAACACATTCAACAGATAAATAACCAAGACCCTCTGCAAGATAACATGGAAGAACTTCACGTAGCCTAGATGGCATATTATAATTGAAAACTAGAGGGAAAGGAAAATGGTTAAAAGCAAAGAACTCCCACATAGCTTTCAGAATTAATACAGACAGGCTGGAGTTCTGACACTGGATGTCTTTATATAAGCAGCAGCAACAATGATCCTTTCTTGTTAAAAAATCAGAGCTGAAATCTTGTCCTGTGATTAATGGGGGAACAAATGCAAATTGGAGAGACCCAGCGTCTCTGCTATTCCAGCCTATGAAGACAAATCCAGATGACTCACGCAAACAGCCTGCAGCCACAGAAGAACGGATCCAAACTGGTCCTCCACACCTCATGGAGCTGGGACCCACAACGTGCAGGCAATACTGGCCACACTGCATTCCTCACATGCTGCTTCTCCTTCCGTGTCCAAGCACCAAGTGCCGCCGGGCAGTGCTTCCTGGCAGTGGGGATGAAGATGTAGGGGGTTTTCTGTCCAGATTCTTCTGTGCACTTGGTGCTTCATGAAGTGTGCCTACCATATGGGGAGATTTCTGCTTGCTTGTCATGGGCTTCAGGATTTTTCTGGGCATATATAAGGCACCCTTGCTTGTGCCCTAGCTCTGTTTCACATTCTTGTGTTACCATTGCAATAGGAATCTCAGATGGCAACTTTATTACCCAGCTAGTCTGTGCTCCTGGGACAAGAGGGTGGTCACAGCACATGGAGCTCACCACAGTTGTTGGAACAAGATGAGAACTCATGCTGTTCTACTAAATGTCAGTCACATACAATGTCTTCCCATGCTCAGAGAAAATACCATAAGGACAGCCAACAAAACGTCCCCTAAAAATGCCAGGCAAATCAAAGCAGAGAGTATGTGTCACAGCTGCCATCTTATATTCTTTGTGGCTTTCCAAAGCAACAGTATCTGCTAAGCAAGCAACTTGTACATCACCCGAGAGGGAAATGGGAAGCTGAGTTAGGTGTCTGTTGATTCTTGGCTCATCTACACAGAAGTTATTCAACAATTCTGTAAACATCCCTCTTCCAGAATAGGTGTGCCCTATTTTCCTCTTTAATTAAAACTCACAGGGTTAAACTAAACCGGAACAGCTCAGCCTTATTCTGGAAATTAGTCATGAAATTAGTCAGGAATAGCTTCTCCTGAACAACATGTATAAACAAGCCCATAACAATATTTATGTTGTCTGGAATGGTGGAGGACACCTTCACAGATGTAAATCACTTCCCAGTCCTCTAAGACACATGAAGTAAGAGTTGCTGTCTTCCAGCTGGGGGCGGTGAGCACTTCTCACGCGTGCTGGACCATTCGTTTGTCCTCGCAGGCCCAGGTGAGGGGACGCCGCATTGAGGCCGAGCGCTGCAGCCGTGCCAGCCCATTCCCCGGGCTGGCGTGTGCCAGGTGCGCTGGGCCGGACACACAGCCAGGGGCGATGGATGCGATGGATGTCTCTTTCCTTTATCCGAGGGGATGGATCAGCAACCCCCGGCTGAAGGATGCTCGTTAAGAAGATTCCCGGTTCGCGCAGGCCATTCCCGGCTGCGCGCGTGCCGGTCCCTGTGTCACCTCTCCGGGGACGCCCCAGCTCGGGCGGGATTCCCGCGGGGCAGG
>VZRX01017259.1:158633-328445 GCA_013398075.1 Notiomystis cincta | reverse complement strand
GATGCCGGGCGAGGGGGGGGCGCCGTGGGCGCGGGCCGCGGGCGCTGTGGGAGGCGGCGAAGGCTGCTTCCTACTCCTCCTTCTCCTTCTTCTTCTTCTCCTCCTCCTTGTCCTCCTCCTCCATCGCCGTCTCCTGCCGACGGCCCGGCCTGCTAGGATGTGAAGTTATCCAGCGGGCGTTCCGTGGCCGTGCCCCCGCGTGTGCGTGCAGATGTGCGTGAGGCTGCTCGGCACAAACACGTTTGGGCTCCATGATTTTTTTCTCCCTTTCGGAGGTACGCGTGTGCTGCCAGCCTCGGCCGTATAAACGGATTGGAGTTTGGGTTAACAGCACGTTGTGCCCCGCAGTACACACCAAGGTTTTATTTACTGGAGTGATGCCTGATGTAAATTGCACATGTGCATTTCTCGGTGTGTAGGAAGTGCACGTGTATTTAGTGGTCTGGGGTTTTTGTTTGTTTGTTTTTTGTTTGTTTCTTTCCTTCCGCACTGGGCACAGAGCCAGGTGTGCCCAGCTCTAGTGTATTTCACCCAGTTAGGTTGTAACCCGTATGCTACGGTGGACAGCACAAATCCTAGGTGCAGCATGCATCTGTCCAGATCTTGGGAGGCTAGAAATGGAAACGGCCTTGAAATACGTACACTTCTCTATTTACATGAGTGTATGCCAGAATGAAACACTCAGTGTAAATATTATTTGGGAATATTTGTTATTTATGGGTTTGTGTTTATATTTACATTTACCTTCTTGTGCCTTTTTCCCTCTTACTTCATTTTATGCCACTCCAAAGGGAATTGTAGATATTGAGACATTGTAAGAAATATAACTGCAAGAATTCTTAGAAAATCAGTTTTAAATTCACTTTTACCTGGTAATATCTGGAATATTTATAATTTAAGTTTCAGTCTCTTATATCACACCAAGAGTAGGCTTTAAAGCCTGTGCTTAGCTGATACTTGTCTCCTGTAGAAACAGCAAATGGCCATCCTGTTAGGAGAACTTCATGATTATGGGCTATCTCTTTTTTTTTTTAAATTTTCTTAATCTGCTTGGTCCTAATACATGGCCAAATGTCCTGATCTTTGCTATGGCAGAACTTCCTTTGGCTTAAGACAGTGTTTCTCATGAGTAGGAATTATTTCAATATTTACAAAAACCTTCAGTGTATTCAGCTCATCTGAATGTATTTTGTCAGCAATTGCTCTTTGCATTTTTCACATATGTAAATGTCTTAAACATCTAAACCCACTATTTCTAAGAAAACTTAGCAGTAGGTATAGTTAAATACTTTTATAATGCAACTCAAAGAGAAATCAACGTGGTTAAACTGAGTTCAGGTTTGTCTTGAACAAGAAGAACATAGGTGGTGCTTGGGTGTCCATTTCCCCTGCTAACTGTCTCATAAAGTCGATGTTTCAGTGTAGATGTGAAGATCTGCTTAACTGCTTCAGTCCTCTATTAAATATTGAAATCCTTTTAGGGTCTTAAAATAGCATCTGAAGAGTGTAGTACACAGTAAACTGATTGTTAATAGGATTACTCTTTGCTGCATCATAGGCACTTCACACTGCCTTCGTATGGATGTTAAGGAAATCAAGAAAACAACTGGTGGTTATAGAGCAAAGATCACTTTGTTGTTTCTGTTATATAGGATGTGATTTGTACCCCCTTGAGATGAACAACTCAAATGGGCTTGCAATGTTAAATTGATAAAGAATAATGAAATAAAAAGGTACGTTGTGAGCACCTGTGTAGGTAGTTGAGGTCTTGTTATTTTAGAGAGAAAAAACAGATATTCTAGCATTGATAAGGTGTAACCTGAGATAGCAAGTTAGTTAAGTTCTTTTAAGTAAGAATATAATATAAAACTCTGTTTGAAAAGGAAATGCCTTTAACATGGATGTAGTCTCTGGATTAACTTTTTCCCTCTGCTTGCCTGTGTGGGATTTTTTGGTTTAATTTTATTATGTTTTGTTGATTTTTTTTTTTTCCCAATGCTTTCTATTGCTGGCATGTGAGAGGAGATGTTTCCTTCTAACAGTAACTCTGGGCTGGCTGGTGAAAATCCTGGCTTGGCACTGTTACGTAATGGTGGGCTGGGCTTGGGGGGATTACAGTTCCAGCAGCTTTGTGCAAATTGCTTGTGGCTGAGAGCTGCTTCTTCAGGGGGCTGCTGTGGGTTTGCTTCTGTTGTTTGCTTCTTGTGCTTAAAAAGCTCAACTATACGGAGAAGTGGAGTATTTCCATAGGCGAGGATTTCATCTCACACTCATTGTGCTTTGCTTTTTGATTTGCCTACTGTATTTGAACTGTACTTAAACTGATTTGACTCTAAAATAAAACATGCTTTTCGGATGAGGGGAAAAAGGCATAGTGGACCCTAATGTTTTTAACGTCCTGGTCTTCTGGCTTTGTTATGCACATCTTACACTATTGTATGATGAGCAAATTCAAGTTTGTGTGTAATGTTAAGTTTTCAGAAGCAGATTAACTCCTGTTAAAGTTGACAAAACTGTCTGTTTTGCTGAGCTAAAAGAAAAAGTAACATTAATCCAGAGAATGCAGTTATGGTTTGAGGAGTATTTTCAATTTACTCCAGTGCTCTCCTTGAGATGGTGTGGATGTTGCGATGCAAATTACACAATTCATCTTTACTCTCTGGATTTTGTAGAGGGGCAACACTTTGGTCTGTTGACTGCAAATAGGATAAACTGTATGTTCAGGTGCATTCAGAAGTTTGTGGGACCAAGGCTCAGGACAACATACTGTGTTGACTTGATGTACTTATGAATTGAAATTCCTCGCCCTTTTGTTAGCTGTATGGTGCAGCTTTCACTTGAACAGAGCTGTCTTAAAAGTTCTTGTTCTTCTTCAGCACTGAGGAAGCTATTCCTTATCCATGCTGCTTCTGACTCCTGAGACTTGCCAGGCAGAGTGTGGGCTTGGTTGTTCTTGTGAAGGTAGGAATACCTGTCCAGGAAAAACTGGACTGGGGACAGCACCTCATTCCACATGGCTCAGCTGCCTGATGTCAACAGCTTTTGCTCACTACTTGACATTAGCAAGATTTGAACCCCACTGATGGAAGTAAAAGCTGTGTATCGTGTTACTTGACCTCCTCAAAGTATTTAGTGTCGCATTAGTGTCTCTGAGGAATACTGCTACAGAGCAGGGTAACCCTAAATAAAAACTGAAAGTCATACAAAAAAGTGAAGTCAGTATTTCTTGGAAATCTTGCAGTTAGTTAGGTACAATAATGGTTTTGATTTTTTATCTGGGAAGGTCAGATGGTTGTATGCTTTTGTGTGGGTTTTTTGTTTGGTGCTTTTTTCTTGGAAGTGAGGTTTTAATGAAATAATTCCATCTCAGCTGTTTAGAAGGGCTGTAGCCATGGCTTGTGATCCTTGATGTTGGCAGTCTCCTTTCCTCTTGGGTGTCGCATGGGGAGGTGTACACAGTTCTGTCAGCCATTGACAACACACAGTAAAACCAGACACCATCTCTGGATTTGAAACTGTGTCATTGTTAATGCTCTCCTAAAGTGCAGGCTGACAGTTGCTTGTAATATAATACGAATGCCAGCTCACAATCGATATGTTGCCATCAGTGTTAATTTCAGATTTGTGAGAGGTAAAACTGCTGTCAATAATGGAAACTCTAAACTTCATTGCTAATTCCCATTAGTCCAGGGAGACTTGTGTGTACTCACCAAAGGCTTGTGCTCCAGGCTGGAATCCAGCATTGGTGAATTGCAGAAGCCTGCTGCTGTCTCCCCCTGAATCAAGT
The DNA here is from genome assembly GCA_013398075.1 of Notiomystis cincta. Classification (NCBI taxonomy): domain Eukaryota; kingdom Metazoa; phylum Chordata; class Aves; order Passeriformes; family Notiomystidae; genus Notiomystis; species Notiomystis cincta. The sequence continues at coordinate 324,658 of VZRX01017259.1, read as the reverse complement.
TCAATTTTTCCAGCATAGATGTGTACTGCAAGTGCTTCAGTGGTTTTTGAGTAATTGTGTTGACCTGAACTTCTGTAATGTTTGTGAATTTTGTATATGTTTTGGTGTAAATTTAAGTATTACTAATTTATGACAAAGACCAGAGTTACTTGAATAGTTCTAAATGTGTAATACAGTAGAGTAAATGATGATATACCTGTCGTTTGAGAGTGCTGAAGATTGTGTCTACCTGATTCTCATGAGGAAAAAGAAGGAATTACTTTGTAGCTGTTCCTATTGGCATTGGAAAGCTGACTCCACTTTACTTTTAATTGATTTATTGCTGTTGTACTTAGGAATATAGTTGCTTGCTCTGAGGAAGCCTGCGTCTGGGTTTAAGGTGTGTTATTAACTAGAGAATCCACCCACAGCTATTCCAGAAAGGTAGCACTGGTACAGCTGGAGATCGATTACCTTCTCTTCCCTATCCACTTTTGAAGGAACCATTTGAAGGAACAGGTGTACATCCACCTCAGGTTTAGAAACTCTGTAGTTGCAAATCTCCTCTGGTACCTTTATGAGAGGCACCTGAGAGCAGAAAACAGCTGAGTAGACTTGAGGAGATCTTATGGTTGTTTAGGAAAGAAAACAAGGTTGCTGTGTTAATAGTTTTATCTGTATGTAACTACTTGTTCTTACCTCGTGTCAAAACTGAGTTAATACTTGTAAGACCAGTAGATTTTATCAACTGGATGACACTTAGGTCCTTGTATGTTTTACATTGTGTAAACCTGTGTATGTGTGGTAGGTGTGTAACACTCACGAGGGATTATGAATGTGGTGCTGAGAAACTGAAACAAAACCAAAGTACAGTCTTTGATGACTATGTGTAATAAAGCTGGTGATTTGTTTTGATTTATGAACTCCCTGAGCCTCTTAGTCATTAAGATCATTTTGTAAATAAGCCCTTTAGCGACACAAGTCTTTTGCTGTATAGGCATGGGGGAAAATTGTGCGCATGCTGAAGGGTGCCTTTCTTACAGAGTTATTGCTGCACTGCACAGGTGGGAGGCCTTTCTCATGCTCTGGATGATGAGAGTGGCTTGCTGAGTGTGCTGAGTCGTAGGACTGATATGAAGTGAGGCACAAAATTGCCTTGTTTGTGTGTTAAAAACCTTTTGTAGGCTTCTGAATTCCACGCTGGCTAAAGCTGCCTTCTGTTGCCTGCTCTTTTTGACTGAGGCTTGCTAGGGAGCTGGTGTTTTTAATACCACTAGTGGTGGTAATCTTGAAAGAGGAGTACATGCTGGATGATATCAGCATTTAACTTAATTGGAAAATATGAGCCAGTTGAGGTCATTTTCCATAGGGGGATGTTGTAGAGAGCAGTTGTTTTCTCTCTGCTATCCATACCCAAATTGAATGGTATTTACTTCCATCACATGTATCCCACTTAGAGATGATAGTTGTTGCATAGATATGCTTGCATTTCAGAGCAGCATGTGGCAGGAAGATCAAGTGCAAAATATATTTAACTTGGATTATATAACTTGAGATTGTAAATTATCTTTTCGTAGTTCTAGGCTTCTAGAACTCAGCACAGTGTTTTCTGTCTGGTATTTCTAAAGGGATTTTCTATCAAAAGTAATTTTGGGTAATATCAATAAATAAGTACCTGCAGCTTGGATACTCCCAAATAATCTTTCTTGTTTTTTTTCCAGTTTCTTCTGTTTTGCTGAGTGGCTCCTACTTATAGTACAAAAGCAGGACTGTAAATTAAATTTGGTACTCCATTTAAGTGTGAATATTAATTTATCTTAGGCTTCTCAGTGATATTGAAGCAACATGTAGTGGGGATTAGTTTCTTCTTCATAGCTTCAAGGAATGTGGAAAAAACTACTTCCTTAAGAGTATTTTAAGATGGAGAGATACTGCTTAACACTTATTGTAAGCCTGCCATGAAAGAAGCCACAAGTTTCTGAAGTAAAAGCCACTTCAAATCATCTTCATGAAAAGATGCCTTCTTATATTCTTTTGTATGTGGTTTCATGAATCAAATATAGGCTATGATTTCAGAATGGTTCTTCAGCTGAACACTGAAATAATTTCCTCTTCTGATAATCAATCATTTACCTTGACTTTCCCCCATAAAATTTTATTTCTTCTAAAATTTTATGTCTACTCAGTAACAGTGGAAAGTATTATCCAAGTTTTGAAAACCATTATGCTGCATGTGCATGTTCACCTAAGTGTGTGGCTCACTGAGTGGTCTGCCACTTGGGTTGTAGATTGAGATAAATGATTGCTGGTGGTAGTGGTAGTACCCCAGGCACACACTTACTGTTTTCCTGTAATTTACTGAATGAAGAAAGCGACTGGAGACCATATGTGGAAAAACAGGGAAACGATAAATGCTATGATGGTAATCATTCCTTTAAAGGTAAAAATCTGAACTAATTCCTACCCTATTTACTCTTCCCCCAGAAAGCTGCCACTGTTGAAATAACACCTCCAGAGTAGTACCTCCTTGACAGTCATCTAAGTGTGTTTTAAACTGACTGATATCTCTATTTATAAGAGAGCTTAGGCAACGTGGTAACACTGATACAGCAACACTGCTGTATGAGGAGAACACTGTCTTATTTAAGATTGATTTAGGATGCCAGAATCCTCTCCAGCTAATTTCCAACTTAGGCCATTTATGTTTGGAGCTGGAGAGGAAACGAAGCAAAGTGGAAAGTCACCATACATTAAAAATGGTGGTTTTAATTAGAAGTTAGTTCTTGTGTGTCTTGGGGTGCTTGTATCTGAGGTGTAGATGGCATCCTTTCACTTAGGGTGTATTTAACCAGTGTTTGAAAACATTTCATTTGAAAATTGTCTATCACTCAGACTTCTTTCTACTTGCAACTAAAAGCCGTGCTGAACTTCTGTTGCAGCTCCTTTTTCTTCTTCTCAGCAAGTTGGGTTTTTAATGCTTTGTCCCTCTCATGTTTCAAAATGCTCTTCTTTCCCTGTCTATTCCTGTCCTGCATTTCTGCAAACTCTTCTCTCCTTATTGCTGTTATGCTTATTTGCTTATTGCTAAATATGATGAGCAGCCAAAGCACTGCTTGGTAGGTTTGGATGCATGTATTTAATGGAGGAGGTTCATGGAACGGTCTGTCTTTCCTTTTGGTGCATCTGTAGGTGTCTGGGGAAGCCTGTGGGAGCAGGGGAAGTATATTCTGCCTCTTCTCAGACTTGTGTTGTAACTCTGCAGCCAGCTGCTGACTGTAGCTTTCTTTTCAGTGAATAGCTCCACTGTCAGTGTGCTGCTCAGGCTCTACCCAGCTTGTCACAGAAGGATGTCTCTATTCTGCAGCTCAGCTGCTGCTTGCAGGTTTCTTAGTGGTTTTGTTGAAAACTCATAGCGTGACTGTTAGTTTCAACTCATGTAGTTTGCAGAAAACTCTGAGAGCCAGCATGGACAGCGTGTCCTTGGTTAACTTGGAAGGGAGGTGGTATGGGCCCTCATGCGTTGTTGTTTTTATAATCAGACATGGAAGTTTGTTACCAGTGAAAGGCAAGAGTTGGTGGAGTTGGTAATACTTGAGAAAAATGCTGAGGTTCACCACAGATGAGTGAATTTTAAAACCCCCACCTTAAAGTTCAGGCTTAGAAGGTGCAGAATCTAGTCTGTATGGAGACTGTACCAAACGTTTCTGGGTTAAAAAAAGGGAAAAACTATGCTAAAAAAGGCTTGTATAAAATCTGTGAAAACAGCAGTAGCCATTTTTTCATCTTTCAGATAGGCATATCTAGCTTAATAAAACCAAGTTTTCAAAATTAAAAAGTGCTGTAATGTGATTAAACATGTACCGATGGAGACAGGTATCCGTATAACAGCATTCTATCCTGTATTCTTTTTCTCCATCCCATTTTTTAGAGGCATTCAGATCAGGCATTTTATGGCATCAGATTACTGTTGGCCAAAATACTTTGAATTATCTTGACTGTTGCACAATGTAGAGCTGATGGAACAAAGGGATTAACCTCCCAAACTTGCTATAGAGCAAATTCTGCTACAATGTTTGTCTAACGCTTCCTAATTGTACAAAAAGATCAAGTCTGCACAATGCTGCCATAAGAGAGGAAGTGCACTTTGAACTTCTGATTGAAATGGTGAAAATAACATGTGTTAATAATGTCTTATGCAGATGTGATGCTACAGAGAGTCTTACAACAGTCACTCTGAGCATTGTTCAATAGGCTTAATTAATAGAATCCAAACTACAGGGGTTTGGCCTCATGTAGAGTGTGATGAGATTTTTATTTTTAATTTAGACTTTTGTGAGTGTACAATATTCCTTTTTAATTATTTTTTAATTTGCTGGTAGTGGTAGATGAGTAACTGTGTGGCTGCCTAAAGTTTCAGAATTGTTTGTGTTTTGAAGTAACCATCATTTGGAAAGAAATCTTTTGAAGTCTAGATAGATGTACCAAAGGGAGGGAAAGATGCTCCGCTTCTATCTGGTTATCTGTTGCTGTGTTTGGTTGTAAGTACATGTATAGCAATTATTTCTGTCTTTTCTGTGTATAAGGAAACTTCATTTTCATAGGATTTTTGTTGCAACTGTGTTTGTTACTCGTTACAGAGTCCCAGGTTGGTGTCATGAAAATGGATCTAAGCGGCGTATGTTTAGGTGTTCATCTTTCTAAAATATTTGGAATTTCTCTGGAAGTGTTTTTGTGTCTTAAAGTGGAGAAGCTGGTAAAATGTCTTCTAGTTTTTTTCATGAATAATTGATTTTCTTGATAACTGTAGGAAAGATAAAGCAGTGCAGTAGCTTGTGATTTCTTTCTGGTCTATAGCTCTTTATGGATGATCTTGGAGGGGAGGACATGTGGCTGGAGAGGAACCTATACTCTCTCATTTTCTTGAGAAATTACATGAAATTACTTGAAATAGTATGTTTCAGGTTCTGTGGAGATTTTATGTGGGAACACACGCTTTCCCCTAGCTTTTTCTCCATCTGTCAAGGAGTAATGCTCCATTAAACATCGTTGTATCTGAAAATTCTTCCTGCCTCTATATATATATGGGCTTTTCTGTTTTAACCATTTCTTTGCGTTTGTGTACTTTAATCTTTATGAAAAAATCTGATTTGGTTCATGTATAGTTCAATTAACAAAACATTTAAAAGCTTCTAGATGGTGACGCCTACCCTGTTCTTGGCTCCAGAGAAAAGATGTTTCATTATCATCTTTGGACTTGAGACTTTTAGTCAGCACACCTTTTTTCAACAAAAAAATCCCTAGGATTTATTAGTTGAATTCTCTTTTTATTACTGGAAAAGACAATTTTGGTAATTTGATAACCTGTTATTTATTATGATTTTTTAAAGTAGTTTAACATAATTGACAATTTGAATAAAGAACCATTCATACGAAATCCCTTCCTATCCCCCAAAACATTCAAAACCAACCCATGAACAGAAATTAAAAAATAAAATCAGACAGGATTTAAATAATTTCTTAGTCTTTTTCCATGATGCTTGCCAAGTTTCAGTTTGATGTAGATTACAATGGTCATACTGTGTTACAATCTTTAAAAAAGTGCAACTGGTCATTAGCTGCAATGACATGAACAGCTGTAGTATTTTATGGCAACAGCTGGGAACAATCTAGTTCTCTTCAATAACTTTCTTTTGTTGTTTCTTTCATGCCATTTTTAAAATGAGAAAGCGAGATTATTGTATTTGTTCTCTATTTTACACCAGGGATTTCTTCATAGGCAGTGGTGGCAATTACGTATCAAAATACGGCATTGCTGTTTGTGACTTGGAACGTTTCCCTCTGCAGGACCTGTTTCATAACCCGCTGAAATCTGTGGGAGTTGGAGTCTTTCATTAACTTGAGTAAACTGTGAATCAAGTTGTCATCCTAGGATTTCTTATTTTGGCCTTCCTTTTTCAGTGCATGATTTCTCTTTGGTTTAAACGGCTTCGTTGTGTCTGATCTTACACAGCATTAGCTCTTTCTTAAGAATGAGCTTTCTACTCAGAAAGTGCCTGTCTACTTTGTGATGCTCATTTACCAAGTGAGGAGGAACTGGTCTGTTTTTAGGTGGCTGGTTTGCCAAGAAAGTTTGCCTCTCTGTTGCTCTCTCTTTGGAAGCATAGTCTAAAATGTTTTCTGTGTACATGCATATGGTTGTTCTTTATTGTTGGAAAAACAAGCAGAAGACTTTATGTATACATTTTCTTTCTGTGTCCCTTTGCAAAGGCGTTTTCTTCACATTTGGATCACCCTAAATAAAATGTTTAACTTTTTTTTTTCAGATACAGTAGTGTAACTCTTAAAATGACATGGATAGTACTAAAGATGTACATACCAGATAGGTGTGGGAGCATCATTTATATCCCTGAGAAACCTGCTATCCTGTATCACCCAAGTGGTGGTATCTGTGATCACTAGAGGGGAGCCTAATGGTATAACATCCTATATTTGGACTACAGATGGAGAGTTTGGGAAGAAGAAATGAAGAGCACAGTGGGCAAGGATGTGTGTGTTCAGTAAGTGTTACTAAGGGAATTTAGAGCGAAGGTACTTTAGGAATCCAAAGCAGAGAGCTGCTCATGCTTTGCCTCACGAGCCCTGTTGGCACAGGTGAGTATCCTGAAGGTACCTGTGCAGTAGGGCAAGAAGCTGGGTGGTAGCTTCTGGGGAACTTGACTCTCAACAAGCAGAGGACTGGCAAAGGCAGTTGGTGGAATTTTTAATTAGTCATATACTCTGTGTGTATACCCATAAATTTGGTTTAGATTATCAGAGAATGAGCTTTCTGCATCTTCTAACAAAACCAAAACTTTGCTGAGAGAAAGTGCTTATAGTTTATGTGAACAATTACGACTTTTCATCTCTCCTTATGTTTTCAGTAACAAGGAGGGGAAAATGACTTTAGAATGCTGTGTTTTGAGCATCTTGAGATAAGGTTACTTTTGGTCGTTGGAGGAAAGACCTGAACTCAAAAAAATCCCGTACTTGTACTACAAAAGGGGAAAATCCTGCATTAATTTCAGTTGAGAGATCAGTTTTAGCTTCTGGGCTGTTGACTACCTCATCAGGTATGGTTTGATTTGGTTTTTTTTGGTTTTTTTTTTCCCCTCTTTATCAGTCAATCTTCTGCTTTCCACTTCACTGGAGAAATAGTGTGTCTGTAATTTTTATGAATGATGTGTCAAAGTACCTTCCTCAGTCACTCTCGGTGAAAAAGCACAAGCTCTGACAGCTTCACAGAAGCCCAGAATAGTTAAGGCTGAGAGGGACCTCTGGAGGTCATCTGGTCCAGCCCCAGCTCTCTCAGCCTTTCACCATAGGAGAGATGCCTTGGTCCCTTAAAGCATCCTTGTGGCAATTTGCTGGGCTCTTAGCAGTCAATCCATATCTCAGTTTCTGTGTGACATGTCAAAGTATATGGAAGTTAATTTATACATACTGAGAGCTTGTACGTTAGGGAGTAACATACTTTTATCTTTTTAACAAGGTACTGTTCCTTCCCTGGAGCTCTGAATCTCAGGTGATGCTTACCTCATGTGTAAATACTGTTTGTTTACCACAGAGAAGATGAGGGATATCACTGTCATTAACAGAAGTCTTAAATGCTTGTAAATTCTCTGTACACTACTAACCTCACATCTTGTATCCTGTTGTAACAGACAACATTTTGCTGTAGGGTATTTGTATAACCTTGGCTAATCTCAGAAGTACTGCCCATCAGAAAGCTACTCTGCAGATATCTTTTTGGTTACAATCCAGTTGCTAAGGCTTCTGAAAGTGTGTTAGACTCTTTGCCTTCCCTCCTTGATTTATGGAGACAGAGGTTTTTATGGGTCATCTTAGAGAATCTGCCAACAGCCTTCTGGGCTGCATAAGGAGAATTGTTGCCAGCAGGTTGATAGAGGTGAATCCTCTCTTCAGTTCTGGTGAGGCCATACCTGAAGTGCTGGATTCGGCTCTGGTCTCCCCAGTATGAGAAAAATGCAGACATACTGGAACAAGTTTAATGCTGGTGCACAGAGATGGCCCTGGGACTGGGGCATCTTTCATATGAGGAAATCTGAGAGAGCTGGGCCACTGAGTGTGGAGAAGAGAAGGCTCAGAGGGGCCTTTTCTGTTTTAAGCTGGTTATAGGAAATGGAGAAGGGGCAGCCAAGCTCTTTTCAGTAGTTCCCAGTGACAGGGCAAAAGGCACTAATTGACATCTCTCACAGTGAGTGAATTTCTGCTTTTCAAACACTTGCACAGATTACCCAGGGAGGCTGTGGAGTTCCATCCTTGGAGTCATTCAAAAGCCATCTGGGTGGGGCCCTGTGCAGCTGATTCTAGGTGGCCCTGCTTGAGCACACATGTTGGTTGGAGCAGCTGACCAACAGAGGTCCCCTTTCTACCTCAACCCTTCTGTGATCACCTTTTACTCAGCTCTCTGAAATGGACAATTAAAACACTTGATCAAGTCAGAGACCTTTTGAACAAACATGAAACACAGAAATCTACCTTTAAAAATGCAAAGTTATGTTTGCTAATAAGTTGTTCTACAGGAAAAATGCTTTGGGTGATTGAGGGTCCGCCATGTAAATAATTATCTTGGCATAGCAGCAAGATACGTTGCATTGGGAAGATAAAAATATATTTTTGAGTTAAAGATATAAATATATTTTTGAGTTAATGCATCCATATGTAGCTAGTAGTGTTGCTGGTAAAATGCTTACGCAGATCACTCTTGACAAGTTGCAGAATCTCCTGAGCATGTGCAGCTCTGGAGTTTGGTGAAGCCTGAAAGCAGGACAGGCAGTATGACCACTGAACTTTGGGCAACTGTAAGAAAAAGGGAAATAAAGCTTTTATATAGATCTTCGTAGTTACTGCCAGTGCTTCTAATATGACCATCAGGAAGGTCTATTTTCTAATTACTGGAAGGAAGTAGTTATCTTTCCCTAGTCCTTGGTTCATCTGGTTTTTCCATAGTGGTGTGACAATTGAAATTGACAGGGATGGCAATTGTCTTTTAGCTCTGACACTCTCTGGCATATTTTTTGGTTTTTTGCTGCTTTCTTACATGTTTCATTATGAAGGTGAACATTGCCCTTTAAACTGGACTAGGAAACACCTGAATCTTGAATGTGTAAAAGTAAAACCAAACCTGAGGTAAGAGAATCTCTTGGTATGGTAATAGAAAATGAAAATGAGGTTCTGGAAAAGTTACGAATATGACAGAATTATGCTGACTGCTTCAGAAAAGTGTGTGGAGCAACCATACTAGAAGTTTGGAGCAAGTTCTGTAGGTGGTATCACCTTCAAGGATAACTAATCTGGATAATGGAAGTAATTTCTTGGTTTGAAAACAGCAGCTTCCAGGGTTGCTCAGTTGACTAGATACATTTGGGGAAAAAGATAGATACTGTTAAAGAATGAATTGCCTTGGTATAGTATAAATCATAATATAAATTAAAATCTAGGGCAACATATGAAAGAAGCTTAAATGCATTAACTGTCTTTGCAACACACTGAACAATAACTCGGGAGAGGGCTTGCTAGTGCCTTGACTTAATTTAGTAATCTTTGACTTAATTATCTGTAATTAGAAAAATGGGAGTTCTGGAGAACTTATTGGTTGCCAAAAGGTGAATAGAGTGTTAAAAATCTACCTCAAATATACTACAAAAAACCCAACAACAACAACAAAAAAAAAAACCCTAACAAAAATCTCCCCAAAACCAACAAACAAAAAAAAAAAAGAAAGAAAGATAGGTTTAAAATAGATATCATGACCTGGAAAGATGTTCCTGGCAACTAAACTCAACGAGAGGTGCTTTGAATACATGGAAATGAAGAGCAGATGGAAAAGCCCAACAAGCTGCAGGTGCTGATAGTAACATGTATTCACCTGAAGCATGAATGGCTGTTCCAGGGATATCTGCCTAGTTGTGCTGCAGGAGAGTTCTCTTGAAGTGGTTATGCCATCATCTCCTGCTCAGCTACAGCCATGCAAAGAGAAGGCTTTTTTAGGACAGTGGGCTCCTCTCGTAGTCGTGACTCACCAGAAGAAGTTGTTTCTGTGGATTATATTGATGAGAAGATATTTGACTGTGGAGGACAGCTTAATGTACAGTTATTAAAATGTGTCTTCATTTCTGATGGGAGATAGGTGGGGCTTGGATTTGTTGTTGGGAATCTGCTGTATCCTGATGATCTGTTAAATTGAACAAGATTGAAAGTGACTTCAGTTTGTGCCTTACTTTATCTGAACAGATGATGCATGCTGCTCCTAATAAAGAATTTTATCAGCAAATGCTAAGAAATTTCTATGGTTTCATAAGACTTAAAGCAAAAAAGAAGCTTTAATATAACAAAACTAAACCCTGGTTTCATCATGATTCTCAAAAAATAAAGTGCTGTGGGAGGGCAGTGGATTCTTCTGTGCCTTGATACAGGGCCAGGATTTCAAATGCTTCCCTAAAGGTTCAGCAGAAACATTTTTTGTCTTAAAAAATGCAGATTTTGTCTTTATTCAAAGATAACTGGTGGCAGTAATAATACTTTTTCTAATGTGCAGAGCAGCTGAACCAATGGTGAGATGAGATTACCTGTCTAGCCAGAGAATGCTATAAAATCCTTTCACAACTGTATTTTAACTGCGAAGTGAATTATTTTTGCATAATTTTATGTTAATCCAGTACTGTGGATTATTGTGGTGAAAACAGTTTGTTTCAAAGTGTTTTTTTTCCTTCCTGTGCATCAGTCTTCTAGAAAAACTACCTTTTACAAAGAAGTCTTAAAGAGCATTTATAAATAATAATCTGTAAACATGGGAATAATACACGGCAGCTATTTAGCTGCTGGAGTCCTTGTTGAAAGCAGTGTGTTGGGGGTTTTTTTGTCCTTTTTTTGATCCCCCCACTTCACCTTCTGGGCATTCAAAAATCATATTTCTTGATGAGCACCTGCTAAGCATTATCAGGTATATTTTAAGTAAGGTGAATCTTTGGAAAGTTTCAGTGTAGTAGGGACCTAGGGAGGAGCAGGCTGGGTTAGCTCTGAAATGTTCTGTGTTGTAGGAGGCTGGGAAAGCAGCAGGTGGAATTTATTACCAGTTCAGTATACAGCAACTGTCAGAAAGGATGCTGCTTGGAGCTAGGAAAAAATCACAAGAGGAGCTTGAATTCCTTTTGTTTTCTACTTCAGCATCCATACATTTAACTAATTGTAAGGAGAAAGGAGTATTAACCTTCAGTAGTGAGAACTGCTGAGTATGATAAATGGACCAGAGAGGATAGTTAGTTATTTATTCATGTTTTTACAATCTGCAGCACTGTAGAAGTCTCTGTCAAAGGTCTAGTTTCTCTTCAGAGAAACCGCCAGAACAAAAAAGGTCTGTATAGGCAATGTGTTTGTACACAGTAGGACTGTAATATCCTACAAATACCTTCCTGAGATCAGCAGGTGCTCCTAAACTTTTCTGTAGAACTGGAAATAGAAAAAGCCTGGATGTTTGCTATTGAATGGTAAATACAAGGCATGCTGCTAGTTAGTTTCTGATAGAACAGCATCCCCTGTTTGTGTAAGTTTGCCTCTTTCTGGTTCACTGGCACTGCAGCAGGAGAGGAGTATGTGAACCAGAACTACTCTGGAAGGGAAGGTGAGTGTTAAAAGCTTCTTGAAACTCCACCAGTTTCTCCTGTAACATTTAACTTCCCATTCAGATAGGGAAATAGCTGTGGGTAGTTGTGTCGCCAGGCAAGTATTGCAGAGGCAACAGCATTAATACTTTGTGCTGTGTACTGAAAAGATTCTGAAGCTTTAGAAGATTTTTTGTCTGTTTTCAATCCTGTAAGAGCCTTAGGTCACAGGTTACTAACTCTAATTCCTGAGTTAACCAAAATGAATGCCTTTTGATTATTAAAAAAAAAAAAAAGGCAAAACCTAAGAAAAACAAACCCCTCTCGCCAAATCAACAAACCCCTTAGAAAAATGTATGCATCTGTATGTGACTTTCTTTTTCTTTCTCTTTATAAGCAAATTTGGAGTCTCCATGAAAAAACAAGATTTTTCCTGTGTGGGTGACCTAACTGCTGTAAAACCTGTGTTAATATGGACTGTTTAATGTCATGCCTTTCTCCTGTACCAAGAAAAGGGTGATGACTGGAATGCATGTCGTCAACTTCTGTAATCAGGGTACTTGAAATATTTACAATACCGTGATTACAGTAAAGCTTCTTACATACACATACACACACGCTGTAGCTGCCTTATATATTTTGGCCTTTCAAGTTTACATCCTCATTTGTTGCCTAATCTTGGGTGGGGTTTTGTTTGTTTGTTTTTTACCTAAATTGCTTGAGAAAAATGAAATAAAATATGAACTTCATCTGCCATGTGAGGTTTGCCATGTGGACACTTACAAAATATCCCAGTGAAATTAAACAGGAGAAGAGAGCAAAGTTTGAAGCTTTTCACAAGCCAAACCCAAACACTCGAATGTACTGAAGCTGCCAAATTCTGGTTTAGGGGGTTTTCTGTCAAGAGTCTAAAACCTTTTCATGGATCCAGTGAATGGAACTGAGTAGCAGGGGAATAAATCTTGGAACAGATTTGCTGGAAAGGCCTCTGTTTGGAAGGACACCTCAAATGGCCAGGACCAACCTACAAAAAAGTACCCATCCATGTTACTTTCTGTAGGTATGAGAGGCAGAGGAGTTTCAGGACAAGACTTGTTGATCTGGTACGTTTTGTTTCTATTGTGTGCAGGAGCTGTGACCAGCTGGTGCCATACTTGGCTAAAAAAGCCAGTACTTGGTAGACACAACTCCTACTTCTTGTTTCAGATCCCTGTATTCAGTCCAGTGGGAAATAATAAGGTATCCCAGAATAATTACAGCTGTAGTATTTCCTGTCTGATGGGCAAAGTTCACAGAAAACCTTCTAAAGCATGACTACAGACTCATTTAATTGAATCTCATATTCTAAACTGGGCATACCTGGTCTGAATCCAGGGCATGAAATTGGAGAAGATTTAGTGGCACTAATAGATGGTGTTCTCCTGTAACTGGATTGCCAGGCATCTGTAGCCTGTGCAGGAGACATGAGAGAATGTGCCCACTCAGTGGCAGTCAAAGAAACTTGGATTACTCTTTACTGGGGATCTTGTAGAATTTTTTATGCTGGTGCCTGGAGCTCCAAAATGAGGCAGTTATAAATGGTTTTGCTTCCCTGGCATGAGGGCAACAGTCATGGCAAGAGGATGTGGATTTTTGCTTTATTGCTAGACTGAAATTGTGAAATAAAGTCCTCCTTTTTCCTGGTGGGACGAAGGGTGATCCTAGATCTTATGCTCCATGCACCTGTGTAAAACATGTATGTTTGACCTTTCCTTTTCTTATGCAGTCTATAGTCTGTTTAAATCTGGGTGGTTTCATGTAACTTCTACCAAAAGTGAAGTGCCTTTTTTTAATTATTTTTTTTATTTTTTGCTTGCCCCTCTTTCTATGAAAGATAAAGAGTTCAGGCCTCACATTGCAGATGCTGATTGATGTTGTTTCATTCAATTCATGTTCTTTGCGTAAAAAGAAAAGATGATGTAAGAGCAAGAAGTGAAGAGAAAACAAATATTGTTAGAAAATCCTGCCCTCATGTGTGGATGTGTGGCCGCGTAGCTTTTGTCTTCCTTTAGAACCGGGGGTTTCCCTTTCATGCCTGGCTGACTGATGTGCCCTGCCCTGTTGGGCTGTGCAGTCTGTCTTCCCTAACAGGCTCTAACAGGTTTTTTTCATCTCTTTTTGAGAATTTCCGATTTTGCTGGCTTTTTTTTTTCTTTTTAGGTGTACAGTCCCCTCCCCTAAAGGTTGCCTTTTGTATGCTGGTGTACATAAACTACCTCAAGGTTTTCTTAAAGAATAGTGGAAGCAAGCCCACTAGTCCTCCCAGGAGAAAAGTGCAGTGAGGTCAGTGGTATTCCTTTTAGTTCCCTTTTGGTTTTGTTCACCTTGTAAAACAGCCAGGAAGATTAGTCATGAATCTTGTTTAATTTCTTCTTGTGCAGAATATAATTCAGTGTGGATTTTAATTTTTCTTACAATAAGTCTTCCAAAATTCCAGCAGTAGAGTCTCAAATGGCATTTTATTCTTCTTATTTAGAATCTAGTGTCCCAATCTGTTACATCAGCATTGCTCTCAAAATAATGGCACTTGGTATTCTGTGTGTTGAAAGCATTTGATTTGGCATGCATATATGTGTTCTCCTTGTACGATTTTGCCTTTTTCTTTACTTACAGCGCATGTATTCCCTGCCACCTCCCCTCAGGTGTGGGAAGCATGATCTCCACAACTAGGATTCCAGAACAAAAGTGTGGTTTAATCTTTAAATGACACTATGAATTGTTACTGTGAACCCTAAACTCCAAATATAGTCAGTTGCCCTTGTGTTTTCAGTGGCAAAGCTCTTCGTCTTCTCTAGAGCAGTCACAGCTTCTCCTTTTTGTCTCTTTTTTAATGGGAATATTCGTTACCTTTTATTAACTGTACTTGAATTGCTTTGAACGGAACGTAGCGGAGCTGTGTGCAAAATAATATTTAAAAGTTTACAGTGAGAAAAGTTTAAGAGTCTGTTGCTGTGCAGTACCTTTGGTTTTTGATTCCTCTTCCTTCACTGAAATCCAGAGTGTCTCTGGCACTGGGAAGTGTGTGAAAGGCCAAAATGTCTCATTCGGACAATGACTCAGATGTGCAGTCACTTAACTCTCCAAAGGTTTTGTTGTATCTTAAAAGTGTGTATATTGCTCTGGTATATCCTCAGACCTGGAGGATGTTCATGGGCACTCAGCCAAATACAGATTATCCTGACCCTTGAAAACTGCTTGTATCCCAGTATAATTTTCAGTAATTTATTTTTATATAGCAGTGATTAATTAAGACAAATACTCTCTGAAAAGCCTCTTTAAAATTTTAGGAAGACGAGGTTTTATTTTCTCTAATACATACCTTCCTAAGGCAAAGTGATTATGCTTTAAGATCTGAATCTCCTGTGGTGATTTTTCTCCCCCCAAAAAATCTGTGTGGAATTAATGGAAGAGCTGTATATAGAGAATAAATTGCTCATGACCTCTCAGAGAAAATGTTAAAAATTGAAAACATCATAAATTTACAGCATTAGGGAGAGCTACTAAGAAATAATTGTTCATGCTTTTAACTTGATCAGGTGGCAACAATTAAAAAAGTGGTTTTGCATTTCAAGTAGAATTTGACATTGTTATTCATAAAGGCTTATGACTTGTTCATTTAATGAAAAGGACCAAGAAGGTTTGTCCTGTCTGTTTGCAGAACAGCTCGTTCTGGGGTTAGAGATGATGGCTTGCAGAGGGAGTGGTGGTGGTGTCTGGGGAAGAGACCCTGTCCCACTTTATCTTTCCTTCCACTTTGATCCCTTGCCTCTTCCCTCCTGCCCCCACTTTTTTTCTTTTTACTGAACTGTATCAATTTGTGACATGATCCTGAAGACAATGGAAACAAAGTATGTTGAAAGGTTGGTGTTCTTCGAGATCTAGTGCCAGAAAGCTTTTGGAAGAATACCTAATTCTACAATGTACAGAAAATCAGATCAAATATTATGTGAGAGACTAGTTCCATTTTGGCCACCAGAAAAGAGGAGAAATTGTATTCTTACAACACGTTTCTAGCTGAGGTGGGCTGTCAGGGGGATCATCCTTATGGGGATATTTGCACACACAAGTGAAAAAGACAGGTTGTGTAGTTCTAAGTTGAGATTCCTTTTATATATATGTCGCTTTTAAATTATTATTGCTTTTTTTACATAAACCAAGTTTCCATCTAAAGTCAGTTAGCTAAAAAGAGGCTGAAGGAGGTATTTGTGGATGTTTATAGAACTTTTTCAGTGTTTCATACTGGAGCAGTATCCCTAAGCCTCCACGTACCGGACTGGACATGAGCGGAAATGGAGCACTCTGTTCAGCCTTGTCTAATAGAGTACCTGCTTCAGCTGTATGGAGACTGTTTTGCTTTTAATTCAACGAGTGTAAGAGCCAGTGAAGGCACTCAAGTGGTTGGATATCTGCAAGTAGCAGTGGTTTGGCTGCTGAGTGTGCAGAGCAGTTGTGGGGACGGGTGGCTTTGCACAGCCCCCCTGGGTCACCTGGACTTGGTGCAGGAGAACCTCTCTGAGAAAGGGTGACAGGCTGATGCTTGGGTTTGTGCCTGAGCCAGCTAACTCAAGTGACAAGTGCAGCCATTTCTCTCTTTCCACTCCCTTTTTAAAAAAAATGTATTTGGTGATGCAGGTTTGCAGTATGGCTGAAGAACCAGGGACTCCACACACTGGCTGTGGTGCTCCCTGTAGCAGCAGTCGGTCCTGTCTAAATGTATCAGATAAGCAAAACAGTTTACAGAGGGCTGAGTAAATTCACTTAAAGACTGGTAAATACTGTTCGCCTTATCTCTGCTAACCTAAACAGTTTCTGTAAATGGCTGGTGGTAAATGATCTTCACTAAGTTCTATGAAAAGAAAGTATTTAATTTTAGATTAGTTCAAGAGGCCAACAGGAGTTTACTTGTCTGTGATGCTAAGTTCTCAAATAAATCACGAAATCATATATGGGTGGTCTTGAGACAGGCTAATTAAATGCAGTAGGAATCTTAAATTCAAAGACCAAGTTTTCTCTTTTAGTTTTTTTGTACCTAAAAGGTTAGTTATTTTTTTCAGAAATTTGTGATCTGGTGTTTTATGGAAGTTACTAACAAAACCTAAAATTCAGTATGCACTCAGAACGATTAGAAGAACAGTTTCAGTGTAGTACCTTTGGAACATCTGCAAGAGGCTGGAGTTTGAGGCTTTGTTGTTTTATAGAAGTGGAGTTGGATGAAAACACTTTTTCCTGCTGATGCCTCATTTTCTATTCTGTGGTCAGCTGAAAGCATAATTAAGAGGCATGATATCCTCTCTGTGAGAGAGATGCAGCCCTTGAAATTTTCTTGCAAAGCTTAGAGGATGATGACCTGTTTTTGCAGGGTCTTGCCTAAAGCCAACTGCAAAATGCTGGTTTAGTAACTTAATGATGTATTTTTGGTACTTGTGCCAGGTCTTATTCATCTTACAATGTCTTGCTGATTAATATGAAAGTTGCAGTTCTCTTTACACTTTGTCATTCTCTTGCTTTAACTTGGTGATATAAAGTACCAGGAACATCTCTGGCATCCGTTTTCTCTTGATCTGTGAAATGCTTTTGATTTTATAATTTATATAAAGTATGTTTTAAATGAATTCTGCTGCCACCTATCCTTCTGGAGGGGATGGAGGGTGCCTGCCCAGGGTTTCTGAACTACTGAATACCAGTAACCTGTGCTTGCCAAGGGCACCTTGGTTGTTACTCCCCTCCATGTGAGAGCAGGACTTGCTGCTTGTGGCCTGGTTCTTTCTGTGGTCTCCCACCAGCCAGACAGAGCAGCTTCAGCATTTCTAGTGCTGTTGCCATAATTCCTGTAATATAATACAGGTCAGGACACCCTCACCTCATGCTAGGAAGGACCTGTGATCTTCTGCATGGTGCAGAATTCTTAAAAGCCTCTGTGCCAGTTTAAAATGTTTTTCTTTCTGTAGAAGGAGGAAAGAGAGAAGCTGAGGGTCTTCTGCTTTTTGCTGCCCAATGTGAAGCTCATTAGCTGATTGCTAAAACTCAGAGTGATTTCATCTGTGATGCAAGGCACAAGTCTAACTAGTTAACCAACTAAATAACTAACTAAAGTCACCATTAAATATCTGTTCTAAAATGGAGACTCCTAAGACCGTTTTGTAGAACATCTGATAGCACATCTGAAAATTGTAAAGTACAGCTATGGATGTGCTTGTCCCTTTTTACTGACTTTTATATATTTGAAAAACTGAAGTAACTTCTTTAAAAAGGTTTCATAGGGTTAAGCATTTCAGCTTTTTAAATGACCAAATGCACTATGTGAACTATAATATTCTCCAAAGATGAAGTGTAAGAAAGAAGTCTTTCGCATTTTTTAAAATCAACAAAGGAGGAAGTGGACTTGCTATACTGCCTTTTAAACAGAATATTCTGTACATTTTGGATTCATATAGAAATCTTTTTCCTATTTTGGAAACTCCTGAACTGATGCAGAGCTGCCCTTGCACTGGAACATTTGTCCCTGTGTAGTGACAGTTCCTTGCAAATCTCATTACCAGTGTTGTTGTAGCAGAACTTTTCTCTAGCTGTGTGCAGAGCACAGGCTCTTGTGACTTTAAATATAATCCTTACTGTTTATGAGTGCAACACTGAGAATGAGGCCTCTGTAAATAGATCCAAATCCATATTTGTGGGTGGGAACATGTGAGGTTTTATGGTGTTTCTTTAATCTGATATCTTGAGACAAGCAGCTGCAGTGCCTCGAACATCACTCAAATGGCTGCAAAATTGAATTAATCAGACATGCTTCTTTGACTGATATTTAGAAACTAATAGCAATGCTGTCACTGTCCATGGTCAGCTGAATTTCATCCAGCTGGAAATCCCAGTGCTGTTCTCTATGGAAATCTATGCTGTTCATAGTGGAGAAAGCTGAGCCACTGGCCAGACCTTTGCCTGTTGACCTTCTGCAGTGATTTCTGCCTTCCCTGGGAAGGCTTTCCTGCTCACTGATGGCTGAATTATTTGGGCCCTATGTTTGTAAGACTCTTCTGTAATCCTGGACATCCTGACTGAGGGATTAGAGAGTGGAAGATTATTGACCTGGGCTTCCAGGTTGAGATTTTTGCATCCATCTCTCATTTTTGGGACCAAATAGTCCAGGCTGAACAGAAGTTATATTTGGCCCGATGATCTGTGCCTCATTAGGATCATAATTTTTTAAAAAAAACCTAAGTCTACATGTAATTCATATGTAGGAAATGTAGCAAGGGAACTCCAGAGCAGAAGAACCAAAATTAAAACTATTTAGCTAATCACAAAAGACCAACAATGTTTTCTGCTGGAATTATGATGCTGGGAAAACTCATAGTCTCTGTATGTGAGTCAGCAGTGCCCTGGCAGCCAGGAGGACCAACC
Organism: Notiomystis cincta; assembly: GCA_013398075.1. Classification (NCBI taxonomy): domain Eukaryota; kingdom Metazoa; phylum Chordata; class Aves; order Passeriformes; family Notiomystidae; genus Notiomystis; species Notiomystis cincta. The sequence goes on along the minus strand of VZRX01017259.1, from coordinate 305,582 downwards.
CTGTCCCAGGGTGCATCAGATGCAGCGTCACCAGCTGGGCAAGGGCAGGGATTGTCCCACACTGCTCCGCACTGGGCAGCCTCACCTCGAGTGCTGGGGGCAGATTTGGGCACCACAATATAAAAAAGACATTGAGCTGTTAGAGAGCATCACAGTGAGGGCCACAAGGATGGTGATGGTCTGGAGGGGAAACCTTATGAGGGAAAGCTGAGGTCCCTTGGTTTTGTTCAGCCTCAGGGAGACTGCAGAGACCCTCCTTGCAGTCTTCAGCATTCTCTCAAGGGGAAGCAGAGGCAGGTACCCATCTCTTCACTCTTGTGACCAGTGACAGGACACAAGGGAATGTTTGGATATCAGAAAAAGATTTTTCACTCAGAGGATGGTTGGGCACTGGAACCGGCTGCCCAGGGAAGTGGTCGCTGCAGCAAGCCTGTGCAAGTTCAGCAGGTGTTTGGACAATGCTCTTAAGCACATGGTGTGATTCTTGGGGGGTTCTGTGCAGGGCCAGGAGTTGGACTTGATGGTCCTGATGGGTTCCTTCCAACTTAGCATATTTTATAATTTTGATCACTGACTCTGTCCGTTAAAGTTCAGAAAAAATAATGACAGTACTTGAATGTCTACAGGTGCAGTATGAATATATTTCACATAATATTCTAAAGTCTGCCAGGTTTCCTGTGGGCAGTGTATTAGCTGTTTTTCCTGACGTTATTTATAAAGCTTAGATGAATCCGATGGATTAAAGGTCTTATTCCTTATTTCTGTATTGAATTTTTTAAAGATCGATTGGGTTCTGCTAACAGCGAAACAGAAACAAATACATTTATTCCTTGCTAATGTTGCATCAGGTATATGTACAACATACTGTAACCTTCCAAAGTAGCATGAAAAGTGCAAAACTTCTGAAAGGCATGAGAGAATGCATGGCAGATATGGGATAGTGACCATCTTCCTTTGCCTCTGTTTCCTGCCAGTCTGGCAGTGGGCTGGAAAGCTCCCCCAGGGATGGTGCAGTGTGTGTTGAGTACTATCCAACTACTCCCAAGCATCTCCCACCCTTCTCTGGGCACTGGGGTGTGCTCTGATACCTGGCCAGGTATTTGTACTCATGAAGTGGGAAGACAGAAATATTTCTCACACCTGGGTTGTGTGGATGACGCCTCAGTAGATTTCCTAACTCATTTTTCTTTTAAAATCTGGAGAAATCTGCCTGTGTCACAGATTAGAAGGTACACTCTGTTTCTTGGTACATGGCTTCGTGTCTTCTCGAGCTGTGCCTGTGTGGCTTTAATTATGGTATGGAAGTAAAAGTTAGGGAGGGAGAGGTGCTCCCATGCAGTGTAATGTAACATATGGCTCACCAGTGGTGCCAGTAGTGTTGGTGCCTTTTGCCTTGGGTATTCATGCCAGGAGGTGTCAAGCTGAAGGTTCTGTGCCCCAGGGTGAGGAGCAGGACAGTGACAGTGGTGTATGGTTCTCCTGGCAGCACAGCAGGAGCCTCTTGCTGGGTATTTTCTTGAGAATATTTTCAGCTGCCTGACCTGTTGAACATTTTGTCTGTCAACCTTTCAGATTAATGCAGATGCTAATGTGTTCTCAGAGTAGTTTTGGATATCTGTGAAAGCTTTCTCCTTGATAAATTTTTACTGTGTGTGTTTCACAACTGGGGTGTAAAGCCCAGGTTCGCCCTCAAGCCTGAGGGAGCCTTAGCATGAAGCATGTAACAAATGAAAAACTTGGCTTGATCCAAACAATAGGGTTTCATTTCTTTTCACATGGCTGTCTTGCTGCTCACTCTGTATAAATGTTGTCTCTCACCTTAAAAGTAAAATAAATAAAACCTGAATAATTAATGCAATTAGTGCTTGACAAGAAGAAGCAGTGCTCTTGGAATTTTTGTGATTGCTGAGGTGGCTACTTGTTAACAATTAAAATGAAGTTTCTAGAAAATGAGAACAGAAAATTTAGTTAAACTCTAAGCATGCTTTTGTTAGATGTTTTTCCTTTTTTTTTTTTGCAAGTGGACTTCCAAACCATGTTAAACAGAAGCATAGTGATATGAAATAGGAACCACTGAAAAGGAAGACCAGTCTTCATGTGTTTCCTGTTTTATCATTATTTTGTGTTTAACTTGTCAGTGGCAAGATTCACATGACCTAAAACATCCTTTTGAAGCAAATTTGCCAACTTGTATGACTGTGCTTATTTGTTCTGCATTTTGAAGAACTCCCGAATGCATTCATGAAAAGACCTACTTTTATTGTGATACATGATATTGTGAATTATCAACTGCTGCTTTATTTTATCTCACTTACAGGAAATGAAGTATAGATGACCTTAATTTTGTTAGTAGTAGGTGATCCTTGTACTTTTGTACTTTTTGGTATTTAATTTATAGAAAAAACATGTATGACTGAAGTGTGGGAAATGTGCATTTCTCTTTTTTGTATGAATAAATAAGGATTTAATTACTCCCTTAAGGAACAGGATTTAGTTTACACATGTATGCCTCCTTTTAGAATGTAACAGATATATTACTGTTCTCCCTTGGTCAGTCTTGCATGAAACAGGAAAAAGAAATGCAAAGCTTTTGCTTTTCTTCAAACTACAAAAATACAACACTATATAAAAGCTGTTAAAAATACTGATGTGACTTATAAGTTAGGTTTTTGGTTTTGGAGACTTCTTTGGGCAGTTTCCAAAACTACAGAGTAAGTTTAGTGGTGAGGTGGAAGAATGAGGAGATGAATTGTTCCAGGACTCCTCCAAAGCAGTGGGATCAAGGTATGTTCCCAGGTCCATGTACGTGTTTCACCATGACTCCATCTCAGAATGAGAAATTATGGTTAGCATATTTTTCCCACTGCCAGGTTCTCTTCTGTTGTGTTTTCCAACAAGAGGAAGCTTGTGCATGGTGTCTGGCAGGGTGCCAGGGTGCCGTTCAGCCTTGCCCTGGTCAGAGCTGCTGGATCCTGGGTGGGCTGCAGAAAGCACCCTCAGCCTGGCTCCTCACAAGCTCTGGTGATTCAAGAAGAGGTGCTTGAGTGTGTCCCATGTATAAAATTCAGGATGTGAGGGCATTCACAGATCAGGTTTTGAGCTATGAGAAGGGATATTTTTCATCATCTTCTTCTTTTAAACCCAGAAGCAAATCTAAGGGGTTGTAGAGTTAAGAAATGGTGCCAATAATGGGCATTGGAAGGAAGAACTTGTGTGCCGAACAGAGCAACAGGAGATAAGCATAGCTCCTGAAAAGCCTGGCACATCTCCTGCTGAAGCAATCTGTATAATGTTACAGTAGACTGCTGATGCTACAGAATTTTGATAGATTGAACTGTAGTTTGTTTATATGGATTTTTCTCCAAGGTTCTGTGATTTAAATTGAAGATGCAGGTCTTTAATTAAATAAAATTATTTTCAGCTCTGTTGACAAAGCTGAAGCTTGCACAGTTTTCTGTCGGAAGAGTAGTTGCTCTTTTGGGACTTAAACAGTGGTTTTTTTGTATACCTTTGCAAACATGAAACTCAGCCAACTGAATAGTCTTAGTCTTCTAATCTACATAGGGGTGTTTTTGCTTTATTTGAAGCACATGGATTATTTAGTATGTTTTTATTACCTGTGTCTTTTATGTGCTTGAGAAGGATGGGTTTTCTTTTGGTTTTTTTCCCCACTTACGGGAGTGCATGGTTTTGGGAGAGTTGCCTTGCAGCTGAAAACTTGGCAAGGGGTCTCCAGCTCCTGTAGCTAGATTCATTCCTTAAATAGTGACTTCTTTTTCGAGGTATTTTTTGGTTCTGGCAATGATAATGTTCTTTAGGACAGTAAATAGGTATATGATTGTAAAAATAGGCCCTGTTCAAACTCTGACCACCAAACTAAATGTTAATATTTAAAACTCTATCAACAAACTGTGAGAGGAAAGATGCATTCACAGAAATGAAATTACATTAGTTAAAGCAGATGCCAGAGAAATGATTTCTTTTGAATGCCTGGATGATGACAGGCAACGTTTCAGTCCACTGAGAAATTAGTCTGAAATGTTGAGCTAGGCTTGTTTGTTTGCTCTCAGACTATTAAGTTAATTCCTGGAGGAGGCTGGCTTAAGTTGTTTACTAGTCGATATTCTCAGTATTCATCATCCATTTATTGCTGTCGAAGAGGATAATTTGAGTATTTTTGGAAGATGAAGCGGGAAGGGATTATAAACAGTTAGGAGGACAGATTTAGAATTTCATATGATGAATTGGGAAAATGGTTTGAAATCAATGAGGTGAAATTTAATAAAGACAACTGTAAAGTGTTATGCTTAGGAGAAATCAAATGCGCAGATATAAATGGGCTAGGCAGAATGCTGGCCAGGAAGGACCCAGGAATCACAGTGGCTTTGCAAACTGAACTTGTCAGGAGTGGTGTGCACGACACTGAGATTTCATTAAGGCTGTATAAGTGATGAAACATGTCAGATAAATGGCAGAGGAGATAATTATTCTTCTGTGCTTAGCAGTGTGCTTTTAGCCTCTGGTTTAGACTTACTGTTAAAGGAGGATGTGGTAGATAAAGGGGCAGAGTCTCAATGGCACCATCAAGGTTTGGACACGAGGTTTGAAAAACGCAGTCTTTAGGGAATATGGGAAGGCTTTGAGGTTTTTTAGCCTAGAAAACAAAAAGGTTTGAGAAAGTCTGAATCTTCAGTGATACAAAAAGATGGTGTAAGAAAGATACAGACCAACTATTCTGTATTCTTCATTTCTACTGAAACTAAAATAAATTGGTTTAATTTGCTTTGGTGGAGCTTCACATTACACAAGATTGAAGTTTTCCAATTACAAATGTGTTTTGCAGTCTGAGAAAAATACTCCAGAGACTTACAAGAGCTAGATGAAACATTGACAACATTGCAAAGATGCACAAATAAAAGCTGGCCTGAGTAGGGAACCCCCTCAGTCCCTTAGCCATGGTGTACAGCATGGAAATGGTGGTCATAGCTGGACTCTGAAAGCAACAGAGCAGCAAGTTAACCCTGCTGAGAGCCTGTCAGCTCAGCTTAGAGCTACACTGATGTAGCCAGGGCAGATATCTGCTTCTGTTCCTGGAGCTGCCTGCAATGCTTCTGCAGAGAAATTACGCTGTGTGTGGTAGAGATGGTCTAAAGATGGCAGAGTGTGCAGGGGCTGGTATTAGTCAGGGTTTTTCAGCTTTTTCTAGTCCACATCTAATTTTTACTATTGAAAATTCTTGTCTTATTATAGTATGTGGTTCTTGGAGTGGGAAGGTTCTTCGTGCCTCGCTTGTTCTCTGCAGCGTTTCAAGGGTGAGTTGCACCTCCCAAATTGGGAAGAACAGGCTCGGATGATTGCCAGGGGCTGTCACTAGCCGGCTCAGAAGCAGGTAAAATAACAAAGCAGGCTGTAGTGTACGCATCTGAGTCAACACAGGGTTAGCTGCTCAGCTGGGTACATTTGCCTACAGGAGGCTCTGTGCTACAAGAGCTGAATTGGTTCCTGTACCTGAGCTAATGCACTGAGAAGTGGCCTGGGAGTCTCTGCAGCCGTGACCTACCTGAGTCTCGGGCATGTTCCCCAGCCCTGTGGTACAGGGAAAAGCAGTCTTTCCTCTGCCTTGTATTTGGCAGGGCTACTCATTTTGAGCCAGCCTGACAGTGTTAACTACTGTGTTTGGAGAAGTATTAGGCTGTAGCTAGAGTCAAAATGGTTTTTCTTTTCCTGTCCTGATCTATCCAACTGCACAGAGCACTGGACTTGGAGAAATGGTTTCCTTGCCTTTTTTATGTGACTTGTAGTAGGGGCTGCTTGCAGTGATGAGTGAGAGATCCTAATGACTCTTTTGCTTTTTAAATCTAATATTTTGAAATGGATATCTTGACACTTGCTCACAAATGGAGAAATGAGACTTTTTTTGGGAAAAGGAAATTAGTAGTTCTTATGGAAGGTGTAGAGCTTGTAGTTTGAGGCATGCTGGAGATTGGCTTTTGAGCTCAATGAAGTTGCTTTCAATTTAGGTGCTATTGCAAATGAGAATGCTTATTTTGGTAAATTGAGAAGGGAAGATTAATCTGAGCCTTCTGTGAAATTAATTTATTCTTGAGGGGGAGGGAAGCGCATAAAAGTGAAATTATGTTTATACTCAATCATTATACTCTGATTATGTAATTTGCAGGGGCTAAAATTTTAAACCTCTAATATTCATGTAAATTTGTCACTTCAGAAGTGATTGTCCAAGTACTATAAACATGAAATTCCTACCTCTATCATTCTGTTTTGGTCAATGAGAGTATTCAAACCCAAAACATTGACTTTCAACATTGAGGCCATTTGCCGTTTTATTCTCAGGCAAGTGAAATTAAAATGTCAGTATGGAAGTGATGTGTTCTGGATAATTTACAGGAGATGACTTTTATTTTAGCACAGTGTAATTCCCATGCTGCTGCTGTTAATTCCTTACTCAGGTGCTTCTTGTGGAGAAGGGAGCATTTCATTTGGAAGACCTTGTTCTTTTGGCAGCTGCACTAGGTGGTATTCAGACTGCATGACTTCTGGCATGAAATGAAGACTAGTCTTAATCCCTACATTTTCTCTTTATTGGGGTCTCTGTATCTCAGCTCCAGGCCTGAGATACAACACTTCATGTAGTTGCCTCTTCAATGTCTTCCGGGATTTCACTGAAACTCCATTTTATTGCTCAGACTAAAATTAATAATGTAAAGATTTTCCCAGGTAGGCTTAGATCTGTTTTGCGGCAGTCATTGAGATGCAGATTAAATGATAAATCCTCTTCTAATGAGCTCTTTCAGTGTAGTGAGGCTGGTTTCACTTGAACTGACACCTTCATTTAGCAGCTTGCATTAGCCTAGTCTGTTTTAATTTCATTTCCTTCCTTGACAGAATACCTACAGAAGTTTCTCATGCAGTTTTTCTCCAGTGAAAATAGCTTTGTTAATTAGCTAACATCACTGTGAGGGTTCCCTTTGCTTCTGGTCACTTCTTTTTTTCTTCACTGTGTGAAAGTATTAGCTTCACTGTTTGCCATAGTATAGTAATGTTTTTTCAGAAAAACTCAAATATTTAGACAGCTGTTTCCTTTAGTCAGTACAGCACTGAAGAGGATATTTTTACTACCCTGACACTGTGCTCTTAAGCTAACTCATTAATTCATTTGGCTTGTTTTGCCAGTTCTTTGCTAAGACAATTGGTTTATGGTAGTCTGTTCTCTTACTTCCTAATGACACTTTCTGCTTTCACAATGTGCAGCAGATATTTCATCAAGGGATCTGGCAGGTGTAGTATCAAATGGTGTCAGAGATGGACTTGACTTCCCTGAAAACCTGCAGTAATAATTTTCAGTGTTGTAAATTCAGGCTTCAAAAATATTTTATATGCACCTGACATAGGGCTTGTTGCACTAAAATGAGACCATTTTTCTCTTGCCAGCCTAGGCAGAACTCTGCATGGGTTTCTGCACCCCAGCACTTGTGAAAATCCTCCTAAACCACTCTGAACACTTCTCACCTTAGGTGAAAGGCATGTGTTACTTACATCTGATAGGCCTGTATGTACCAGCAGTGCCTGCTACTTTCACAGGATGTAAATATACTACCTAAATGTCCCGTGCCTTAACACACTGATTTAAACTTAGTGCTTGAGACACTGTGTTTCCAAGGTATATCTTTGTATGTCTTAGAGTCTTACAAATCTGAGGCACTGCCGATAGAAGTTTGCTGAAATTCTTTGTGGGTGGTATTTACTTTCAGTCCCTCTTTGAATACCATGTACTTAACAACAATTTGTAGTCACCAAAGCAGTTGCATAGGAGGGCTTTTAAACCTGTAATTCTGTGTAGTTCCCTGCAGAATGTCTTCTAGGCTTCCTGAATTACTCCGACTTTTCATATTTTGAGAGAAATTTTTCCATGTTTACAGTTCTATAGAACTTTGGAAATACTTTTTGAGACACGCAGGGCTAGTGTTTGAAATGTATGCCACACTTGGAAAACAGTCCAGCACTTGTCTAAATGAGACTTTTCAGTCTACAGCTTTGTGTTTCAAGGTTGTGAATCATGGAGTGATGTTTCTCAGTATGCAATATCCCTCTTTGTTAGGGATTGTTCTGAATGACAGAAATACATTTATGAGAATATCACCTTGTGTAGGTTCATATTGCTTCTATTTCTGGGGTCATTTTAGGAACAGTGGCAAATTTAGATAATGGATTTTGTAGAGTTATCACGTGGCAAAGGTGTTCTCCCAAAGGTTCTCTTATTTTCAAAAGAATTTTAACTTTGGATGTTCAGAGGTAAAGAACAGTATCTTAAAATGTGGGGCTTTTGATTTTGGTTTTGTTTTTTTTTTTTTTTGAGGTCTTCCTCATTTCTTGTTTTCCTCACAATTCCCTAGCTAACCTTGTTTTCCTCAGATAACTATTTATAGCCAGTATCTCTGTTACTGGGAGGACTGAGCTGGCAGGGCTCGAGGGGGATTCCAGGAGGTGACATCATCTCGTCTGCACAGCAGTCTCCTGCTGGCATGGCAAGAAGGGAAAGCCCCTTTACTACAGATGAGATGAGAGAGCTTGTAAAATGCCTTTTATAGAGAATACATGCAAAGATGTAGTATCCTACCTGCTTCTTACTGCCTGAAGAAATAATGTCTCAAAACTCTTGTTGCAGGCTTGGTCTTGAATTTTTAAACTGTCCACCCACTCTTTTCTGTTCTGAAGACTCTTTTGTATTTCTTTTCAAGTGGAACTTAAAAGCTTTTTTGAAGCAAACGGAAGAGAGAAGTTATTTTAATTTCCTTGTTTTCCAAGTGTATGGCACTTGAGAAGTTTCATTCTGACAATAAATGTGCCTTCAGTTGCAAGTATGACTAAGGAGGATATGTGTTTTATTGTGTCTTGGTCCTCTTGGATATTCAGCATCTCTCCTTTTACATATCCAATGATTAAATAGTATCATTATGGGAAGTGAGTGTACTTGAAGCCCATATGTAGCTGTTTGCCACCTATATTTTTTTATATGAGAAAGAAAAAGGGGGGGGTAAGAGAAATCAACAGTTTTTTCCTATTCATGGTATGTAATAAAATATTTTTTGACAAGAGGTATGTATGGACCTCATTTTCAGGGAAAGTACAAGTCCTTGAGGAGGAAGGATAAGCCTCCTTATCCCATTTTGCACATAAGGATCTGGAGTGGACAAATCCATGGACATTTTATTTTTTCAAAGAATAATTCATCCCCCTAAATGGCATGAGATACAGATTTCTGCACTTGATGTTTGCCTTTGTTGCAGCCCTGAGCCCAGGTAGCAGAGCTGAGCAGTGAGACAGTGACCACTCAGCAAAAGCAGCACTCAGAGTGATTTTTGATTTGCAGCATGGCAGGGCCGGTGCAGCAGCTGGCGAGTTACTGAACTTGACCAACTGAATGCTCGATTCACTTGCCTGAGTGCCAGAAGATTTGAATTCCAACCCACCTTCCTATTTGTTGTCCCGCAGCAGTCCAGGAATCTCAAGTTTAGGGTGGTGCTTCCTCTAGAGATATTGGTTATGATAAATCAAGTCAGGGATAAAGCTGTAGCTAAAACATGGAGACAAGTTTGGTTTTTTTTAATAATGTACCTCGTAATAATGTAATAATGTGTGCATTTCAGAAATGCAGGTGAGGAAAAAGTAGTTTGGGAGGGGTGCTTTTTAAAAAACAAACTATTCCTTGAAATGATTAATGTTATAGCATTTATTGCTGCTAGCAAGATCAGAAGAGTATAGATACATATCAAATGGAGAAGTATTTAAGCAGTTACTTGAAATAGCAAGTATGACTTCCCTACCCAGTTTGGTTCCGTTTTGAGGCACAGAGTGATCTAGAGAAAAGAAAAAAAAAAAGTTTTTTGTTAGGATGTGTTTTCAAACTTGAAAATACTGGGTATGTAGTTTCTGTTTGCTTTGAAATGATGTATTCTTGTATCTTGTGCAAAGCAGACGGCTGGAGGTGGGTAGGGGGAGAGGTGCTCAGCACTGCAGCTGGAGCGCTCCTCTAGCTCCTGTCTTTCCCTTACAAACCAAGTGAGAGAGAAAGCGGATTTCTTGGCTCAAGAGTACACGGGGCTTTCTAAAGGCAAAAAGATTTCAGTCTCAGCTGTCGAAAACTGATCCTGAGATAGGATTGATAATGTACTCTGGTGTGAGAAGCTTGAACCCCGTCGCAGGTGACAGCTGACCTACTTAGTCCAGCCGTGTGGAGCAGCAGTGGCCAGCCCTGGTGCCTGACAGGGACAGGGACGTACAGCCACCCGCGGGGACCCTGCCCTGGCCGTCTGCCCTGCAAGAAATCATCTGTCTCCAGTGTAATTAGTGGCGGTGTTTAAACCAGCACGCTGGCAGCAGTTCGGTGCTTTTAATAAAAGCCCGTACCCAAGGGAAGAGAGATAAAAGGGACAGAGTTCGCAAAACGCCTGTGTGGTTTAAGCTCGTGCAAAAGAAAGGTGTCTGCTGACTGAGAGTTGGTAGAATCTGCCGTGTAGATTATACCTCTTAACACAGTGATTTGCATATCCCTTAAAAAAAGTATTCTTTTAAAAAGTGAGCCTCTGCCTCACTTTTAAACACTTCAAAATAAGATTTACTTTTGTAAGGTGAAGTCTGTATTCAGGCTCTTTTACTTCCAGTCATGATTAACTCTTGTCTCTTAACTTGCTAATTACTTCAATGAATGTATTAATTCCCATAAATGCTAGCAGAGCTCTATCACTCTGGGATTCTAATTTACTTGTTTTCAGAATTGCAGTGGGAGGGAGGGAGAAGGACCAAGTAAGCACATCAGTAGGAGTTTCATTTATTGCTACTTGTATGCTGGTCTTTTAAGTCAAGTGAAATTGTAAATGTATTTCATGCTTTGCACTCTCTCTGGCAGCCATCCTGAGGAGGGAAAACAATTAATTCCTCTTCATCTCACTGGGCCATGAGTGTATGCTTGGAGCTGAGTGCTTTCTTCAGCCAGGGCCATTAGTCATACTGTGCAGCCCAGTCATTTGCTCTGTGAGGAAACTGATGTTTTTATGAATCTTAAAATAAAGGGAATAATGGGCTGTGTACAGTGTAGCTGCTTAGAATTTCTTTGGTTAGGCTGTTATCCTGTATCTTCAAGAAGAGGTAAAGAATCGAAGAGAAAAGAAACAAATTTAACTGCCCCAAAGCATGGCTTTTATCGGTTCAAAGGTCAGCATTCCCTTGCTGGGACATGAGAATGTGTGGAAACCAGGTAATAATGCTTTCTGATAAACCAGAGGTGTCTCCTTATGCATCTCACTATTTTAAAAATGGACCCTAATGTATATATCATAATGGATCTGAAATATTTGTTTCTTATAAAAACTTCAGCTAGTGGCCCTTTTGTCCTTGATGACAATTTCATGGAGTCAAAATTTTGTGGGTTTTACCAACTTGAAAACAATGTAAGGCAGAAGACAAACATTTGTCAGTTGGGAAATGAAAAGCAAGAGGGCTAAATATTTTCAACGTGCTTTAAAGGCAGCTCTTCATTGTAGTTGCTTTGGTTAATGAAGGCATTGTGTCATGTAAAGCAGCTCAGGTTGGTGTTGAGATGCAAGCTGCTGGTCTGGACTCCTGAATTCAGTCCTAGTACGGCATACTAATTTATGACTGTTCAAAGGGTAGATGCCAAGTAGGTTGGAGATAATATGTAGGAGGACTTAGGAGTTTTCAGTTACTGAAGTAATGGTATAGAGGACTGGGGTATTTTTTGTTTTGGTTTGGGATTTTTTGTGTGGTTTGTTTTTTGGTTGTTTGGTTTCTTTGAGTAATGTTAAAAACCAGAATAAATCAGATTTCAAGGGTCAGTTTACCTTTAGATTTAAGGTTGCATTTTCGTTGCTGTATCAGTTTTGGTGTGAAAGTTCATAGTTTCTTTTAATTTTAAAAAATACCTCTGTATGTTGTATCAAGACATGAGGTTCTGATTTTGTGGAAGTCACCCAGAAACAGCCATTTTTGTCCATGGAAGCTGAATACCACATGTGATATCCGGTGTATGTATTTGTGGGAGCTCTGGTGGAATGCTCAAATGACCAAGGCTGTCACACTCTCCTCATTCCCATCTCTAATACCCCACTTCACAGTGACATTATGTAATGAGGCCTCTGCAGCTCTGAATTTGTGTTTGCCTTCTCCAAATTCCTTGTACATGGTGCAGCATTAAAAACCTGTAAGCTGTCAAATTGTTATATCTTGACATAATTTTTTCAGCCTCCTTCCCATCCTATTTCTTGGAAAAGTAAGAGGTGTTTTTTCTGCAGAGCTGTTTGGTTTGATTATGAAATTGTATAATGTGTATGCAGTTAATAGTACTAAGTTTTTAGCTAAGCTTTTAGCTATTTTTATTAATGTATCATGTGCAATCTGAAATACAGTAGTTAACTTCTGACACAGACGTATTTGTAGAGTGGAAATTTTTTTGTGTGTGTGAGTCAAGCCTACTTTTTATCCAAATAGCTGTATTTGAAGCCCTATAGTCATTATCAAGGCACTGGCTTCTAGTTTTCTACATCCTGTAGTATTACATTAACCTTTCAATTTGTACTGGAGGTTGAAAAACCTGCATAGAATTTCTGATAATTGTTAGCCCACACATTTTGGACCATCAGGAGTAGCCTTACTGCCTTTCAGTAAGTACCTTACTGCAGTTCTGAGCATATTGCTGAAAATAAGCTAACTTGTAAAGAACATTAATAATTCATTTTTTTAATTATTCCAGTTGTAATTAAGTTACCTCTATTTAAGAATTTTCATAGAACCATAAAATGGTTAATGTTGGAAGGAACCTTAAAGACCATCTAGTTCCAACCCTTGTGCCATGGGCAGGGACACCTTCCACTAGACCTGGCTGCTGAAAGCTCCATCCAAGCGGGCCTTGAACACTGCATGTGGTATTCACAGCTTTTCTGGGCCACCTGTGACAGCATCTTAAAGAGGAGAGCAATAAAAAATACTTACTATTTTCTCTGGTTGGGAAAAATTGAACTTTGGAATGCAGACAGAGTAAGACTGGGAGAATCTCAGTACTAGTGCACATAGTCCTTCAGAGACTAGCTTTTGAGATTGTTGAGACAGTTGACTTTATTGGCAATTAAAACAATTATAGGGAATAATGTTGGAACTTTAGTACAACTATTTTGTATTTGAGGACTTGTAAATATAACACTCTACACCTACATTATGAAGGTGGAAAAAAAGCAAAACTGCTTTCTAGAATTTTTTCAAAGCACCAGGTTTCATTTCCTCGATGAGCATGTGCTGTTTTTTCCCAAGTGTGCAATGGGAAAAGGGATGTCGGAGAGCAGCGCTGCTGCCGCCGCCGTTTGCAACAGCATCCTTGGAAAACGTGCACAGCTGCACTACCAGCTGCTAAAAATTGGCAAGGTGGGGAGAGAGGATATCCTTACCTTGACAGGGACACAAACACTGTCTAACAGTGCCACCCAGTGATGTCTGCCATAACAGCACGGCAGAGCGAGGCGCTCCGGGTGCCCGTGGCGGGGGCGGCCGGGGGTCCAAGCCCCAGGGACTCGGAGCGCTCAGCCACACGCGGGGTCAGCTCTGCTCGTGCGTAAGCGACCTTCTGAGCTGCGTGTTGGGAATGAGGGCAACATACATCGACTTCCAGCTTGCGAGGGGCATCTTACTTGAGTGCTAACATATGGGATGAAGTGCCGGGCCTCAAGAGAGATGATTTGTGGGGTGTACAAAGTGTATTTAGCTTAGCACGCCTCGTTCACGCGCGGCGGTGTTAAACTCACAGCACAGTTCTGGTGCCGTAAGTGCGGCAGGAGCTCAGCGGAGCTCTTTGGCCTCCTTCTTGTCCTTGTGCACTAAGGGCACTCTTGGACAGCGCCGAAATACAAAAAGTTGCAATTCAACTTTCAAGTGCAGAGTCCAGGGCTGGAATTAGGCAGAATTGTAACTTTCAGCCTCTGGAAGGCACCGGGAGAGGTGGAAAAGTGACGAAGTTCTCTGCTCAAGCAGGCTTAGCATTTTCAGACGGTAACAGCAGCTAACATATTTTAAGGAAGATAATACAGAAAAAAATCAGACTTCTCACAATCAAGCTATTTGCATTCAAAACTGTAAGGGGAGATATTACATAAAGACCACCTCCTCGTGTATTTAAAAGAAAAAAACCCATTTAATAGTGTGATAGGAGTCTGAAACTAAAACAAATGGCTTTTGTTATTGTTCAGCACTTCTTTAATATCAAGCCAAATGGAGTCAATAAAAGCTACTTCAAGGCCACAGAAGATGAGCTGCCGCCTTTTATGACTTACACTTTTTAATTGTATCTGGCCGCAAATATTTTGGAAAAAAATTGAAGCATTCTGAGTTCTGATGGTGATATTGGCTTACTATTTTGTATTCTTAAAAATACGAAATTACTGTGTTATTGCTTCAAAATATAGAAGGTTTAAATGCATTTTCAAATCAAAAGTAGGAGTTGAATGTTCGTGCTTTGTCCTTCCTAGAAATAATTTGAGGAAAGGAAGGATAAAGCAAGTATTTACCTTTCTCCTGAAGTCAACAGTGAAGCTGCCACCTCATTTTTTCAATATGAAGTATGCAGGGTGGTAAAAATAAATGTAAAAATATTTCCTCAGTTCACAAAAATGATAGTCCTTTGTTCTAGAATGAAAAAAATACAAGTGATCTCTTGATAATAGATTTTTTCAGAATGGTCTTTTACAGGATCAAGTACTTAGAATGTCCTTGTTCTCACTGTCTGAATGCTGGTGTTTAGTTTTCTTCTGGCATTTGTTCTAGTATGTTCTATAACTAAAGTTAACCAAATTTTCCCCCCTTGGTTTCTTAATGTCACATTTGCAGTAACATGCTGTGCATGTACCAGGACATGAATGTGTGGGTGTTTTGATCTGTGTTCGTTCTTTACTCAGATAATTGTTAGCACTATTTAAGTATTTGCTTTCCTAGCTTCGATTTGCTTGTTCCTGTTGAGTTTGAAAAAAGTAGACTGATGCCATCTGTTAGTTTCAGACTTCTGTATAGTTTGACCTTTGTAATCCTTGTCGTACATACCACAGAGCTGCCCTTGCTGAAAGTATTTCATAAAGGAGGCCTCTTCTCCCCCTTATCCGTTTAAAACAAACCTGGATGATCTCATCATTTTGTGGGGTTTCGTTGTTATTGTATGTTTTTTGAAGGCTTTTCCCACAGAAGGGACTTGATCAGTGTATAGGCTTTGAAACTGTATCTCTGACTGTTTGCAGCTGCATGCAGGCCATCATTTTTGGTCTGCCATATCTTTTAGTTCATAGAATTGGGCAAAATAGGAGAATGTACAGGAAGCTTGTTCAGTTTGTTCTGCAGACATATGGTTTGTTTTCCTTTCTTAAACTGGTAAACCATTATCCTTTTAACCCTTAACCCAAAACATGGAAAATCTTTTATTATAAATCTGTGTGCAGTCTTTTTAGTGAAAAGGGAAGGAGAAAAAGGAAATAAGGTGGAACTAAAGGAAATATGTGATTGTAAACACAGAAATACTCAATTCTGAGCGATTTCTGTTTTCTCTCTTGCCATCTTATTAAGGGACTCACCTCAGTTTTACTGGAAGGTTCATCAGAGTTTCAGTTCAGAAAGGGAACTTTCAAATCACTGTGATGCGGTTTCAAATATATGCCACTATTAGAAATTCAGTTGTAATTAATTCAGATATTTATAGTGATGATACATTGCTAAGAAAAAGAAAACAATAGAAAAGTCTAGCAAAAGAAAAGCCTGAGGATGCCTGCATTTTCAAATAGGATGTGTTAGGGAACTTGAAATGCTTAAACATGGGGAAAAAACTGTTGGTGTAAATAGTCTTTAAATACTTCATACTGGTGTTTCCTAAACCCAAGGTGTTCATTGTGCTTCAAGCTGTTGAATCTTAGTGATAAAAAAGTAGGATTGCCACAAAACAAAGCAAAAACCCCCAAGCCCCTCAACCCTAAACTAGCTACTCTCTGAGAAACAGAGTATGGGCAGTATGTTCTTCTGTCCAATTCAAAGCTATTTATCCTGCCAAGGTAAATAGTAAAACATTAGGCTTTGGTTTTGTTTAATAAGATTTTTAAGCTCACATCTGTTGCAATGGTCTTTATTTTCGTAGTTAAGTGTGACAAAATGTATAGTGGTGGAAGAAGTTCCAAGATGTTAGACTTAAATACAAGTTGGAAGCAGTCAGTTTTTATAAACAAATATATTTATGAATATACTGATCTTAAGATCATTAACTCTTCCTGCATCTGTGTGTTAAATTGCAGAAATAACCCATGTGATAAAATGAAAGTAGGAATAATTGTCCTCTTACATCAGATGAGTTTTTTGAAGTGCCAGCACCTACTAACACATAGTAGGATTTCATAATGGAAACAGTAGAAGGAGTATCTCTGAGGATAATACATTATAAATAGGAAAAAAAACCCTCAATGGTTAGAAAAATTATTCTGGCTTTTTGAGCTAGAAGAGACTTGCTGGCTCAAAAAGCAAGTGTCTCACTCAACAAAATGGATTTCTTTATAGAAAGCACTCTGAGGAAAGGCACACAGGGCATAATATTATTTAAACCACATTGTAAAACTATCTATAATTTATTCATATTTTCATACCTAATATAAAAATTCTTCTTTCAGTAAAACTGTATGTGAACAGTCTTCAGCCTTATATTTAGTAGTGAGGTTACTATACACTAGTACTTTCCTAAATATTTATTAACTTTTGAATAAGAATGTTTTATATAAATACATAAAGTCATTGCATGTGTAGCCACACTCTGAAATTTTTTAAATCACATATAGGAAATACTTACAAAATTAAATATAAAGATAGTGACTGTCAAGCAAATCTGCTAAAGTGACAGCTGTATAAGAGTTGCCTGTGCTGGCCAGTATTGCTGCAGCCAAACTGTATCTGTAAATGTTGATTTCCAAAGAAATTCCTGCCTCTAAATCTGAAGCCTCTGTCCTTTGCTTTCTGCTGTAGCAGTGCTGCCTGGGTTGGGTTGGAAGGGACCTTGAAAATCATGTTTCCAGCTCCCCTGCTGTGGGCACCTTCAGCTACACCAGGTCACTCAAAGCCCCATCCAGCCTGGCCTTGAACACCTCCAGGAACAGGACATCCCCAGCTTCCCTGAGCAACCTGTTCCAGTGCCTTACCAGCCTTATGGCTGTTAGGGCTCTTCCCTGTGTGTTTGTGTATGTAAATCCTTGGTTGATAATGAACAAGCAGGTGCTCGTCCTCTGGGAAAGCTGCTTATGTGAACTTTGGGGCTTGTTTGCAAAATGGGAGCACAGTATGCATGACACCAGTGATGAAATTAGCAGAGCACTTAATGGCAACCGATGGGGAGCCTGGAGGGATTATTTTAAAATTGGAAAAAGGAAGAGCTACAGGACTGGGAAGGATCTCTCCTGGAGCACTGCATCCACTCATCTGTCACTTCCAGCATTCTTGCAGCTTTCTCCAGAAATGGTTTAAGCTCCACTTTAACACTGTTGAGATTTATTTTTCAGTCTACCTGGATTCAAAGACTGTGTGAGACCTCTTTAGTGCTCATGTCTGGCAGACTTCTTATTGGTGACCCAATTAATACCCACTTGTTCTCTGGTCACTCAGATTTCTCATATTTCTCTCCAGTCCATATTTCCCTTTTGTTGCCTTCTGTAGGGACAACAGAGCTATTTTCTCCCTCTCTTCCCCCATACCTTCATCTTTGCCTAGAAGAAGGAGGCAAACTCTTTCAGCTTCTCATAAAACAGACCCAGAGTTGCTGTCATCATCACAGCCCTGCTCTGCACCTGTTAAGGTATGAGTTTATCTCTTGATTGCAGCTCACCAGGGCTGTGTATGATGTTCCCTCCGATTGCTCACCACAGCCTTCCCAATATCTCAAATTTGCCTCATAAAATTTGGACTTGATCTTGGAGGTCTATCCAACCTTAATACTACTATTATCTTCCAGGGCTGTACACATTAAATGATTTGTGCTTTTTACTGCCTGTCTTTCTCTTAAATGTACTGAGAAACTGAAAGGCTGAATGGATGCAGCTAACTTAACTGAGGAATAACCTGATGCTAATGGTCTGGAACCACATAATGTTTTCAAATCAGAAAGTTTAAGAAATAGAAATATAAAACCTTGACTAATTAAATGAAAAATTTTAGTGACGCCTCTGAAGAAGAAAACAGAAGACCTTCAAACCTCTCCTGATAAATTGATATCAGTGACAAGAATAATTTTAAAAGTTACTGCCTGATATTTTTAAATTGGACTGTGCAAAACAGCTGAAATCATGCCCTGTCAAGAGAATGCTTTGAGTGATGCAATCAGCATTTCCTTTTTTAACCTCAATATTTCTCTAATATATCATTGATATTCACTTCAAGAAATCTTCTACAGAGACAGCATGAACTAAATAGACTGCAATGGAAACACAGCTTAAAAAATGGTTTTAGATGTGATACACCAAATCTCTAAGTGTAGTAACCAGCTTGACGGGAATGGTCAACTGATTTTTACTGGAGATAGAGCTAATTTTCTTCATAGTAACTGGTATGAAGCTGTTTTGGGGATTTGTGCTGGAAACAGTGTTGATTTGTGCTGGAAACAGGGATGTTTTCGTTACTGCTGAGCAGCACTTGCACAGAATCTGAAGGCCTTTTCTGTGCCTCATCCCACCCCACCAGCGAGGAGGCTGGGGATGCACAAAGAGCTGGGAAGGGACACAGCCAGGACAGCTGACCCCAACTGAGTCAAGGGATATCTCACACCAAATGGCATCTTGCCATATGCAGCAGGGGGAAGGAGGAGGAAGGGCAGATGTTCATAGTGGTGGTGTTTGCATTCCCGAGCCAGCGTTGTGTGTGATGGAGCTGTGCTTTCCTGGGAAAGGCTGAATAGCTGCCTGCCTATGGGAAGTGGTGAATGAATTCCCTGTTTTGCTTTCCTTGTGTGCATAGCTTTTGCTTTAGCTATGAAGCTGCTCTTGTCTCAGTCTGAGTTTTCTCACTTTGCTGTTCTGATTCTCTACCTGACGTGGGGAGACTGAGTAAGCCCTGACTGTGTGGGGCTTAGCTGACAGTGAGACCATGCACAGTCTTCACCCAGGACTGAGCTCAACGCCTAATACCAACTGACCTGACTTTTGTCAGCTGATATTTGTGGCAGAAAGTGCCATTTTAGAAATACTAAGCATTCCTGGATTCATTTTGATTTTATGCAGTAGTTTACTTCTTACAGAGAGACATTTTAAAAGTTGGGGAGAACTTAATGCTGGCATTTGGAAATTAAATGTTTTGACCTAAAATTTCCATTGGTTCAACTTTTCTTAGTTGAAACAAAAGAGTATTTAACCCAAATCCAGCTCCCTAAAGTCCTATTTGCCCTGTTTCCTGTGTAACACTCTCACAGGGGTAAGCTTCAGTGAAGTGCTGGTGAACCAAAGCTTGATTGGTGCTATGATGCTTACATAATCAGTTCTGAAAATTTTTACTGCTGCAGAAATGAGGAAAAAGCAAGAAGACTGATGTTTGATGTTTAATTAAAAAAAACTTGTTTGCAATCTAGAGAAGTCATCTGTTTCTAGTATAATTACTCTTCAGTGATTATCTCTCAGTCTATCACCAGCTTCTGGTTGTTGGGTAGAGGACAGAGTTTGCCATTTTTTCTGCTCATACCCCTCCTCTGCTCTCTTCCCCAACATTCTCCAAGCTGGCTCCCCATCTCTGAGGCTCTTCCGTATGCCTGCGTCCTGCACCCTGGCAGTCGTGATGTTTCCATGGATCGCTCTCCAGCTGGCTGAGGAGCGCTGAGCAGCAGGCAGGGGCAGCTGGCAGCCGGCATCCCGGGGAGCTCAGCTCCACCAGCACTACTCTCCTGGCAGCCAGCCACAGCGAGCTGCTGTGCAGCAGCCTGGTGAGCTTTTGGAGTTGGCACAGCTCAGCTGCGGGCTCAGGTAGCAGAGGAAACAGAGCAGAGCTTTCCGGCCCGTTCTGAAACACCAAGCTCAGGTTACTGCTCTTAAGAGTTGAGCAGGAACCTTTGCTTCGTACACCTGAGTCAGCGCCTTGGGAGGACTTGCTGCACCCTTTCCAGTTTTGTATCTTTTCGTTGTTCTTTCCCAGCTCTGTCAGAAATGTTCAGTAAATGAGGGCGGCAGCTGGAGTAAGGCTGTAGAGAACAGGGTGTGGGAGCCCCAAGGAGGGGGGTGGTATTCTAACATGAGCTGGTTCTTGCAGAAGCAGTGTGGGAGATGTGGGCTGGATGACAAGGAGGTAGCCTGCCATCGATGTAGTAACGCAAGGGACCCATCAGGGTCATCTGACTCCTCAGTCACCCTTAATTAAATATTACTTGCTTAAATATGTGTGTAATAAAAGGTAAAAGATGTTACAAGCTGACTACATTTTTTGTTTCTCTGCCTAATGTTTTCTGTGGCCCTTTCTACAAAAGTCTTTCAGTTATAGTTTGTTTCTTACAGTGATGGATAGACTTTTTCCTGAACAGGGCTTTGCGTACCTTGCTGTGGTTGGGGCATTCTAAGAAACCTGGCATGATTTTAGTATCTTTTTTCAATTAAAATAGAAGATATACAGGTATTTTGTGAGTGCAAGTTTTGTTGCCCTTATGATGTTGCAGATTTATGATTGTGTTGGAGTGAGGGGGAACAACATACCCAAGTTATTTATTTACAGTCATACCAGGAAAGAAGATGGCTCTTTCCTTCAACAGTATTGGTCCTTGTTTTTAATCTTTAATTAACTCTGAATTTGACTAGATCTGCAAATAGCAGATGGTGAAGTGTTGCCAAATTGCTGCTCATCATCTGCTTCTCACATACATAATTTGTGAGAATGTAAGTATAAAGAAAATATATGAAAAGTCCTCAGTACAGTGTTCCCCAGCAGCGGGAAGTTGCATTTGTTTTTCTTTTGGCATTTAAGTTTATCAGTGAGCAAGTAATTAAACAAAGCATTTCCACTAAAGAAGACTTTCATAATTGATTTTTGAGAAACAAGCAACAGGGCCAGCTACTCCAAACCTTGGCATTGTACTAAACAATATGAATAAATGATCTTTTACTTTATGATGTTCAAATGAAATGGAAGGTTGCCTATATATGAAGTATCTTGCTTGTTTCAGGTGCTGATAAATGATGCCTTTTTTTACTTGCACTGGTGCTTCTGAGCTCTGACTGGGCTGTAGTAACTGAACACAAAAAGGGGAAGAAGGCCTCATTTAAGTGCAAGAATTCTTACAGGAGGCTGGAGTGACTCTAATCTTACCTAGTAGAAACACACAAAATTTCTCCTGTCAGCTCTGAGAAAAGCTGGAAATGTAGAGTGTTGTCTTGACAGCACCTAATAAAAACTCTCTCTTGTTGCCGAATATCTGTTATTACCTTTAAAAGACAAAAATATCAACACAGATTTGAAAGTAAAGCTGAAATGCTGAGAAAACTTGCTGCTTGGCTAGTCATGCAGATCCTGATTTAAAAATATTTCATATGCAAGGCTAGTTCTGTTTTGTTTTCAAGGCATTAGCCGGTAAATGGTACAGTCCTCAAGTTGAACATTACACTTGCTGTAATTCAAATGTGGGCTTACATCAGCAGGTCTTTTTAAAGTAGTGATTTGAAGGTTAACAGTGTAGGCTTGACTCTACTGCTCCTACAGTTCTTCACCATCCTCTTTCTGAGGGGTCGTTTAGAGTCCCACAGCTGGGAGGTGTCTATGTGAAAATCCGTAAGGTGGGGCAGAAAGCTGCTTCTGTCCTCTTAGAATTTATTTTGTTGTAGAAGCTTTTGATGCCAGAAGAAGAAATCAGCTCAGATCTTTAACCTAGGAGCAAAGCCTTACAGCACTCAGAATTTAGCAAATGCTTGATTGAGCAAAACGTGTCTGTAAACAAAAGCAACAGACTTTAGAGAAAGGCTTGAGCAAAGGAGTAGGGAGAAAAAGAGTAAGGTTTTTTTTATCCACTCTCTGTACTTTTTGACAATATTTTATTCATGTTTTTTATGGCTTCTTAACTTTTCAATTCTATTCTAATTAAGTTTGCATTTAGAGCGTACCCATTACCTCTAAATGATATTTATCATACTGTCAGGGTTTTATACCTACTTTTGCTGTCCTAGTATAAGACATGGAAAACCACATCTTGAGTATATGGGTTGAAAATGAGGGCATAAATTTTGCCTTCCTCGCAGATCAGTCTGTCATGTCATTTGAAAAAAATCTGTTTTCAAAAGAGCTAGTCACTCAGCAGTGTTCTAAAGCCTTGGGAGGGGAGAAGGGATTCCTGAAAGGGAAAAAGTAAAATATATTTTGCTGAGTGTGGTTCAGGAGGTTGGTTAACTTGAATTGGATTAAACCTTAGAGCTCAGATGGTGTCAGTTGTGCTGGTGGGAGGCTGGTGGAAGTTGACACTTTCTTCAGCTTGTAGGCATTATGCATGTGGGTAGTGTGGTTGCCATCTTCAAAAGAAATTCACAGACAGATCCATAGATAGGAGGGAAAAAAGCTTCTCCTTTCTCCCTACTGTCATGGAAGTTTTCAAACCAAATGGGTGGACAGCCCAGCTTTTACATTTAGAAGTGTATGAGTACTCCTGTCACATTGTATATAGCCAGAGGATGGACTGTGTTTGACTGGTGGGGTTTTGTTTTTCTTTGGTTTCCTCTGCTGACTCAGTTCTTTTAACTGGCTTGATTGTGGAAAATGTATGATGGTAGCTCCTTAGGTGAGAGGAGAGGTGATTTTATGGGGAATGTGTAGAGACTGGGGTCTGGATTCATTTTATCTCTCTACCTCAGTTAATTGCCTTCATCTCCTTTTCTAGGCTGTGGAGAGCAGCACACTTGTGGGGAACAAATTTAACCTATTTAAGATTCATACCGTAGAAAGAGCTCAATTGTGCTGTCAAAATTCTGGTAGAGGGAGTCTAAAGATACTGGGTTAGTCATGCACATTTGTTGGCAGTTGTATGTTAGGAATGAGATTTGCCTGGATGGTCTTGCAGTTGAAGTCTCTGCTCTGGAACAGGTTTCACTTCAGGACAGTGTCTCAGCGTTTATTACGTCAATGGAAAATTCAAAGAGTCTTGAAAAGATCTTTAATGTAGTTCTGTCTGTCATGGTCACCCAGATGGTGTTGTGATCTGGGTTATGGTTTTCTTGGGTTCTCACACAAAGTGCAGACTAGGCAAAGAGTGTATGGCAAAGTGGTGAAATTTGCTTGCTGCCATGGAGCAGCTTCATCTCAGAGTCAGAAATGTTTAGAGCATATGACAGCCAGTCCTCTGACTGAGCAAACTCCTGGTTTCATCTAACAAAGCATAAAGAAACAGGTTGGTCTAACTTTTATGTTCAGTATATTAGATCATCTCTGAAAGTTTAAATATGACCTAACTATAATTTCATAACTGGGTCAGGCAGACATAGAGGAGCTCTTTTTTCATCTTAGTTTTAGTATACTAACTCTAAAGAGGCCTTCAGTAAAATAAGGGAGGTCCAACATTTGGAGAAAAAGCCCAGTGCATCCCCCTACTCCCCTTTTCTAAGTAAAAGAACTCGGACCAAACCCTTGCTTCCTCTGCATTTTACTTGGAAATGAACATATCTGGTATGTTCATCTGAGTTTCAGCTGCTTTCTCCTGAGTGCTGTGAAAAGATGGTTATGCTGTTTATGCTAATCTTTAGATTAGATGCATAATGTCCTATATTTTGTCTCCAAACACAGAAAACCGACAGCTTTTGCTACCATTTAGACTTAAACCCAAACTGGAAACCTGCACTTGCAAGAAAGTCATGGGGACAGCAACAAGCTAAACCGATTTACAGTGACGAAAGCATGTTGAAACCAGTGTACAACTGTAATTTTTAAAACCTGACATTTAATTTCTGCTTTGTAAATCCCTGTCCTTAATGGGGGATAACAAGAGATTTAAGAGATAGGAAGACATTTTGCTGGTTGATTCAGGCGTAGTTGGGGTTTGGGCTAAAACCTCATTTTCTCTTAGCTTGCCTTTCATCCCAGTCCCAAAAATTTGACAAGGAAAAACAAAAGTGTCAAAAAAATATGACTGGAATGAACACTATGTTAGATGAAATATTTTTGTTTGTGACTTTGTGATTTGTTACATGATCTAAACCTAATTTTAAATGCTAACGTTTGGCAAGAGTTGCTGATGGAAGTGGGTTGTCCTAATCCCTTGTATGTGGGAATGTTACAGAAGTACATGGGATGGCAAAATCAAACCCTCATGTCAGGGTACAGAAGGTAGCAAACAGCTCTGTCTGAACAGCAGAATTGCATAAAGACCTGAAGATTATCCACTTCTTTTTCTCTTTATCCCTTGGCTTAAAACCAACAGCTCTGACTCCAGTGTAGTCTTACAGTGGCAGGAGAGCATGGGTAGTCAGTTATTGCTTTTCCTGTTACCTTTTAAATTCACCATTGTGCGTTTGTAACCCTGCTGGGCTGCACACAGTGGCTTTATCTTGGCAACTGCTTTGTTTGCTGTAAGGCAGATAAAAAGCTGTGTAATCTATGCAGTTGGCACTTGCAGGAGATTTTTAAAGTAGATGTGAAGTAGCTGCCAGAGGTCCCCCAGACAGCTTGTTCTCCCCTTCCCTGGCTGCAGCATTGAGAGGGGCAGGTGAGCTCACCATTCCTCATTCCTCTCACTATTGATTTCTGATGGTGGCCAAGCGAAGGGCACGTGCAGGGATTTATTTTATTGATTGTTAACGAGGGACAGTAATGCCAGTGCTCAAAGGAGTGATGTTTCTCATGGCTTCTTGTAGCTGTCTGTGCGATTTAAAGAGAAATTCATGGTATATGGGTAGCAATATTAAATATTATTAAGAAGGCCAGTGCTGGTAGTCACTAAAGAACAAGGATTTTGGAGGGACTGACTGTGTAAAGGCTAAGGATTCAAGTGATAAAGCCCTTCTGTCTTGTATGTGCATTTGTGCCATCCAGTTTTGTGAATACAAGTCAACAGTGTAGAAGAGAGATGTTTTGGAAGACCACATTTTATTCACTTGATAATTCCTGGAAAGTAGGGCAGTAGGGAAAACTATGAAATGGTCCAATATATCTTTTCATTTTCACTGTAACTGACTGCAAGGATATGTTAAAAAAGAGAATGAGAAATACTGACTGGCCTTTTTATTCTGGAGGTAGCAGTATCACACCTGAAACCTGTCATTACGTAATTTTAATTTCCAAGAACATGCTTGTTGGTTTCTAATTTCAGAAATAATACTCCTCTCACTTCATTCTTCTGTAGGTATATTTAAATCAAAGTGTCTCTCCCTTTTAATTGATTCCTCCCTCAGTCACTCCCTGAGTATGCCCTGTATAGTTTGGCTGTTGATACTAATCTAGGGTTTTTGGTCCCCTTGGAATGAGAGCATGGGAAAGAGAGGTTGTAGAGTCTCCATCTTGGAGATGCTCAACACCCAATTATCCACACAGTCCTTAGCTTCAGAACTTCTCCCACCTGTGAGACTCTAAAGATATAAATGAGCAATAATGCCAGATTAATGAAAATGTTAGAGACTAAGGCTCAAAATTAGAGTAGTACAGGTTTCTGCTTTAGGTTAAGTTGTTTAGTCACATTTATCAGCTCATGCTGTTGAGCAGGCTTTTCTGCAGTCACTTTATTTGGAGTGACAGGAGACTGGAGCACAGGCTGCCACCTCTTCTGGTTTCCTTTCCTCCTGTTTGACCTCCTGTGTCTTCCACTGCAGTCTCCCTTAGCTGATGTTGCCCTTGCCACTGGACTGAAGTGACAGATGGGTGTCGCTGGGGCTGTCTCAATCCACCTGCAAGCAAACAGACATCACTGGGTGACTGTCACAAGCCTTCTACCTTGAGTGAACAGGGGGACAGCTGTACAGACACTGCACCTCTGACAAGCCAAGGTCTGGATACCCTGTGCTGCTTGTGTCCTTTGCACTGTGTGCTTGCAGTTCTCAGATTTCTTCTCCCTTCCTCCCAGTACTGATGTGCTGAAAATATTCTGCCTATGACGATGCACTGCCAGTGAAAGACTGCAAAAGTGTGATGTGTGAAGAGATTTTTAATGATACCATGATAAGCATGTTTCAATGGGTTGAAAAGTCATTAAAATAAGTATTTTGGCAACCAAATGTTTTATTCAGGTATCTGCAATGCTCCTGAGTATGAGTTTGAAATGCAATTTAGTTAAATGAAAAAGGGCACCCAGGGGTGTAGGACCACTCCTGTCTTGCGTAATTAAGGAGAGGGGGAAAAGGGGAAAGATAAGTGACCTGTGCGAAAAAGTTAGACCAAAACCAATGTACAGTTCATAGTTAGAAGAGGAAAAATAGTCTTCCTCAAAACCATTCTTTGAATTTTTAATTGAGATCTTGAACTGTCTCTCTTGCATTCTACTACAAGCAGCAACGACTGCTAAAATCTGAAAAGGCAGATGAAACTGAAAAACCACTAAGAAAATCACAGAGGGAAGAGATTTTTTAGGAAATACTAAATTAGCTCACACTTTAGGAAATATTAAATTTTAACTCACACTGATTCCTCATATTTGCCTGTACCTTCTATCCTATGTTACCATTATTTTCCTCTTCAAATATTTCAGGAGATCTCTGCTAATGAATGATGCTATGTGGCTACAATACAGGGAGATGGTATTATGAATAGAGATTCGTTTCATGTTTCAGTCTTTAAACCAGCTTCTAGCTATGAGACATGATAAGCCATAGTGAGTTGGACCTCAGCCCTCCAATGCTGGCCTCTCATATTTTCTTCTGAAATATTTGTATTGTGTGAAGAGACAGCAAAAACAGTTTGGATTCTTCACTGTATAGGACAATAATCACTCCCTTGATTTCCCCCTCACACCCCTGGCTTATGTAGATACTTGACAAGGTATTTACTTATGTGCTCAAAATTTGGCTTTTCTCGGTTCATCTGAGACATGTTTTCCTCCTGGCTTAGCTGCTATAGCATGTAATATGCACCTTTTGATGTGCTTCAGGTGAACCTCTTGCTGCTCTGCAGATTGTCCCTTTCCATAGTGTTTTTATAATTAGACCCAGTTTTTAGTTTCTACCTGCTCTTTATTATGTTAAAAGGTATCAGTTGCTGAAGCCAATGGACACAGAAGTAAATTCATTCTTATCTTTTACTGTAACTAGGGTGTTGCATGAAACCAAGATATGCTGACTGGAAGTTTTATTCTTGATTTTGATGGCTGTTAATTTCATCTTCCATCTGTTAGGTCTTAGGCATTAATCTAAGCCTTGGCCATGCACTTTAAGTTTATGAGAAATTCTTCCTTTATTAATCTTAAGTAACTGAATTGCAGGCCTCGCACTGTCTGCTTACTAGGCATAAGGTGCTAAATTAGATTTCTTTACAAGTGTAGGCACTCAACTGTTTCACTGCTTTTCCTCTCTCCTCTTACCTACTACCTTGCTTAAATGTGTGAAGTCTCACCAGGTCTGCATTCTGTACTTTGTTAACTTTTGTTAGCTCTTGAGAATAAATCCCCGTGCTTCAGCGGTCATCAGGACAGGAGGCCCTCCAGATTGTTAGTTCATCTTGTAGTGAAGCTGCTGTAGCAGGTTGACTTGGTATTTTATAAAATGGGATGTTAGCAAAAGCCAAAAAGTGTATTGTAAACATGGAAAAAGCTTCTTGTGTACTGAAATGACTTTTAAACAAGCTTGCTCTAGTTTTCTAAGTAGTGTGGTGCAGTACTTATCCTGAAGTTGGAATTCCTTATTTTACATTCCCTTTGAGCCAAGTCCCTGATAATAGATCAAACTGTCATTCTTAATGGACTCAAGAGCAATAAAATAAGGACAAAGTGTGATGTGTTGTAACAGTGTGAAACTGGAATCAGGTCTGTTACTGCAAGAGTCATAATGGCACATAGCTCATTCCTGCACACAGGCTGCATCATCTCAGGATAATGATCTCCTCGATGAGACAAAGTGTTTCTGAGAGAGACTGCCAAAAATGAAGAGTATGAGTAAGACAGTGGGGTGTTTTTCCCCTGCAGAAAAGCACTGTGTTCTGTAGCCCTAAATGTCAAATTAAACAGTAACTTTCAAGTATAAATAAATTTTGAAATAGGCAGTATCAACTGTGGAAAGCTGGAAACGTTGTAATAACATACTGGAAAAAATGAGATTTCTACTCCCTGTTGTGTTGGCTGTATAAATGATTTGGAAGAGCAGGTGAACAGTGAGGTAATGAAGTACTAATTTATTCAGGGTAGTTAAAGGCCAGCTCTGAAGAATTGCACAACACTCTCACAATCCTGCTTAACTAAGCCACGAAATTGTAAATGAAGTTTGATGTAGATAAATGTGAGTGCACCCATGGGAATGGAAAACATGAGAAAATTACAGTTCTGCCATGTTAGGTTCTGACCTGGTTCTTGTCCCTTACTTGTATTTCCAGGATCATCTTCCCATGGGTCACTCTGGGAAGGCAGGAGCCTGATGCTCAGTAGGCCTAGGTAGTGCACAGCAAATGCAGTGGCAGGTGTCACTAGGGGAAGGGCAAAGGACAGGTCACAGGGCATCACTGCACAGTGTGTGCCCACATCTCGAGCCTTCGGAGCAGCTCTGGATGCCAAACAGTGCAGTTAAACTGTAAGACTCTTCTGAATGATGTGATAAACCATGAGGAAGATTTGCAAGAATTCAGAATGTCAATCTGGGAGAAACCCATTGGTAGCAAGTACAAAAAATATACTTGGCCTGAAAAACTCCTCAACTCGTTTTTCTATTCCTCTGTTTTTAAAAGTAGGAATTAATTGTAATCTACCAAAAGCTTGGCTGTTATTATGATGATGATTCTTGTTTATATAAACGTAGTGAGATATTAGATGCTTGTTTTGATATGTTAGAATACAAAAAACATGCTCCCCTTAAAATAAAAGGAAAACAAACCTCAACAAACCACATCCAAACTCCAGCTATCCTCATACCATGAGAGCTATAAAGTCCTGCAGGCTGACATGCAATATTACAAATACTTATTCCTAAGAAGAAGAAAAATATTCTAATTGAAATCCTGTATTAAGGGGGAAGAAATAGTTTAGAATTTTCTTGGTGAAGCCTGTGAGGGTGAATGTTGCCTGGCTCTGTGGCAAACCTTGAAGGGCTGAGCTAATGCAATCTACCAGATGTTGGTTAGATTTTCAATTCTCTAAATGAGTAAACCTTTCCTTGGGCCCAAGCCTTCACAGGAAGGAAAAAACATCAGTAGTAAAAAGGCAAAGGTAGGCAATACAGCTTCCTCTTTGAATGATAGCCTTGTCCGTGCATCGTGGATAAACTTATCTTTATAGAGCTCCTCAGTATTTATTTGGAAATAGTGTGTTGTCTGTTACTGCTTCAGGAGAGGTTATTTGTTGTTTCTGGATGTGGTTTTATTTTGCCCTTTTCTATTTTTGATTAATTGTACCAGCCTATTACTCAGAGAAACATGCATGTCCCTGTTCTGTCCTTGCCTCATAGATGTGTTTATTTTGGGCTTGTGTTTTGTCATTCGGGTTTTTTCAAATATGTGCTTCTGAACACTGAAAGGTGAGGCCAAGACTGTCTTTCAAATACTGTATTTGAAATGTCATTTCTCTGATAACTAGGTAGAGTTAAATGATGTGAGTGGCAGACTTCACTTCATAGTGATGGAAAAAACAAAATGCAGTGTGATTGCAGGTTCATTTTGAATTCCAGAGGAGAGGGTTTTAAGCTGTTTACATTACTATATGTATATATGAGTATATATTTTGCTTTTTGATAGTCATTATTTTCTCTGTGACAAGATTTTTGCAATGAATACATCTTCAGTGTGCTTCTGTGTTGTGTTTCGCTGGAAAATGTAAGAAGCTTGCTCAGCTAAGTGAGTTGTTAAGTGTTTCATGCAATGCAACTCTTCCCCACCCTGTGAAAAGTGATGCTTTATTCCTTGCTTATAGACCTGGTTCCTTGCACTGAGAAGCAGCCCTTCTAAAAATCTCTGTCAATTACATCTAACTCATTTGGAAGTTGCTGTATTTGAGCATTGCTGGAGCTGTGATTTCACAATGTTCATCTCATTATTTAGTCTGAAATTGCAAAGAGAAGAGGAAATTTGGAAGCAGTCCAGTGTGCATCCCAGAAATTTCAGGGTGAAGTTTGAGGTAAGAGGGACTGCTGTGGAAACTAGATCTGTTGTTTTGTGAAGGATCTCTGCCAAGGCCTTTCATTTGTAGAGGAAGGCATAATACGTCTTATCTGTGTTGTCTCAATATGAAATAAATCACAGTCCCTCATATGGAAAGGATGGATCTGCAATATTTTCTTTCCATTCTCTGGGACTTTGTGAACCTCAGAAAACCTGTTCATCATCCCCTGCCTTGCATTTGCTGTAAGGAACAACATTTTCTTCTTGCTTGCTAGATTAGGCCAAACAATGTTTACTTTTTTTTTTTTTCCCCCCCTTCTTGAAAACATAGCTTCATACATAGCTTCTAGCCAGGAAACATTCTGAGATTCCATTTGGAAGGTTTTAAGCTTGGGGTGGATGGAGAATAGACAAACAAGTTAACTTGCTTGACATCTGCTGCTAAAGTTGATGTACATAAATGTGTCAAGATTATTTTGGCTGCCTGCAGAAGAGGGAAATACTAAGATCATAAATTCAGTAGTGTTTTGTTTGTCCTGTCAGCCAGGGTTTTTTATTGAACTGATGGTTGCTGGTTAAGAATTTGTGATTTTGGCTTAATGGATTTCCTGCATATCTGCCCCTGACTATAAGCAGGGTAGATGCTGACAGTGATATCTCCAACATATAAAGTATGAACATACGACTAAAGTAATTGTAAGACTGAGATTTTAGTAAGCAGGTGGAGTTTTTTTCCCCCAAAGGAGTTAAATCAGAAGCAATTAAGTTTGATTGTAAAGCTTTACCTGTAGAATTTATCCTTATGAGTTTGCCATTACCATATTCATTTTAATATTTAAATCTCTTTACACTATATGGGTAGGAACATGAGTTTTAAGATCTTCAGATAATGAAAAAAACCCCTGGATATCTGTGTGCCATGTCCCTTTAATGTATCCCACAGAACACAACCATTAAATAGGTTTGAGTTTGACCTCATTGGCTTTAAAAGTGTGGTAGCAGAGTCTCTTGGTTTTTAGATTTTCTCCACAGACTTTCAATAAGATTAGACCTGATAACATCAGGGCAGGGGTCTTAAGATGATGCAGGTTTTGCCAAACCACATGTCTGATGGTACCACAGGTAGAAAATAGTAAGAATGCAAGAGCAAAAACTTAATATTACTAAAAATTAATGTGTTTATTAAACTTTTAAGGTTTAATTAGGACATGCTATACTGAACTACCATGCAGAAGGTTGAAACCTATAACATTATTTATATCTAGGGGAGCAAGGGGATAGATCTTTTAGAACCACATTCTTCCTTTAAGGATGATATTGCAATTAACCCAGGAATCTTTGAGATCATTGTTAGTCTAATTTTTAAACCAAGAAAAATGTGAAAGTTATTCTGTGACAACATGATTGACAGTGATAAAACTTGAGAAACTGGAGTCAGAGACTTGACTTGCTTGGATCTGGATAAGTCATGGATTCTTTGATGCTTTGGGAAATTCCCAGTGGCAATCTTGGACTTTGTTAATACACATTCAAGAAATTAAGCACAAAGGATTTTGTTTCTTGTGTGCTAAATCCTACTTAGTAAACATTAGTATCTTTATGTTCTTAATGCTAAGATAATATTAATCTTAGAAAAGCCTTTGTGTCATATGAATATAATATATAATACATTTGTACTTGCATTTCACTTACATGCAGGATTTTCAACTCTTTATCAAGTAGCAGAGCAATTTGAGACTGCTTGGTTCTGCAGAAAATGATTCAGTTGAAGTGCACTTAATTTAATCTCCTCTGTTTCACTGAGTATTTGATAAAAGATAATTGAAAATGCTTCAACTTGTGCTCAAAAAGTTGTACTTATATCAGTCTTTGGCTTGCTCCTTTTTTTCTGCACCCATATAAAGGTCAGTGGATCTTATTTATAATGCGAATTATGGTGGAAAGTAAGCCATTTATGGACTAAGTTCAGAACTGATGGAGCACTCAGTTAAATGTGCATCTAAAATGTTGTTGCATTAATCTCTGTCTTACAGTGGGAACACTGAACTGGTAACACAAGTAAGGCTGCCACGTGGCTGATAGTTGAGTCAATATCTGATGAATTCTAGATTTTCCTTGCAAGTGTCTTTTAATTCATTTGTAAAAGTAACTCAGAGAGGTTGGGAGGAACATATGAAAGGTTGGGATCAGTTTTGCTGCAAACTCAATAGATGGTAGTTTGCTGGAAAGCAAACTGGAGCTGATTCTGACTCAACAGTTATCATCCCAGTCATTACCACTATCTTGGCAGTACAAAGAGTTGAAAAGGGAACTCTTGCCTTACTTGCATGTCCACAATTTTTTTTATTTGTTTTGCTTTGTTTTTCCTCAGTGCTTCTTTACTGACTCTGATGCAGCGTAGAGGGTTCTGTGTTTTTCCCCCAGAAGACAACAGCAGAAATATTAACCTACCTTCAACAGAGCAAATTTCTTCCCTTTTGTTCACCACCATTTTTGTTAGGAAGTGTAAAGTTGTCTCACTCTTGTCTAAAAAAATGGTGATAATTTTATTAAACAAAATGTCTCTCAAAAAAAGAAAGATTAGATATGGTTTGAGCAGAACAGTCAAAGTTTAACAAAGTTTGAAGGAGGTAGATAGGGGAAAGAAAAAACATTTAAGCAAATAATGGCTGTAATTAAATCTATTATTTTGTAGTTTAAATGAAATCTAATTTTTTTTGCCATTTGAGTTGAAACATATTCTTCTGCAAATAGGGAAAAAAAAACCCAAAACAACAACAGCAAAACCACCCCACCAACAATTTTCTTTTCACAGACTCCAGCAGATTAGGTGGCCACCAGTGGGGTGGTAGGTGGAATGCATAGACCTAGTTACACTTGGAGTGCTAGCTGGATTTTGGAGAGTAATAGCTATGTACACCTCCACACACACACCCAGACCACAGCAGTTTGTTGCACTGTAATAAAAAGATGTAAATCAGACTTCAGTGTTCAGAAGATACACAGTGGCACATTTTCAAATCCAAATTAGGTGAAAATCACTTAGGCCTTTGCAGGTCCCATTGAGATTTTCTGTATTAGCTGACAGGAATCAGTCCTGTTAAATGTCTGATGCAGTACAGTACAAGTACTATGAAAAATACAGCTTTCTTCTACAGTAATTTTGATGCTTTAGTATATGGGGAAGGGAGGAAGCAGAATAAGAGAGACAGATTCTGCAGTCTTTTTAGATGAAACTTACTAGAAAAGTGTGAAGTGAATGGCAAAAGATAGGCTTTGCTCCATATTAGAACTGGAAGCTGATTAATGGGCTGGGGGCATTTTGGTCTCAAATAGTCTTTTTTTGTTGTTGTTCTGACATTTGCTGCGTAGTTTTAAAGGAGCTGGTTTTAACAAGTATAGAAAAATGGTTTTGTGTATCTGGTCATAACAGGCTTTAGGGAAAAAACCCAAATTTACTTTCAATGCAAAGGTGATTATTGATCTCTGTTGACTAATTATAAATTTATTTATCCTTAAGCTATTTTCTTTTTATACTGGAATACTTTTATCTTTTTTTTGGATGTTCATACAATATATTAATAATGCAACTCTTCAGCTGCAGTTACAAAGAAATAGCATAGGCCATTCTGGAAAGCTGCAGTTAAGTCAGGAAAAGGAGACATTTCACTCTGCTTAGTATCTGTTTTGTCACAAATATTAAAAAAGCTATTACACAAGTGTGGAAGCAAGTTTAAATATTGTTTCAGCTCTCCAGTGATACTCCTGAGGAACGGTTTGCAGAATGGGAGTTCTGGGCACTGCTACCATCTCACTAATTTGTTCCATGCTGGAAAACCTATTAAAAAATTGGATTAGTACATTGGAAACAAAGGCATTCTGTATGTTTTTGATTTGTATTTTGAAGACCTTCCTAACAGGGCAAATGTTCTATACCTGATAAACAATTAGTCCTAAGGGTAGGGAGGAGACAAGCCTCAGTGTCCCTCAGTGGGCCCTTACCTGCAGTGTCTGCCTGGGTTTAATTTGTTTGTACGTGCTTTTTTTTGTGGAACGGGGAGGGCTTTTGCAAAACCCATCTTCTCCTTCAAGTTCTCTGGTGATAAAAGACAGCATTTCAGTACTTCAAGCTTGGAGCTGCCCACAAACCATGAGAGACTCCTGTGTACTGCTCTCAGAGCAATATTGCTTTGGGAGATACTGACTTTGCTGAAGATAACTCTGTGAACAGAGGCAAGGTTGCTGCAGTGATTTGGGTCCAAGTGAATGTGGCCTGTACTGAGGAGTTTCTTCTGGCATACATTTCGGGTGTAATGCATGATTTTGGAAGGTTCTGGGGATCCAGATTGCATGGGGTACTCAAAACCCTGAGATGTGTTTCTTTTTACCTAGTCCCTCAAAAAGTTCTCACATGGAATAGGTGTTTCTGGTGATTGTGTGCTTTTGGGGGGTTGTGCTTGTATTTAGTGAATGTGGCCTGTACTGAGGAGTTTCTTCTGGCATACATTTCGGGTGTAATGCATGATTTTGGAAGGTTCTGGGGATCCAGATTGCATGGGGTACTCAAAACCCTGAGATGTGTTTCTTTTTACCTAGTCCATCAAAAAGTTCTCACATGGAATAGGTGTTTCTGGTGATTGTGTGCTTTTGGGGGGTTGTGCTTGTATTTGTATTGATGGGAGTTAGTAGAGTTGCCTTGCAGCCCTTCGGTGTGTTTGCTACATGTGATCCTTGAGGCTTTTGGGAGCATGTGGGTCAGTGGGGTTAGTGTCCATTACCTTTCGAATTCAGATGGAATTTTGTGGGAAGTGGTGAGGCTTTTAAGACACACACTCAAACTTTTACAAAACTAGTTTAATTTCTTAAGGGGGCACTGCCAGAAGTGACCAATTGTTCATATCAGTGCAGTCTAATGTTACCTGTCAGCAAACCTGGAGAAGCATTTTAACTTTGTCAGCCGTGTGTGGTGTGGATTTTTTTGTGTGCAAAGGAAGTACAAGTCCTTTGGTACTTCTTTTTAATTCTGTATAGCTTTAATAGATAGTGTGTAATCTGTAAAGTGTCCATTTGTGTGCACGCAAACACAGGCTGGTGAGTATTTAAGTTCATTTCAATTTCGGTAATCGTAATTCATTCCTTTATTACTAAACATGTAAGAGTGTGTAACAAGGATGTCAGCAGTCTGTCTTGATACCACCATGGTGTGTATTATTTCCTTGACAGATTGTCTGTTAAATACAAAACATATCAGAGTTTTGTTTAGAATAATTGTGTGTAGATAGGTGTTATAAATACTTCATGTCTGTGTCCTTAAAGTACTAATGCTTTCGCTGCAAATGGTGTGGGGTAACAAGTTAGAAATCTCTTCAAGAAGTGTGATCACTGTAAATTTTGCAATTATTTTTAATGGTGCAGAGCTGAATATATTTGAAAAAAGCCCTGCACAAACCCACAAAACCTCTCGATATAGGAAATTTGTAAGGCGCATTACTCAGTTTAGGATATCTCTGTAGATTGTAGAGGCTCTTCCTTTCCTTACACTGGTCCCCAGAGTAACTGTTGCCTTGGTCACAACATATGCAGAGAAGTGGTACTGGCTGAGGAAATTTCCATGTACCTTTCAGGTCACTGAGGCATAGATTTCGACTGCCTTCCACAGATCGAGTTTACAACCCAGTGTGGCCATGCCAGGGGTTTTGAATGTGTGCTGCATTAGAAATTTGCCTTAAAAACAGAATGCAAGAGGAGACAGCTCCAAACCCCTAAGAATTCTTAAATTTTGAATGCCTTAGGAATTACCCATTTTTATGTTGATATTGTTACTCTGTTTGATTTTAGAAGCCAGCAGTGCACCAGAGGTCTTGGGGATGGTTTTGTGTAGAAGTCTGTGAGAAGTAATTTTATCGATCATCATTTCCTTAGGCTTTATTAAAACTTACATAAAACTGCAAAAGAGTTGAGCAAACAGGAGTAAGTCTTGTGTGTGTGGTTACAGATCTGTTTCAGCAGTGCTATGTACATGAAATCTTTTTTGTTCCCACTGCTTGTTTAGGCTATAAATTGTTCTTTTCCCTGAGTATCTCTGACCTTCCTGCAGCCTCTCTTGTAATAGTGGGAGATCTGCACAAAGCAAGAACTAGTGAATTCTCTGTCCTCATACCCCATCATTTGGCTCATGAAATGTGCCTTTTATCTGCAGATCTTTATTAGATACTCAGTGCAAGCCTATTGCTCAGCATGAGAAGTAACCTTGCTCTTGGAAAGATGCTGCTTTGATTTGCAAGTAGCAGGAACTAGACCTTGAATCTATTTGAATGAAACAAGCCCATGTTCTACTTAAGTCAGGATTGTTTTCCTTGGGTCAGGATGATACACTGATAGGGATCTAACGGAACAGAACAATGCAGCAGTCTGAGCGAGAAAAGCCAAGCAGCATGTCAGGCGCTGTAGATGCTGGATGGCTTTTTGGTACTAGGTTGTGATTATGGCATACTTCTCCAGGTCCTGCTTTCCTTCATGATAATAATACATTATAATGGAGCAGATCAGCAATCTTAGATCAGTAATGTTGGTATAGTGATATATCACACAGGTAAAGTCCTGTTTCTTGCTGAGGTAATTTAATAAAAAATTCTGATGAACCATACAGGTCAGCTCATCTCTTGATATTACAGTGAGTGAATGGACTTGAGAGATTAAGAACCAGTGAAATGTGTAGGCTGTCTCGTCATTTGCAATCTGTTGGTGAATGGACCTGTTTATATATTTCTGTGATAAATAGCATCTGAGGCTTCTGCTCTGGCTAATGGTCCTTACTTGCATGTATAAGCAGAAATCTAAGAAACCTGAGTTATTTTCTAGAGCACTTGAATCCTGTTTGCTCCTTTTGATTTTTATGACTCCTTATGTGAAAAATATCTTAATTTTATTTGTCCAAACATTCATTATTAATACTAATCTCTATTGATATTAATACTAGCATACTGCATCAAAATTCCTGCCCCTGCGACACATAAGGCCATTTTTATGTGTAGGGAACCAGTGAATGTCAAATGTGGAAGTGGCCATTGTAGCTGAAGGCATGAGTTCAGTTTCCTTTATGCCTGCATCTGCCTAGGCTGCAGCATCACATTCCCTTTCCTTGTGTCTGATTCTGGACCTTTGAGTCATCTGTGGAAAAACATTTTGGTCTTGGTCAAGGTAGGGAAAAATGGTATTTTGAGCTAAGGTCTCGCAGCCAGCGCTTCACTGGATAAGTGGCTGATGGAAATCTCTTCTGATCTTGGTTTGAAATAATAGTGACCTGTTCTGCATTAAGGGTTTCGAGACTCAAGATGTGACCAAAAGTGTCCCCTCATTAGCAAACGAGAGAGTCCCTTTTTCCTGGTGTCTCTCTGGTAACTGCTCCTTCAGTGACTTTTTTTTTTTTTCTGGGAAGTGTGCTGGGAGTCCTGTTATGCTGTGCTGGTCTTCACAGAGGCATCACAGAGTCACCATGGCCAACACACGATGGTGCATGACAGAACTGAGCCCCCCAGTGCTGAACTCCTGCTTTGTGTTCTGTATGGTTAGTCACTGGCGAATGAAAATCGAATTGCTTTTACACAACAGATCTGGGAATAAAGCACAGGTGTCTGATTCTCTCACTGCTTCATTAAGCTGGTTTTTTTTAAACTCCACTGTTCTGCTTAAGAACAGGATGTTTCAGAGAGTATGAGCAAAATGATAAATTTAGACAGATTTATTTTTATCTAACATTTATTAGGCAGCAAGTGAGATTTGAGGGAAGATATGGTTTACAGAAGATATAAAAGCATCTCTAATAAATAAAAGGAGGATTTGTGTTAAATACCCTTTTAAATACAGGACTAGAAGCTTTTACTGAGAGCTTTGAAACTATTGCCGCCACGTATACCCAGAAAAAAAAAGAACAACAGTTTAAAAATAAAGAGTGCCTATCAAACTACAGAATGTTCCAATCAACAAAAACGTGCCTTTTAAAAATGTTAATTATGTTTTCTTACAAATTCTGCATATGTTATTTTAAAATAAAACCAGCTTTTTACGGAAGTCCAGGTTAGCTGATGGAAATAAATGTGCTTTGGTGATGAGTCCAAGACAGAAGTTCCATGTGGATGTTCCATGATAAAAGTGCTGGTAGAGGCAAGCCATGAAAACCAAACAAAAATACCGGGGCTGATTCACAGGCACATTACTGAGATTAATGTCAGTGTCACTGGGTTTGGTTTGGTAAGTTTTATTTAGACATTGTGAGCAGGCTGAACCCAGTTTCAAAGCTCAGTGTGATCTGTTAATGCTGGATTAGAAAGGACATTTGTTTAATGGCATTACAGCAGCATAGCACAGTGGTGAATGTGGTCCATAATCTTTAGTATTGATCTATGTGAACTCTAATAACATCACAGGAAAATTAGTCTTTTGAGCATGTTGGAAGAAGAACAAGTTGTGTATGAAACTATTCATAACAATCTCAGAGAAGAGTTTCAATTCTTTTCATCAGGAGAGAAAGGCAGCATTGCTTACAGGGCCTGTGGAGGGCTGACTTTGCCTTCTGCTCATATGCCCCTTCTGTAAACAAAGGGCTGAATTTCCCTATTAAATGTTCTAGTTTGAACTGGGGTTTGGACTGGTAACCGTATCTCTGATATCAGGCAAGAAGAAACAAATGGTACTAAGCATTTACTGAGTTCCAGGAGAAACCAGCCAATTCAACTCTGAGTATAGTGAAGACTGAGGTGGGGGGTTTGTTTGTTTGTTTAAAATATGACTCTGTGTAACATGAAGTGTATGTCCCTAATTCCTAATACAGACAAAGCCAATCCATGCTGTGAGGACTGTTAGTATCTAGAGGATTAACTGCATAGGAAAAAAAAAATTACTAGTACCTTTTATGTTGCTGTTTTTCCAGGTATGTGACCTGACCCCTAAATAGGAAGGGGCTGTTATTGGATTAATGTAGCCTAGCACAAATTAGTTTTATTATATAATCAGGTGCAGATTTTTTTTTATGTCTATGTGTTTCCTGTCTGTTGATTATGGGTGAACAAGCAGAATTCAGTTTTAGGAATTCTGAAATGATGTTTTTCATGCTAGTTTGTAGAGAGCTTGGCCAGTTCCTTGTGCACCATAAACCAGTGTGAGTCAGTGTAGGTACACTCATCCAGAAGTATGCTGATTTAAAACTTCTGTCAAAGGCAAAAATGCTACTAAAACAAGCAAAGCTCTTTGGGATTAAAAAAAAAAAAATCAGAAAATTTAAACAAAACCTTAAACAAACAAAACACCCACACATCAACTGCTGTTTCCAACTTCTTCTTGAGGTTAATTTGGCTCCAGCTAAACTTGGTCCTTACACATACTTATATTTGTAAGGCTTATTCCTTATACTTGGTGTATGTCTGCTACTTACTGCATCCCTCATGATCAGCAAAATAATAAATCTGGTTAACTTTTGCAGGTCAGCAAGACTTTGGTTTAGTTCACAGGGCATAGTTCAGACATTAATGCTTTAAATGTTTTTCACATCCTGATATTTATTGACTTAGGTAAAGTGTTTGAGTTTTTCCTTTGTTTGTTTTCCCAAAAGTTTACTTTTAAAAAAAATTCCAGTAAAATAAAACTTGTATGATTCAAAGATGCTACTTGCAAGTCCTTTGGTCAACATTCAACAGCTTAGAACCTGGAAGAGACAGGCAGTGAAGTACCTTGGTCTGTTAGCATTCCTACCCTCTTGTCTTTGTCCCATAGGCTGCATGTTCTTTGGGAAAGTTGCCAATTGCTATGTGCCAAATAGCCTTAAATTTGAAATGTAAGATGAATTTTTAAAACGATTACTTAGTACTGCTAACAAGAATTTTCATTTCCTCTGCCCAGTGAACTTTCTTGTAGCAGTAAGAGGTATGCTGGTGCTTCTTGTTCCAGGCATCAACTTCTGCAGGCTGACATTTAAGCAGAGCATTTTCCATCATGTGACATTTAAGGAGTGTTAGGAAACAGAGTATCTTCAAATAAAGGCTGCTTTACCTGCACTTGCTCATCTCTCCTTTTAGGAGTTCAAGGCCAGGCTGGATGGGGCTCTGAGCAACCTGGTCTAGCGGAAGGGGTGTCCCTGCCCATGGCAGAGGGGTCGGAACTTGATGCTGTTTAAGGTCCTTTCCAACCCAAACCACTCTATGAATCTGACTTGTTTTAACAAATTTGTTTGACAAGTGCCAGACTCTGTACAGTGGTCAGTTTTTGGAAGCTAAATCTTGGTTTTATTTAAACCTTGCTTCGGAAAGGAAATGATGTTTGCTTCCCTACGCTTTTGCATGTCACTAGAAACTTTGAGTTAGTCCTTAAAGTTAAGCTGATTTCTGACCAAACTTGGTAAAGGTACCTCATTATGCTCAGGAAGGTTGGAGAGGTAATCCAGTTTGTAGATGTGGAATTATTTGCAATCCTCCTTTTAGCTATAAAAGAGACTGAAATTTGGTAGTGTCAACTACCAACTTAAAGCTGAACCAGAAAATCAGAAGAAAATGGTGCCATAAATGTGGATTGATGCCTGAAGATTTTTCAGGTCCTAGAATCGATTGCTGGGTTTTTTCCCAGTAGACTGAAATAATTTCACATGCAATCACTTCCTAATTGCCTCCTATTAGGAACAATAGTGAAGCTTTACCATAGAAAAGAAATTATCCATCACTCAAGTATTTTGGGGGATGGCGGACTGTGCCTGATTCCTTATCTAAGTCTTGGAAGACCTTTGGTATTTTCCATTGTTACAGGGTTCTTTTTCCCTTGACTGTTTTCTCCAAATGAATTGTTCCTATAAAGGAATTTAAACTCTGGGTAATTATTGTTCTCTGTTCCAAAAGCTAATAAAAACAAAGCTCAACGATATTCAGTTCGAGGCCTATGGAAAAACTTGGGTGTAACAAAGTAGAAAAACAAACTTTTCTGATGAGGCCAGGAAGCTACGATCACATTTTCCAGTTTTTACTGTATGTGTTGGTCCTAACTGGAAATGTTTCCTGTTGAACTGAATTTTTCCTCCCTACTTTATTTTGTAGTTGATTTTTTTATCCATGGACTGTGGACAAGAGTGGATCACAAATGTCAAAGGTACTTGCATATGATCTCAAACACAAGGAAAGAAGACTTTTTTGTAATATTTTATAGGGATGTGTGTTGTTTTGTGCCATATAAGAGTGATAGGATTTGTTTGTTTATTCCAGTAGCTGGCCAAAAGATACTCTGGGAAAGCTGCCAGTGTATAACCACATACACTACAATTTGGTATTTCATACAGACCCATTTCTTTGAATTGAGAGGCTTTTCTTTTGTGCGGTTTTTTAAAATGTGCCTCTTTCCCTTCCCCTTTCCAGCCTGTACCTCTTCCTAGGTTCTCTGGGTTCCTATGCTCTCTGATGTGTCTTCTGCCTGTAAATGTTGTTCTGGAGAAGTTCTGATGTCCTTTTTTCCCCAGACTTTTTCTGAGAAACTGAAGAGCATTTTTATTGCTAATTGTTTGATAATGATTGAAAATTAGAGGTAGATTTGGCTTGTTACAGAAATACACATTTATCTGTGTTGCTGATATCAGTGCTGCAATTTAGTATAGAAGTGTTTAGAGGGTTTGAGATGGGTACCTGTCAATCAGTTCACCCGTCAAGAGCCAGACCACCAAGGGAATCGTGTGTGTTTATCCAGGCCTTAGTGGGTTTATTACTATTCTTCATTTGAGCCCAGAGTAAGAATAATGGGCCACTGCTCTAACCTCTTGGAAGAACCTCTTTATGTAAATTCTTCTTTAGGGTTTTTAAAGCTTCCTGTGGTGAATATAAAGAAAATCAAATCCTATAGTAGTGATTGTTTTTAATGGAATTTTTTTAAGTGACTGAAGGTGACACAGTTGTTCTTTCCAAGTATAATTTGACCTGAGTTTACGAGGAGATTGCTTATGCTCTTTTAAAGAGTTGGAGAAGAGTGTTGTTCTATACTTTTCATATTGTTAGGTAGTGTGTATTCTGGAGGAGGCCAGTAATGCCATGAAAAGACCATAGCAATTCCTGAAGTGGTGGGAAGTTGTAGTACTGTAAGCCTGTCATCCTGTAAGAACAGGCACCCGGCATCCAGCCAGGGGCAACCCATCACACTTCAGCTTGGTAATTAGAAATGACAGGATTTCATCCCCCTTCTGTGGTTCCAAGTTAATGGTGACTTGTATTGTCCTTCTTCTCTTCTGTGCCACTCGTGTTTGCCAAAAGATCCCTGTATGTTCATTAAAATGGCAGAGGCAGTTGAGAGGAGATTGTCCTGTCAAAAACTTAGCATATGGTTGAGAGGTACTACCAGAGCTCTTGGCACAATGTGCAAGTCCCAGCTCCACAGCTGGTCGAAGGCAGC
Organism: Notiomystis cincta; assembly: GCA_013398075.1. Lineage (NCBI taxonomy): Eukaryota > Metazoa > Chordata > Aves > Passeriformes > Notiomystidae > Notiomystis > Notiomystis cincta. Next base: position 262,919 of record VZRX01017259.1, on the reverse strand, counting down.
CTTCTCCTGTGTTTGAGGCTCAAATCCTGCAAAGGCATTTTGCTTCCTGAGGTATCACGGAGCAATGCTGCACGAGGACTGCTTGTAGTGTGCTGGAATGGCTTGTCTGAGAGTGGGACATTTCACCTGGGGAGTGAAGCCTACTGATTAGCAGGCCACAGCCTTAGTGTCTGGAAACAACATGGCAATATGCTGGGATCAGTGCATGGTTGACACAGCCCTTCCTTTTACAAACACTGTCCTATCAATGGCTTCTGTCCAAAGCTAGGCCAGCTTCTCTAAGGCAATTCTGGCTTTGCTGTTATGTTCCCCAGTTATGATTGAAGTGTCAGAATATATTAAAAATAGTCAGTGGAACTGGGATATTTGATGAAGTGTCTTTTGTCACTTTTAAAAATTTTTATAGTTAGAGCTTTTGTACATCAAAAAAATAATGCTAGCAAGGCTTATCTTAGTCTTGTGAGAAGCAGTTTCCTTGCCAACCTGTAGTACCTTCTGTTTTTTCTAGGCCACAGGTGTTACTGCCTCTTGTCAAGTGGCCTGTTTTCCACGTTGTCAGCTGCGATATCTGTGAAAGGAACTCCTTTCTCTTTTCTCTCTAAATCTGCTATATGTGGGCTTCGTTGAGGAATGACTTTTGGCTGCTCCCAGTTCAGTTCACATACAGGTGCTGTTACTCAAAGGTGTCTTTTTGATGGACCCTTTCTTTATGTAGTATTGGCTGGATTGCCCAGTGAAACCTCAGCTTTCTGTGAAGCAAAGTGCCTTGCTCATGACTGATGTTAATTTAATTGTGTCTTTTAGCAGATATGGTTGTGAGCACTTCTGATTACACTGCAAGAACTTGTTGGCAATGAAGAAGAATTCATGCTCAATTTCTATAGGAATCCTCATAGCTGCTTCTTATTTTATACTGTAGATTTATTTTCCAGATTCTAATTTCCAACACTTTCACCATCTGGTGAGCAGATTTAGTAAAAACAGTCCTCAAATACGTCATGTCTTAAAATAGCAGGTGAAAGCTTGATCTTTTAGAGAGAGATTGCCAATTCCAGTGCCTACTCTAATGACAGTAGCTAATGTAAAATGAAACCTGATAGTTTTTGTTAGAAAACATCAGAACATGTGTTCCTCTTTTAGCTCCACTGAAATGATTCTGGTTTGGCTCTTTTGCTGTCATATAAATAGTTGGATTTTTTAAAAATCAGGTGTAGATATATTTTCCTGTCTCAAATTCAAGTACACAAAAAGCCAGTGAGAACTTGCACATGTTATGAACGCTGCAGTACAAAATTTTACATTGAAAAGAAATTTTGTCTTCTGAGTAACTCACCCTTCTGTATGGTACTCCTAAAAAGTACCTGCCAAGGAAATAATGTGCAGGTTAAAAAAGCGGTCCAGGTGCTTCAGTGTGTTTGAACGGTTGAATCTGTCTGCAGAAAACTTGTGTATGGAGATGAAAGCATTGTCCACGTGGTGCCTGAGGAAATCTGTCGAGAGGGGATGTTTGTCACATGAGAGCTCCATGTCCTGCATGGCTGAGCATCTTTGGCAGTGCCCTTTCCTTTTTGCACCTCTTTGGTGAGCCCTGCAGTGCCTGGGAGCTTTCACTGTGTTCCCCTTAGCAGCTCTGGATGGCAGTGACTCATCCTCTTGTTTCAGTCTGTCACCTGAACTAAGCAGAGCTCTTGAAAAAAAATTCATCATTCCTTAGGTTTACACTTGTAAACCAGAAGTGCATAGGCAGCTATTAGATATTGTATTAGGTAATGTTAAACTAAGGGCTTTAGGTTGAAAAGTTGATAATTGGCTGCTTCTTTGTGTTGCAGCATAGGTTTTGTCAGACCCAGTATGGTGCAGATATGCAGAACTCAGATTAAATGGTAAAAACTCCATTATGGATGTTATTGTTCAGCAAGAATGCTCAGGATTATACTATGTGTTCAAACATATTATAAAATGGGTGTAGATTTTTCAAAGTCAATCTGCAGAACCTGTTAGTTAACTATTAGAAATGTTCCTGTCTTTAAAAAAATACAGTTTTGTTGGAGTTTCTGAGATGATTTTTATCATAGTTTTAGAAAATTTTTATGTATACCGAGTCTGAAGGTTATGAAGAAGTAGATGTAAAAAACCCAAAGCTGCAGAGTGACCTTTTAAATTTTTTTGCACCTGTGGCACAAGTGTCATTGTATTTAATAACTTGTGCTCTAGGCACTGCTGTAGTGCAAGTGTTTCTCAAAATGGAGAATTGCAAATTGCCATCAGAAAAATGCAGTGCATTGGGTTATTGAGATGTTAGCAGTTATTGGTGTGTTTTCCTTACAAATAAAAAGGCAAATATTTATTTGTCATAAAAGCATGGTGTGCTATAAACATAGTTACATACACCCATACAGTGTAAGTTATATAAAAATATAGGACAAGCATTACAGAGGGAGGTAATTTGAAGGGAACTTGAATATTGATGAAAGAGAGTTGTTCTTATGGGCAGCCTCCTCTGGGAGTATTAATTTAGTGTGCAGCTTCATTTAAAAATAAATAATATATAAACAAAATAATGCTTGCTTTGCCACATACTTGTATTTTATTTATGTGTGCACACATGGTCCACTCTAATTAAGCAGAGCTCTTTATGGTTTATTTATTTGTTCCAGAGAGGCTGCTTAATATTTGAGAGAAACAGTAATGATGTCTGACCTTTGCAGTGGCTTTGTTAACGATGAGATGGCTTTTGCAGGAGCCTGCAAGAACAGTAAAAGAACAGGTTGATCTTTTCCTCCATTTGCTGGAACATGCTCAAGAGACCTGAAAGCACAAGTGGAAAAATCCCCACTAGTAAGTGGTTAAAGAGTGTTTTCTTGTGTTTTCACATCTCAGGAGGATGTTACTGACAGGCTGAGGTCAAGGGTTTAAAACTTTGTTTCTGTGCATTTGGTTGTGGGCCGTGTTTTATGACCAAACCACCAGGGTAGAATTTCACATGGTGAATAGGTGGAGTTTTTTTTTTTGTTTTGCCAATACGAAGAAATTAATGTAAGCGAAGTGGACCCCAGTCCAGGTTTTTTTAAGTTTTATGGAATATGGTTAGGCATGCATGAGTCTCATGTAGTGGTCTTGTAGTGAGATTTGTCACTAAACCTCTAAAAATACACCTTATATGTAAATGCACATTTGATTGCCTCTCCCCTTTTTATGGCCTTTGCTTAATGCAGATTCCTACCTGTTTTTACAAAAATATCCTCTGGGCCTGTGCTGTGCTGAGGAGCTCGGTGCTGGCAGTTCAGTCCCCCACTCCTTCCTCTTCCCGGTGACCTCCTCTCCAGCTCTGTGCTCTTCCTCATTGTGTATTCTGTGTGCACAGTTGGCATCTCATAAAATTCTAGGGTTTATTTCTGATAGCAGTCAAGTTTATTGCATTTATTGTTATTTATTTATATATGCCAGTACCATAGGTTTAAAAAAGCAGAAAAAGTAAAAAGGAATTGAGAAACAGATGGATACCTGTGTATTCAGATGATAGCATTGCTCTCTATAAAGCAATGGAAGTTAAATGTTTGTTGTATTTATAAAAGGATTTTGGTTGAATTAGGCATTTTTACTAGTAAAAATGATGTTTAACTGACTTCTGCATGAACATGACCATTTCTTAGGTTGTTCTTCTGTGGAAGCTCTGTGTATGTGTACATTCAAAGTTAATATTCTCATCATGGAAGATGCAATTTGTGTTCTATTCAGTCACTCATGTTTTTGCTAATTAATCATGAGTCATCTGCTATTGGAACAGTATCTTTTTTTCTTTAATTAGGTACTGGTACATCTTTGTTAGAGCTCTGCCTGCAGAACTCTTACAGTGCTTCAGCATATGTCATATTTTTTTCTATATCAGTAGGCTTTATGTTATAGCTTTTGTTTGCTATTGTCATTGCATCTGTGTTTTGCTCTGTCTTTATAAATGTAAAAATCTCCTTTCAGTGTGCAAGCATATGTAACTAATGGTGCACTGCATAGGTTTGTGCATGATCATGCCTCTGAGGGAACAGTGGCCATTGTCTTGCTAAGGAATGCAAGCTAATGGTATGTGCTTCTTCCAGCCAAAGTGATTGCAAATATGTACCAACTTTTCCCTTTCCTCCTTCCTCCACACTGGAAATGCAGCATCATTAGGACTAGGTAGCCTTCCAGTGTTTTGTTTTTGTAAAAAGAGGATAGAGGCTTGGAGAACTGCTGAGCTATTATTCACCTTCTGCTGTTTGGAAAAGATTATTCTTTTTCTGTGTTGCATAATAAATTATTTCATATATTTTCACCTTCTCCTCTTTTTGCCCCCTGTTCAAGTCTGAGAGCAGTCAGACTTCAGTGTATTTCAGACACCCACATTCCTTAGTCCCTACCACATTATTTCAGTGAATGGACTGCTGGAGCAGCAAAAAGTAAAAAATAAAAAGAGGTAGGGGGAAAGGCATTTTCTGAAGCATTTTTAACACAATTAAAAATATCAGTGAGAAATAACTGCATAAAGTGAAATTTTTTTTTGTATTCTGTTACTTCTGGTATTATAAGAGAAGAGTGCTTGGTTTGAACTTTAAATAATGAGTGTGTGTTATGGGGGTTTGAAGTCTGCTGTTGTGAAATTAGAAGAAAATTGAAGCTCACAGATATATTGATCTGTTGTGTTAGGGTTTCATGACTTGCAACGGGGCAGAGCTGCCAGTAAGACATTGCACAGGGGACGAGACCCTTGGGCAGGGGCGAGGTTGCAGTGCAGATGTGAGCAGCTGAGACTGGCGCTGCAGCCACCTCCTGTCCCTGCCCGGAGCTCCGGAGCACCCCGAGCCTCCTGCAGCTGTGGCAGGGCTCAGCAGAGTTTCCCTGCGGCGGGCGAGGCGGGCGCTGCCTGATGCCGCGGGGACTCCACTGCGCGGGGAAGGGGGTTGAGCCGGGATAATGTTCCAGCCTCATCCTGGCAACTGACAGCAGCACCTCCGAGCCTTCTCGCTCCAGCTGTGTCCAGGAGAGCAGGAACACACAAGTTTATGCCTCTGACCTTACGTGGGGACAGTATGCAGCTCGCTGCTTGCTGCCATGTTGCCGGGACAACCTTCCTATTTATTCATTTATTTCCAGCTTCAGTCTGATGCATCCTCTGCCCTGCCCTTGCTGCAGTGGTCTGTTTGTCATTGAGGTGCATTTTGGTGGGCTTCAGATGTATCTTGTGTAGCAAACTATTATTTATCCAGGGAAAACATCTTATATCCCTCTACCCAAAATCATTACAGAATGCTCTGTCTTGGATTTTAGAATTTTGATTGGAGTGTATCTGTGCATGTCCATGCACAGATATTAAATATTGCACTTGTTTGTGCATTTTATGCTGTTAATGGAAGGGATGTCAATGTTCTCTAATTCTACCAGAGCAGTTTAAACTCTGTTCCCTCCTTTCCCTGATATTCCCGTGCCTTTTGGGGAACTTGCTTGAATAAATCTACCTGTAATTATGGCCTAAATACTTCTGTCAATTTTTTTATGAGCATGAATTACTTCTTGCATGTGTGAATAATGTATCTTGCAGAATATATGAGCTTTAATGGTCTCTTTAGCAATCTATGTACAATTTAAACCACGAATTGTAAGAGGCAGTAGAAAACCTTTGTTAACATTGTTTTGCAGCAGAGATGTGTTTTGAAATGTGTCAGTAATACAAGCTATTCTATAAAGAGTGACGACATACTTTTTGTTTTTTTCCACCTAGCTGTCCCATTTCCTCCAAGTCACCGTCTCACAGCTAAGGAAGTGTTTGATAATGATGGAAAACCTCGTGTGGATATCTTAAAGGCACACCTTATGAAAGAAGGGAGACTGGAAGAGAGTGTCGCTCTGAGAATAATAACAGAGGGAGCTTCGATTCTCCGCCAGGAAAAAAATTTGCTGGACATAGATGCACCTGTGACAGGTTAGTGTGGAGTTATTGTGATGGAGAGGAATGGTTGGTTGCTGGCTGGGGCATGTTCAGTAATGCATTAGTGTATGTGGCTTCCTAAGGCACTGAAAGGCAGCTTGAAAATCAGTTGTTCTCTCCAATACTTGATTTGCTCTTTGTCTGCTACCACTGGATAATGGAGGCCATCGAGCAGCTTGTAATTTAGAGGCAAGGATTACATCTGCTGAGCCCTTTCTGTTTCTAAGGCAGAGAACATTTTTAGGAGAAAATTAAAACTGCTTTCTGAAACTTGAAAAGTTACCTGGTCTTTTGCACTAGGTATTAATTCCATAGTTTTATAGATGTTATTTACCATATTAGGACTGTTCAGACATGCAGACAGCACAAAAAAAGGCTGGGCAGAAAATGGACTGAGAACAGAGGTGATGAGAAGGACTTGGGGATGTTGGTGGATGAGAAACTCAACATGTCTTGGCCATGTGCAGTTGCAGCCCAGAGAGGCATTTGTCCCCTGGGCTGCACCAAAAGCAGCATGGGCAGCAGAACAGGGAAAGGGGTTCTGCCCCTCTGCACTGGAGAGACCCCACCTGGAGTGCTGCATCCAGCTCTGGGGCTCCCAACATAAGGAGCACATGAACCTCTTGGAGCAAGTCTGGAGGAGGTCCACGAAGATGCTTAGGGTACTGGAACATTTCTCTGTAGACAGGCTGAGAGATCTGGGGCTGTTCAGCCTGGAGAAGAAAAGGCCTTGGGAAGACCATACAGCACCTTCCAGTACCTGAAGGGGGCCTACAGGAAAGGGAGAAAGGGAATTCTTACAAAAGCATGTGGTGACAAGGCAAGGGGGAATGTCCTCAAACTCAGAGATGCTGGGTTTAGATTAGATATTAGGAAGAAATTCTTTACTATGAGGGTGGTGAGGCACAGGTTGCCAGAGAAATTATGGATGCCCCATTCCTGTAAGTGTTCAAGGCCAGGTTGGATGAGCTTTGAGCAACATGGTCCAGTGGGACTTGCCCTGCCTGTGGTAACAGGGTTGGAACTAGATGATATGTTAGGTCTGTTCCAACTCAAACCATTCTGTGATTCTTTGAGGGAATGATTGTGTCAGATAAAGTAGAAATTTTAATTAGATGTTAAAAGGAAAATAAGAAGTGCAGAAAAAAATTAGCAGAATCCCAGTGTTGCCTGGGGGATTAATGAAGTGTGCCGGTTGCAGAGCCCATCCTGCCCTTGACTATCAAACACTACCACCCACTCATTAATCTTCAGGAAATGCCTTATATTTGAATTTTCTTCTCTAATTGTCTCCTGCTTCTGCCTGTATTCTGAGTGTATGAATGCGTTTGCTTGCTCTAATGTGCCTCCTCCCATATTTTGTTGTTGCTATTGGGTGTGAATGCATTTTTGACAACTAATTGATCTGCAGCATAGAAAGTTAGCTGGGGGGAAAAAGGTACCTAATTCCAGCCAGGTTAAACTATGAAGCCAAAGTATAAAACTTGGTTTAAGAAGGCAGGTCCTTTTGTCACTTTTGCTTCTCGAGACCCCTAATAAAAGCACAAGAAATAGTCATTTGCTGCAGAGGAAGAGTTAACAGTTCTTATTAGCAATACTGGTAGCAGTCACCAAAAACTACATAGAAATAATAAAACCTTCATTTTCAGAAAACCTTCTCTGAAACTAAGTGTACTGTCTGGACTAGAATAATGCACAAGTTATTAAAGCTTGTAATTTTAAAAATGACATCCAATAAGAGGATTGTAGCTTGACCTGGAGAAGTAATGTGTATCATTTTTTTATATAAGAATTAACTTGTCATGCTGCTGTACAGTTCTGATGGAAGAGATGTCAATCATGTTGCAGCTCATGGATGAATAAAGAAAACAGAATGAATAAAAGGATCCCCTTAGTTGACTGAGAATAGAGTTCTATAGATTGGTTTTTTTGACACCTCAGGATAAATGGAAGAAGAGTGCAGTACCCTTGTCCATAACTGAAAGATACACAGAAAATTCTACCTTTTTATGGATTTTAGGGTTTTTTTAGTGTGATTTTTACATTTTTTTTTTTTTTAAATCCATTGAGAGATGTAGACTGTAGGAGGACAGATCTGGTGTGTTGTGTCCCAGCTGGTCTCCATAAGTTTGTATTTAATGTTCTCTCTCTCTCTCTCTCTCTCTCTTTAATTTTTCTCTTAACAATTTTTTTATTTTTTTTTCTTAAATGCATTTGAAATCTTTGGAATGGTTCTGAATTATATTTTGGGGATTAATCTCCTGAAGTTTACCCCATTGTATAACACTGGTATAATATGAGTCTTTGATTCTTTTTTCAGTTAAGCCTACACCTTGCTTTGTTCCTGCTTTTGAAATTATTCTCACGCAGTGATTGTGATACTGCAGCATTCTTCAGGGTGGCTGGTAGCTACTCTCTTTTAAGCCAGCGTAGGAAAGCTGGGCTCCTGATGTGTGTTAGCAGGGTAGCTGAGAAGTGCTAATCTTCTATATGAACAAACATGAAAGCTGTAGTTATGAAAGTGATCATCAAAAGAAGGAAGAACTTAAATTGTGAGGGGGAGGTTGAGAAAGCTTGTGAGGCATGTTGTTGTGGGCCTGACAATTTTCTTTGTATGAGTAGTATGACAGCGGGTGACTGGATAAAGAGAATATCAATTGACTGATGATGTAGTGGAAGTGCCAGGTATAAAGGCAGTCAAGAAATAGCTATGGAGTAGAGGAAAGCTTTTTTCAAACATTGGGAAGAAAAACTAAATCACTGATAGAGTGGATAAGAAAATAAATTTTAGGTTTTATGTAAGAGAAGCAGTCTTGTTGAAGAATGACAGTCATAAATCACTAATAAGCCCCCCAATATGTGATTCTTTGTGGAAGAGGCATTAATCTTTCAGAAATATATTCCTGTAGCTGGTTTATAAAATGATGATCATCAAAAAGAAGAAAAATAGAAGATGTAACTGTAGAAGTAATAGCACAGTGCATTATTAGAGTGATATACTTGACAAACATTAAAGAGTATGAAAAGTTCTTTCTTAAAGCCTTGTGCACCCATCTAATCATTTCAAATTTCTTTTTTGTTTATTTTAAGGGGTGATAAAATTGTCCTCAGAAGAAGTATGAGTTCTGTTTCTAAGTAAAGTCATGTGCAGTGAAATGGGTGCATACAAAGCCCGAATTTGAGTGAGAAAATGATAATTGGGTGCGAGTCATGCAAAGAGCCTTAATGTGGAATGCACAAGCAATTATTTTGCATTTATGTATAAAACTTTACTCTGTGGTTAGCTGGAACCATCAATGTGATTGTCATTTTGAATTAATACATTTTATTTTCAAATAAAAGGCAAGTTTATAAGCCTTTTGAAGTATTTCTGAGACCCATTTGTGAGCGTAGCTCAAGTTCTCATCGTTTGCTCCATGTGTACACACATGCACAGTGCACTGCAGGTCTGGCTTACAGCCAAGGTGAGCTGTTCCTGCACTTGTTACCCTGGGCTGCTGCTCACTGGGTAGGAGTCTGAGCAGAGCCTGAAATAAGAGACTCCAAGTGCTCTGCTAACAGGACTCCTCTTGTATCTGGGAAGTGTTGAGGCAATGTTGTCATGACTGACTTCATCTGTAACCTCTCCACTTGGAGACATGTGAACTTCATTTTAAGCTTGTGTGTTTAATGAGCTTGATCTGCCACTAGACTACAGGTGTTCAGTGGAAAGATGTCTTTATGGCAGCCTCAGAATTTTCAGTCCTGTATTACGTTTGTAACAGTATAATGACACAGGGAGAAATTGGCTCATTTTTAATATTTGGGTTTTTTTTTCTCTAGAAGGCTAAGGAAGTGTATCTCTGAACCACTCTGATGGCAATATTTACTGAAGTCACACTCCAAAGTACACTTGGGAATGACAGATTTATAATTGACTGAGTAGCTTTATGTAGCCTTATTACAGAGGTTCATTACTATACAGTGATTTTGGCAAGTGGTATACAGTGCCCTTTCTTTGCATGGTGACTGCATGGCTTCATGGGCTCTCACTTCCAAATCTAAAATATGCTGCTTGTGTACTGACTGTTCTTAACTGCATGCCAGGCACGTGTCCCTTCGACTAAAGTGCATGGGTGACTTTCTCTGTGAGTGTGTGTACATATTTCTTAGTATTATGGAATTAGCTATTTTATATTTGAAGTTCTTTAGATTTCTAAATGGATTCTTTCAGAAAAACAAGTTTAAACAAAACTTTTGATGGCGGTGTGGTCTTGCTTGGCTCCCCATCTGTAAAATGGACCTTTAGCTCACCTGTGTTTTGAAGACAGACAGTAAATCACACATCTTCATGAGATATTGCAATACTGAGCAGTGTTGGAAGCATATACTCAGTCTTCAGAGTAAGCCTTTTAAAAGTTTTGTAACTAAAGCACATTTTGCACAAATGAAGAGAGCAGAATTTGAATTGCTCACTGCATGAGTATGGCTCATTCTGTCCACTGCATGGAAAGCAATTTGTAGCATAATGCATATGCAAGAGAGGTTGTACTTGAGGCTTTAATTCTCTTACATCCTAAATGTGAAGATTGGTCCTTTTCAAAGCAACCGTATCTGCTCTTTTGGAGCATGATAAATTGTTGTTTTCCAGCATGTGCAAAAATTACCTGCTACAACAGGTTAAATAGCATTATTAATCTCTAAGGGCTGGGATTAAAATGCAAAACCCAGAGAATCATATTGCAGAATTGGATTTCAGCAGAAGAGTAGCTGATGACACCAGCCAATTTCAGCTTTGAAGCTAAGAGGTTGTGCTGTGTGAGCTTCCCACCTTAACATTTCTGTGATTTTAATGTATACATCTTTAAATTACATACTTAACTACAGGATAGACCTAGAACTGTAAAGCGATAGTGATATATTTATCTAATACCTATCACTGTACATCTTTGCTTGTACCTTTTAGATTGTTTTCCTTGAGGATATTGTTAGATTTACAGATACTGACTGAAAATAGCATGATACCACTTGCACATGACTGCACAAGTGAATAAGCTAGCAAGATGTATATCAGTGCTTTAAGATAAGTCTTTTTTCCCTGTTGATACCTATTTTAAAGTAACTAACATGCTCTTTTTCTTGTCACATTTGGTATATCTCATTTTTTGTGCCAAGTTTGCAGTCCTTTTAGCTAGCTCTGCCCATCAGTACTAACAAGAATGTCCTCCAATAAACTAAGAACACAAAAGCCTAATTCATATATATCTTTATGTACCTGTGCTTTTTGGCATATGTACTGAAGCATAATGTATGAATATTACTGAGGCAGCTGTCTGTGTACAGATGTTGTGTGGCTACCACCCCAGCAGTGTCCATGACAGTGGTTTCTGACTTGGTGACTGTACCAGGCTATGTGCAGGCACAGGGGCCAGCATCCATTACTCCTTCTTGTAGAAAAAATGGGAAATAGTAAAACAGCATATACTTTTGTTTTAAACCTTCACATGCTTCATGGAGGAAGTCCTGACTCTGTGCTAGCCTGTGTGCAAAGCTTTCTGAACTGCCAGGTGCATGCAGCTTGCTAAGTGAAGAGGGGAGAGCGTTAAAGACAGAATAAAAGCTTTTTTTTGCAGTGCAGAAAGTGTCTCAGTCTCTGCAGAGCTCTTGGCTATATTGTTTTCTGCTACTGGTCTTGGTTTTTGCAGCTCCCTTTTGTGGCTGTGGTAGATGCCAGGAAGCCACTGTTGCTGTTCCTTGCTATTCCCTTTGCATCACATAATGTAAGGTAGGGTGTGTATGTGTTCCCAGTAGGTTTGGAAGTACTAACCTTGTGCATGCTAGAGAAATACACCCACTTGAACTATTATTGCAGTGCCTTTGGGTAACAAATTCCATTGGCTTGGTTGATGTCACAGCATTATGGAGACTCAAATTAATACCTGTATTGCTTGTAATGTTTGTGTCTTCGTGAACACACGGAGAGTTTTTGCAATTCAAACTCTGAATTGGTGGGAGGGGAAAGGTTGTAGGCATTTATGGACAAGCCTGTGTGGGAACAGCTGTGGCAACTCAGTTGACCTTTGGAAACTTCTGTGCATCATGCAGGTCCATAAAAACTACGGAGGGAAAGCCCTTTCCTGCCAGCGTGTGCCTTTATGATTTTTGAGACTTCCAGATATTCTCTGGGTACATTATTCCATGGAATGGTAGGGTGTCCTGGGCCTAAATTTTTCCTCATGTTCCACATATATTTTTCCTTTGTCCAATTTCTCTCATTTGGTAGCATGAAATAATAATAGTAGGTTGCTAGTGCTGTGCAAGCTAAAACTTTGGAAACAGAATTTATAGTTAAAGCGATCAATGTTAAGTTAATAAAAATATTTATGCCTACAGTATAGTAAAAGAAAGTAATATTTAAAATTACATTGAATTGTAACATGCATGTCAGTGATCTGATCCAATCCAAGAGTCAACATAAGCCAGTTCTTTCTGACTTTTACCTTTGAAGCAGTTTAAGATAGAATTTTAGCATGGAAAATAAGCAAGGTTGCTTATTAGAGATCTAAAAGTATTGTAAGATGTATCCGTATTAGCACAGCAGAGTTTGTCTGAAATTAACAGTTCAGTAAAAGTAATTACAGTTAAAATTTCTTTATTTCACACTTAGGATTAAATCCTATGTACTGTGGTCACTGTTGAAGAAACTATTCAATTCCCAGGACATGCATAACTCAAATATTTATATATGTGCCATGAAAAAATTACATACATGATCAAATTGTAAAGTGTTTCTGAATGGCTGCTGTCTTCAGACACACAAGTCTTAAATCGCTGGTTTGAAGTCTGGATGGCTGCAACGTCTGAGGATAAGAATTACACTTTTCCCTTCTTTGCCATAAGACATTCAGCAAAGTTACCTTTAAAAAGCATCTTTAATTTTGGTTGTGGTACTGAGAGTGAGTGTGTGATGGGGTCTGCCCTCAGAACAGGGTGCTGGTGACAGTACAACACTTTTTTCTGTTTCTTGGAGATGCGTGAGGGTTGCAAATGTCCCTGGTGTAACTATATCCCTTTGAATTGCTGTGGTACCAGTGACACCTGAGACCTGGACGCATTTCTGCAAAGTACTCTCAGATTTGATGGCCTGCAGTTAATTCTCCTTCATCATAGCAAAGTTAACTGCCTGGAGTGATGTAAATGTTTGAAGTAAACTTTGACTTACTTATTTCTTAAAATCCATTCACAATCTCATTTGCATAGGTGAGATTTCAGCAGAACAGGTTGGAACTGGGAAGTGGAGGAAAGGGAAAGGATTAATAGCACCACCTAGTCTTGTATCCTTCTTGAAAACAAATGACAGTGCAGTTGTTTTTCCATGTTTTTACTATATAAGGCAGATATGCTTTCTCAAATTAATTAGACTTTAGGAATAAATGTTTGCCATAATTTTTTAAAATGTGCTAGATATACTCTGTTCTCAGTGTAGCATAAACACAGTTTGCTGTTGCAACAATTATTTCCCATTATATTATCACTGTTGAATGTCATTAAACTATAGAAAACCTGCATTTAAACTTAGGATAAAAATAATTTATCATATAAACATACTGTTGAACAGCTAAAGTGAACTTGATTGGATCCTTTATTTGGGTTGCTGATTAAAACTGACACTACTCCAGCTATTTTGCATGCTTTATTGAGAACTCATAATGCATCAAATCACTTGTGGCTTAAAATCTGTAAGGAGGTGAAGATGTAAGGCTGTATATATTCAGAGTTTTTTATCTGTTTCTTCCCTAAGTGCTTCTGCTGGTTCCATGTGTAGATTGAAATATGTCTGCCTGCATCCATGGAAGAACAAAGCAATTGTGTCCTGTAGCTTAATTGAGCTGCTTCAGCCATTAGCATCTGACATTTTGGCAGAGCTGATGTTTTCTAGTAGCAGCAGCTTAAATCTATTATTGCCAGGACAGTGGATACTACTGACAGCATTCTTTACAACTACCTCAGTTGTTCTTATAAATGATCTCTCTAGGGTTTACTTTCTTCAGTGCAAAAATTGTAGTCAAATAAGCCAAACTGAAATAGAGGAATTTGAGATTCCCTGCAGATACGGAGCTTAATTTGATGCTGTGAAATGGAAGATCAAATATATTTTGGGCTTCAAGTCAGCACAGAAATTGCATTGATTAAAAAAATAACCACCAGCAAAAATACAAAAACAACTGCTTGCAAATACCTAAGCCTTTAGGACTTTGTTCTTGCCATCTTTTATTTAGTGTGTGGGTGGTTCATCATGTAAATACTGACAGCACAGTATAGCACATTAGCATTTCTTCCAGGACTGTTCCAAGCAGACAGAGTGCATCATAGCAGTGCTGTTTATTATAGCTTCTCAAATATTTTTCTGAAACTTGTAAATCAAGGTTTCTACTGGCTTTGCAATTTTGTAGTCAGTGGCACAGCTTGAGTTAGAACTGGGTCTTTGACACTTGGGTTCTTTTTTGAAAATAACCATGATGTTTGTACTGTGTAATCCTCTTTAAGAAGAGAGAACCTTTGTTCTTGCCTTTTGTGTTCTCTTAGCTTTGCCCAGTTACTCCTCCTTTTGATTCTCACCTCGGTTAATTTAACTCAGTCTTAGGTTGTAGTCTATATTAGTAAGGGATGTGGGAATGCAGTGGGATCACTGCTGAAATCACAGCCACTCATGTTCCTCCTTCCATCCGTTTTGGATGGAGGAGCTACTGAAATGAGTAAGAACTAGAGGGAGGCAGAGGGAAATTCCAGCCTATGTTTTCCTTCCCCCTTGGAAAATAAAAAATCTACCAGCCACACGTGAACCAGAGTTCCCCACTTTGAGTGTGAAATAATTATAGAATCATGATTTATGTGTGTGTGAGGCTGAAAGGGGGATTGATTTGGTCTTAGTCACACTGTACCTGCAACAGCTGTAGAGTGGCTGCAGTGTAGAAATGAAGCAAAGGAGTTGGAGGAGTGTGAGGGGGTGGACTGATAGCAACTCAGAGACAAACAGCATTTTGTGTCAGCTGCTCGTTGCCATTGGAGGTACCACTGTGTTCCTCTGATTTGGGAGTGGCTGTGCAGAGGTGTGCCTCTGGTGGTCAGAGTCTGGCTGTGCATTTGGAGCTAACGCCAGCTGTCTCCTGCCTTCATCTGTGCCTTATTTTTGTGTGTCTAACCTTTCACCAAAACCTGCTGAGAAGCACTGGCAAGTGCCAAGGAGAAAACTAATAGGTTCCTTCTTAAAGAGATACTATAATACAGAACCTGTCATCACTTAGAGCATAAATCAGAGAACATTACAAGTTGGAAATGATACTTCTAGAAGGATGTTATTCTGGGGTGGGTGGTTCTTCTACTTCTTCCTGCCTTTACATGCTTTTGCATTAGCATTTTAATTATTCTAAGAAATACTACCAGAGCTGAGACAGATGCTTTCTCTGTTTGGTCTTCTGCATTTATCTAGAGAAAACATTTATAGAATAATTTCCCAGTGTATATAATATCCTCTGCCTTTTTAAATGAAAAAGAGGTCTGCTATAGTTCAAAACATTTTAATTAATTTTTTTAAAAATAATATTCTAAAATATTCTTTACAGCCTAAAAAAAAGGCCATGATCTCCAAATAAATGTACCAGTTATGAAGATTATTTTTGTTGAACAGGAACATCTTTTCAATCTGCAGTTGATTTCAGAAAGTCTTGGGAAGTGTCACAGGGGATTCTGGCAATAATGTATGTGATTTTTACTGGTAGTGTGTCAAGCCATAACATTTTCCTTTGACACAAGGGTCATTATGTGCATCTTTTAGGACACTAAAATATTAAATGATGAGTTTCAAATTATTCCTTGGTGTTCTCTCAGCAATGACTTCTCTCATCTCTCAGCTTTGGGCAACTAAAATTTCAACTATATCTAGTTGAAATTTATGTATTGATACCACCTGGGGTGCTAATTGCTTCCTGATGAAATATTCTGGATAAGTGAGGAGGATTTTACTTCTTGTCCACTAAAGAAGATTCAGCAAGAATTGAATTTTCAAGAGAAGTCTCTGTCTTATTCCATTTTGTCTTTCCCTTTCTTTGCTGCACATTGAGCTTAGCAGTTGTGTTGAACCCTGCAGCTTGCTTGGCTTAAGTCAGTGTCGTTCCTTCCTGTGAGATTTTGATAGATCCAGCTATGTCATCTTTAAAGCAGACAACCCAAGGGCAAATGGCAAAGGACTAAGCTCCAGTTTCAGAGCCTTTGTGTGACTCAAAACCAGCAATGGTGCTCAGCACAAGGGAAGGTGCTGTGGAGAGCCCTTCTTGCTCATTAGGTGTGCCAGCATTACTGCTTTCACATGGTGCTTCTGAAAGAGTCACTGTGTTGAAGTTTTGACAGTCGTTCTTACACCTCTTCTCACTCCAAACCTACTTCTGCAAAAAATTTTACCTTTACAAGTGGAAAACAGCACAAAAGTATTGCTTCAATCAGGAATAGGTTGAATTTAGATATCAAAATAAACTGTTTGTGAGAGTTCACTACAGGAGTTTATTCATCCAAACAAAAAAATTTTTTTCCAAATAATCAAGGAGATAAAATTCACTGAGCTGTGTCAGATTTGTTCTTTATTAAACTGTATTGAGAAAGAACACTTAAATGTATCATTTTTAGTCTCTAGTCTTAAAAAACCTGAAGAAAACAATACATAACACAGTTCATTTTTCATGCATGTTCTCCTTTGTATTTGATGCTCTCTGTACATGCAGGTCAAGAGCTGCAGTGTGGTGACAGGGTTTGGGGACATTGCTGGTGGCCATAGAAATGAATCCTGCGACTTCAGCTCTTGACAAAGTGGCAGAACACTTTCATTTGCTTTCTGCTTGGCTTGATTCCTGTCACAGGCAGTAGTTGGAGTTGTCTAGAGCAATAAATTATAAAAGCTAATGTAGCTTCTTTGTTCCACTTCATTTCCTTTGGTTCTCATCAGACTTTAAGAGGGGGAAAAAGCCTAGCCTCAGTGCAGGGTACACAACTGAAAGTATAGAGAGGAAGACCTAAGAGCTGTTTGTGAGATCAGCCTGTGTACTTAAAACTAAGTTATATTTTTTCCCCAAACAATCTAAAAAACTCCAGTTGAAAGGGTAAAACACCTTTGAAGAGAAAGTCATGTTCAGATTATAAACAAATAAGAAAATATTTGTCTCTGAAAGGCAGTTAATTAGCAATGCCTATGGCAGGAAATAGCCAAAAATTGTACTTGAAAGGAGATGAGCATTGTAAGAGTGTTGAGGTGAGACTCAGTTGCTCTCTAAGTACATTAAAACAAGCATTGTTATATATTAGGGTGTGGTTTGTATGCTATATTTATTGCTGTAATGATTGATAGCAGCAGATTAAGAATAGGCAGGTAGTCTACTGTTTTTTGTAGAATACTTGGACTTAGGGGTTGTTTTTTGTTTGTTTTGTTTTCATTAAGATAACTGCTAAGGGAAGTAGACTTTCTCATTATAGTGGAAAAACTGAAATTTCCAAACACATGTAGAGATTAGTTATGGCTAAAACCACCTCTTAACAGGGGACCAGTATCAAATGTAATTAAATCCTGTGTAAATCAGTAATCTCCCTTTGAAAATCTAGTGCATTGCACCTAGATTTTATTGTAAAATTAGATAGACATCAGTAAGGAGGTGTATGGGGAGAAGACATCAAGCTTGGTGCAGAATACTTCTATGGCTCCTAGAATCCTTGCTGAGGGAACAGATGTATCCTCAGCAAAATGATGATTTTAGCAATGAAAAATTACTTTCAGATCATTGAAAGTCTAGATTTTCACGAGTGCTTCTGCATTTTCCAGTCTAGAAGCTTGAAGTTTCAGAATACAAAGGCTCTTATCAAATGCAGGATCTCCTCTTGAAGGCATGATCTTAAAATGTGACTGGTTGAAGATGCCATCTGGTGGCATGTGTGTGGCCTGTCTGGCTGCTTCCCAATGCACCTGTCATCAAGGCCATGTATTCTTCAATATGCAAGAGAGGAAGAGTAACCACAGTGCTAAGGCCAGAACACAGAGGTCTCCAGCAGTTACTAGGGGAACAGGCTGGAAGATGACCACAACTTTGGGAGAGCAGATAAGTCTAAGCATTTAATGCAAGTCAGCCTTTTACTTTGAAGTCTCATTTTCTAAATAAGCACTTGGGAAAAAATTCAGGTTATCTTACTTGGGGAGGCAGTGAAGAATAAACTGGATTTCTGTTGGATTGAGGCAGCAATGAAATGATGATCTGAAGCCTTTGCTTGCTGCAGATTTTTATGGTAGAAGGAAATGTGTTTCAACTGCATAAACAAAACTGGGATGGGGGGGTGTGGTTGTCTGTTCTAAAACCTCAAGGTCTGTATATTCTTTTATCTTTAAGAATATCTGGAATATGAATATCACCTTTCCTAGTTTTTCAGTGAAGCTGCTTTTCTTTGCAGAGAGCTTTTGAGGTCTAACATTAATTGGATGGGGAAAGGTTAAAACTTTATAGCAGTAGCAGTTATTCACTGTGAGTGGAAGCAAGTTACTCACTTTAGCTAGTTTAAACAAAATCAAAACATTAGTCTGCCAAAAGACATCTATCTTCTCATAACATTTGCAGGTTCTTTGGGTCTTAATTTATCACACTTTCTCCCTAGGCACCAGTGACCTATTCTACTAACTGCAGCTTTTTTCAGTATAGGTTTCATTCAGTAATGAAGATCACGTTATTTTTGTTTTGTTCTTCCCACATTAAGCCCTTTTCTTAAAATAATTTAGGTTGAGCAGTACCTTTGAAAATCACATTGTGCTGCCTCTTGTTCAAAACAGGGTGGGGTTCAAAGGTAGATCAGAGTAAATTCTGACACTTCTTTTCTTAACTAATCCATCTTCTTCTTTCCAACTTACACACATTCGTCCTTCCCTCATAACATGATGTTTCTGACCAGACCTCCTACTATTCCAACTGTTCTGAGGGAGGTTAACTCCTCACAAAAGCTACCATATTCTTCAAGCATCAAGACTGTCCCTCATGACTATGCTTCTTACTGTCTGTCTGTGTTTTATCAATTATCCAGACTGTCTGTTTTGCTCCAAGAACCCCAGTGACTCATCTGAGCTCAAACAGTTTCATTCTAAGCCTCTGAAACACTTCTTTGATTCTTCGTAGAAGAAGGACCATATGCAGTTCCTTTTACCTCTTTGTTCTTTTCCCTTGGTGATTTTATGCTTGAGCAATCTGGCCTTGGAAGAATCGTTGTCTGAGCACTGAGATGTTTCCTCTCTCAAGACCAAGTCCTTTCACGCTTTGTGGGAAAGGCAGTGTTGACATTTAAGCTGTCATTAAAAGCTATTGCTCTGCAATGTGTGACTGATGATTCTTCCCCATTACCAGAGTGTATGGAGGAGAGCCTGGTGTTCAGGAGGCTGCTCTGGCTGCCAGCAGCTGTTTGAGCTGCACCTTCCTTGAGTAGCCTCTTCTGCCTTTGGGCTCACAGATCATTGCTGATGCGAGCATGACTTTGAAGAAAGAGTAATAATGAAGAAGGTGGGTTTAGCTGATGTGTCACCATTTCAACTGAATCTATCTCAGGGATAAATATTATTTAAATACTGTTTCTGTGCCCTCAGGGATACCTAGGCACTGAGTCTGACTTGCAAAAGATCTGGCTGGTACCTTAATTGCATTCTGAGGTGGCACAAATCTCTTGTAACTTTTGAAAGTGAAGTATTTGTTTCAACTCCTGTTAGTATATTGGGTTATGGGGGTATAAAAAAAGGACTTTCCCTAAGTATTTTATTTACAGAAAAACATGGAGAAAAGTATTTCGGTAGGAAGAGTAGGCTTCTAGTTGCAACAGTTGAATTCATATTAACAAGAATTTTATGGAAAATACAGATGCTAATGTTAGAATTCTTTATTTGGTGTCTGTTCTGCTGCATTTTACATTTTTTCTTGTGAACTAGAGACCTTTTCCAGTAAACAAGTGTTTATATGTCGAGCGTGTTTCATATGTGATCTCAAAGCGCAGTTGTTACAGCTGATAAATGTGTTGTGTGGGTGCTGTATCAGTTGTGAGGCTCTGCTGTATTTGCATGCATAGGGGGCATAGTGTAATTAACCACATTAAACTGAATAACACACAGCCTCCCCATTGTTTCTCTTTATGGATGTAATTAGATGCTGAGAGAACTATAGCAGGAAATAGGAACAGTTTCCTCCCGCCACCCCTCAAACAGGTTTTCAGTTCCAATTAAAATAAATTACATTTTCAACCAGAAGAGATTACTCACATAATATCTATGTCATTTATAAACAAGCATAGAAAGCCTGGTGTAGAAGTAAATATTAGAAAGGAGAAAGCAAAGGAGAATAATTTAGAAAATCTAACCAATAGGAATTCAAAACCTGATTGTTTGAATTAATTGCTCAGTTAGTTTGCACCAAGAAATCTACCAGAGTTTAGGTAAGGGGGCTTGAAAGCCTCATCACAAAATTCTGGGTATTAGAAATTTCTTTAGTTAAACTGTATGATATACTTTAACTAAAAAGCAAAGTTTCGTAGTTTTATAAATATTTTTTAAAAAACCATTTATCTTATGAGACTTCTTACAGAAGAAGTAACTTTCTGCCCAACTCCTTCCAATTTTGATCCATCAGATGTTCCCAGTGTGCATTCCTCACTGCTGAGACAATAGAACTTATAAAACAAACAGAAAAAAACTCTTCATTATGATGCAGTTAGGTGGAAGGATAGGATTTTTTAATCATTATTTTTGCTGAAGTCCCATGCATTTTATGTCAAAATAAAACAGTTGTTTGGTTTTAAAAGAATCAATAAGAAATGAGAAGAAAAAGGAAAACCCTAATCTTTTCAGCTGTGATAAAGTTTTAAAACTAAAACTTTATTTTCATTCTTAATAAACTACGTGAGGGAAACCAGCAACCTACTTAGTAAATGTTGTCCAGTACAGCAGCCCTTTATCCTCTTCCTGAGGATAAAAGGATGGGTAAAGTCGTGCAAGAAAGATTATTTGAGAGATGAGGAATTCCTAATTCTCTATTATGATCATACAATTTCAGTGACTTCTAAATCTTTTGGTAGATGTTTTGATAAATGATGGCTCTCTTTTTAGCTTAATCATGCAGAAGAGTTTAATACAATCACAGGAAAAAAGGCTGTTTCCTGTCCTTTCCTTTATTATTCTGTTGAAGAAGGTTTAAATATCGTTGTGAAAAAATAATTAGTACATTAATAACACTGGTTTCCACATGTGGAAAGTCTTCATTTCAATGGCTCCTTAATCTGGGTCCCCATGGTACCTGCTGTGTACATTATTTCAATATATTAATCAAACTGAGGGACGTGATGTGGGGAAGATTCTTAGATCAAGCAGAAGAGAACAAATATATTTTTAAATTCTGTGCAGGTGTGTATTTTTCAGTAGTTTCTTACTCTGCAGATGCAGTCAAGCTGTGCAAGTGTGTCTAGTGGAGGAGGATTTTGACAATGCTAATGCTTGATGGTCTTTTATTGTTACTCCTCCTTTGCATAAATGCACTTTTGAAGCACTTCGTGCAACACATTTTTGAGTCCAAATTCAGTAGCCTTTGATACTTCTTGCAGGAGAGAGAACTTCATCCTCCAGAACATGTCATGATCTACAGCCTGGCAAGTACAGTAATTCAAAGGTTATGGCTGGTAGACTGTGTCTTGATTTTAGATATAAAAAAGCAAAAGAAAATAACCCAGTTTTTGGATAGAAAAAGCAGAGAAACTAGCTGATCAATACATGCTCATTACATTGGCATGTGGAGCAGCCTTACCTTTCTGTGAGTTTTCAGAATGGCTTATTTTGTGATGTTTAATATAAAGATGATAATGAGTTTTGGACTGAAAATCTGAGCTGCATTTGGAAGATTTGATAGCAGTTCATGTCTCTGTAGTTGTGTGGTAAACTTTCAAGTAAAAGCATTGCAATGACAATTCAATTGGAAAATTAACAGCACAATGTGGAAAATAGCTCATTCTCCTCCCACTTGTTCCCCATCCTTTCATCTACCAGAGTAGTCTAATTCCTGGCAATCTTCTTATTTTCTCTGCAATTTTCCAGTGTCCTTGATGATATCGGAAAAAGTACAAGTCTTAATTGCTTCCTTTTTTGAGATGTATGAAGAGACTGCTCTTCATGCCTTTTTTTTTTTTTTGTGATACATGCTGTTGCTTTTTTGGGGGTTTAAAGTTAAAATGCTGAGACAGTTTTGTAAAACGGGCTGTAGTAGTAAATTCAGCTCATTACATAAGGAATTTAGAGCATGTTCTTGTACTGTCACTGCTGTTAGTTTGCCAGCCACATAACTGCAACTATCTTTTTTGGTCTGATGCAATCACTGAGTTATTATAATACCATTGTACATATTGTTGGTTGAAAAGAGCAAAATAAGTCCTGCAGACGAAGCTGAGCAGAACTGGGCATGTAGGACCTGCATTTTCCTTTCACCTCCTGAATTGCTGAGCCAGTGTAAGTGACCCTTTCCTCCAGCGTGGCTGCTGACCTCTTGAGTGGCCTTTGTGGGCATCTTGGCTGGCTGGGGCTGCTCTGTGGCAGCAGCCTGAACTGCCCACTGGCTGGCCTGTCCCCCCGGGCTGGGGAGCTCCCCTGGGCCTGCTTGTGTTCAGCTCTTCCAGCTTGCGAAGCCCACTGAAGTCTAAACTGGCAGAAGTCGTGTAATTCCATGTACTGCCTGGCTTTTTGCTGGTTTATTGTGCTGAAGCAGTTCATTTTGCTCGAGGATGTCTATGACCAGGAGCTGGAGAAGGGGAGCAAGGGGAACTGCAATGGCCAGGAGCATGATTGGCTGCTGTTGCCACAAACCCCAAGGCTGAAATTACATTAATTTATTAGGGAAGCTGAAGGTACTCTGTCATTTCTTTGAAATAAGGTATTTTTCTCAATGCTTGAGAAATACCTGGTAGTCAGTACCAGTACCTGGTAAAGTCAAATGTATAGTCTGGGCATGTTTAATCCACTTTGGCTATGCATGTAATGCTTTTAAAATTTTCTTATGTTATGGTAGTGAAATTATAGGGGTACTGCAACATTCCTTGAAAACAAATCATCTATAATCCTTAAATTGCTACTAAATGGAAAATCTGCTGATATTTTTTCAATATTTGCAGAATGATACTAAACTCAGTATTTGAGTCATCCTGTGTCAAATGAACTGTGACACTTTTGTCATCAAGAAATTCAGTGCAGCATGATGCTTCTTCCTTATAACTTCTATCTGGTGAATATGCCAAAATTGTACTTGTGAAATTTGCTCAAAACGTGAAAAGATAGAGCATGGAAATAATTCTCTGTGGAACCAGCATAAGGGAGGAGCTGTTCACTCCTAGGCTTAAAGAAGATCAGGTTGGTGTGTGTGTACGAACACAAAGGATACAAAGCTTACACACTCTGAGTTGGGTTTCATGCACTTGTCTGTGTATGTGCACACATACTGCACTCCATCGTGGTGAAGCATCAGACAGTGTATATATTTGACATTTGAAAGTTATTTTAGATGGATCTGTTAGAATGGGTCAGAGGAGGCCACGGAGATGCTCAGAGGGCTGGAGCACCTCTCCTGTGCAGACAGGCTGAGAGAATTGGGACTGTTCAGCCTGGAGAAGAGATGGCTCTGGGGAGACCTTACAGAACCTTCCAGTACCTGAAGGGGGTTTATAAAAAGGAGGGAGAAGGACGTTTTTATACTGGCATGTTACCTTCTGTTCACTCATCTCCCTGCTTCCTTAATGCATCTGGACTTGGCTCTTCCCACTGTTTCTCTTTGCTCTCCGTGGAGCTCTCTTTGTCTCTTGGTCACTTCCTTTCCTCAGAAACATGTGGCACCCGTGCAAGTTTTCACTTTGACTCAGCTGCTCTTTAAATGCTTTGTCTATGGACTGATATACAGATAATGTAGAACTTCCTCTGAAAGTTTTTTGGATTGGTGAAGCTGAGTTGCAGATTTTTGAATACCAATGTGCCAGTTCTTTATCAGCTGTTGTGGTCCATATGTGAGGTTTAAAACATCAGAGATGCCACAGAGAAGGGGGATCTCTTTCTCCTACAAAGTTCAGAAGTCTAAAGTCGGGAGCAAGGCAGTAACTTGTGCCCCACTACAGAAAGTCAGGTCTGCCCTTTGAAGTCTGGGGAGTGTCTTTGAAGGCAAGGTGAAAGACAGATAGCTGAGACACCCTTTCCCTGGATGTAGGCAGGTGCCTTGTGAAGCCTCGAGGCACATGACACCTCTCAACTGCTGGAGAAAAGTTCCAGCCACCACCTATGGCTTGGGCCTTTTGCAAGGCAGCTAGTTATGTCTGCAGCAATGCAAATGCAATTTTTACTTTTTTTTTAAATAGGTTTTCGAAGGTTCATTATAAACAGAGTTGAAAGGACTTGAATTTTAAAAAGAAAAGGCATCTCTTTTTAGTTCTGCCTTTAATCCAGGTTGCTTCAATAGGCTCACAGTGAATCTCACAGAGCTGCCTGTTGAATATTCATCTGCATGAAGGAAACACAAAGTTTCAGTTTAGCAAGCTGTTTAAATTGACTGCTGGGATGTGAGTAAAATGTGAAGATGGATTACTTAATCTCAAGTATATTTGTTAAAAATTTTTAGTAAATTCTGTAGAAAGATGCAACAGTAAAAAAAACAACCCAAACAAACAACTGGCAAAATCATAGTGTAAAGGAGGGTGCCTGTCTCTTCCCTCCAGGAAAATGGAGACTGCTTTAGCTGTGTCTGAATTGGAGATAATTAGAGGTCTTTGTGGGTTTGGGTTGGGGTTTTTTAAGTCCAATTAAAATACATCTATTTACAAAGGGGCTTAAATTTACTACAGTTTTTATCTCAGACTTTTTTTACAACTTGTGCAGTTTTGGAATTAAACAGGTAAACTGCATTAGCTCCTGGACTTTTGAAGCTTTTAGGCCTTTTTTTATGTCCTGTGTCCCATAATATGAAGTATGGTTTTCTGCATTTGGTAATGCTGATAGCAATACTGCAGCGAGTGCTGGAATAATGCTATGTAGTGATTTTAGACACTGCATCCGGGATGGACTTCAGTAACAGATGTGACACCACAGAAGTACCTGGTATCTCATTTAAAGGGATATTAAATGTCTTTTTTTCCTCTGAAATTAGATGTTAAAAGACCTTTTTTCCCTCTTGGAAATTGGGCTTTTGTGTTCTTTTCTCCCGTCTTAGGAAGAATGAACTTGTAATTCACTTACTGAGGTTGATTTTTCAAATAAGAATGACAGCAAGCACTGTTTGCTCTGCCTCTCAAAGGAAACGTAAAACTTGGCCCCCTGCTTAATGGATGTCTGCTGTTAGTCCTGAGCAATGAGTTTTGGTGTAGTTAATATTTCATAACTAGGCAGAGTGTTTGCTGGAGAGTTTTAATGTAGTGGGCTCTGGTCTTGGGAGCAGCTTAAGGGCTCTGTACCCATGTGAACTCTGACAGAGGGAACACAAATCGCTGTGTGTCACTGCTGATGTTTGCAGAGCTTTCAGCTGTGCTTTTATTTGCTTATTAACATTTTATTGCAAATATTTTTTTGTCAAGCATCTTTCAAGTGTCCTCTAATTATGTAATGGCATACACACAAATAAAGTTGAAGTAAGTATTTTTTAAGTTACTTCTGTCTCAAGGTACAATACAGCAGTACAACCCTGCTTGGTGTTTCTAAAAGTCAGAGAAACTTATAGTGAGTTCTGTTAATTCTTTTATTCCATGAGGTGGCTGCAGTATGTAGCACGAAACATCATAGAGACCTTGGTGTTAACACTGTTTTGGTTCCTACATTAGTAGCAACTTCTTCTGGAATGTAATGTGCCTTTTCCAGTCCTTATTTTGTTTGTTAGCTCATTACATACTGCCTGGGCAGACTGATTGCTCTTGGCAGCAGTTTGCTGTTCTTAGCATAAGCAGCTCCTAGGCAGCCACTAATTTTTTTGCTTTGCCACAGCATCCTCTGTGGAAGTGACCACTTGTACTGGTCCCTAACACAGTTCCAGGTGGCTGTATTACTGAACATCTTTCCTATAATGATATTTTTGTCACTGGATTGTCTCCCAAAGGAGAAGAAAACTGTTGTTTCTCATAGGCTGAGTTAGGCCTGTGGTAACTGTGAGTTCCAGAGGTTGTAGGGGGAATAGCAGCTGAACACTGTTGTGGTTGTGGCAGGGACACTGCATCTTAATGCAGCAGCTTCTTGGGAAGGGCAGGAGGGTGGGTGCTTAGTTTTCACTAGAAAAATTAATGTTTGGTTAATAAACTAATTGGAAGTTCTCTAAAGAAAACTGAAAAAAGCAAAGTATTATTTTATTTGTGAGTTGACCTAAGAAGAACATGGATCAGCCTGTTAATATCCTAGTCTAAACATGCCTGGTGATATTGCTCTTTGACAGGTTGCTATTCCCCCTTCTTTAACACTGAAGTCAAGCACATTCAGAGATTGCAAATGCTATTTTGTACTGTTCAGAACAGATGAACCTTCAGTGGTATTTAACCTCTAGCTTTGAAGTTTCTTCTAGTATGTGTGCATCTCTCCCCCCATCCACTAGTTCTGTTCATTTAGGCTGCTTTTTTTTTACCAGCAGAGATGAGAAAGCTAAAGACTGACCCAGTTCAGTTACTGTTACAGATACAAAAAGGAACATGTACCTCTGGGGATAGCAGGACATGTTTTCTCTGTAGCATGGCTAGGTACGTTGCTCCAGTCTTTGTGCTGAAGACTTGAAAACCCTCATATGTTAAAAAACCTGGAAAATTAGATGGTCATTTGTATTCTCTTGAAGCATGTGGAGGTTTGAGGCTTTATTCTTTGGAAAGGTATGTTGATTTGGTGCTTGCTGCAAAGGTTATTTGAGGAGCTGGCTCACATGGAGTACTCTGTGAAGGCAGTGGGATATGGATGAAATATGTAGATTGCTTATTTACTGTTCAAAGGAAACAAACAAAACAATACAAATTACAATGCTAGCATTCCAGAAAACAGAAGATTTCAGGGGTTAAAAAGGTAAATTGAAATGGATTATGAACTCCCAGGAAACAATATCCCAGCAAATGGGAGGATTTGAAGACTGAGTTAATTTCCTTGTACTCTATTTTTTATTCCACCCTGAGGATTTGTGTATAATGATGTGTGCAGTGGGCTGTCTGTAGCCAAAGGCTTTTAGAAAGTAGTCTGCCTAGGTCTTTGTTTCATCCTACTGAAATGGATAAGGATTTACAAGGGACAGAATCAGACAGATGTTAAAAGGTTTTGAAAAGCTCCCCATTCATACATGCTGACAAGATTAATGAGGCAGTTCCCAGCTCAGAGCATAATTTTTATATGCAGTTTATGCTTCTGAACTGGGAAAAAAAAAAGTTAGTTCCCTTTTTAATTCCTTCTCTTTAATACACATCTTTAGTTTACTTGTTCAGACTTCACTATTGACTATTTCTTAGGAATTCTCTATTAATTTAGAATGTTCATGTGTATATTTTCAATAAGAAGTTAGTGGTTCTGATGTGAGAAGATCCATCAAATTTCTGCATAAGTTTAAAGCACTGTAGAAAAACGTATTAAACTGAAACAAAATAAAAATAAGAACTCCTTCATTACTAAACACCATAGTAACTAGAAAGCGTATATGTAATATATTAAAAACAGAGTGTGTTTTTGTCCTACAGGTGCATCCTAAATGAATAGAAGTACTGTGCAGAAGTACTTTTTTCTTTTTTTGTGTGTGTCTTAAATTTTTAATGAAGTTGCTTCCACCCAGGTGGTCAGCATCTAAAACCTGTAGACCAGATGGTTCCCTCCAGGAGAGTGAAATGCAGAATTGCAGAGTGCAATCTAATGGTGCCAGACCATGCAGGACAATCTGCTGCCTGAGCTTGCTTTAAAAGCAGAACAGGAATAACCCAGAATTAACAGATGAAAAATGGTCACAGGCCAAACTGAGGCAGAACATAATTTACTGGATTATTTCTTGGGGAACACAAAGCAATACTTGAATAGCAGCAGGTGAGCATGAATTTTAAATATATAATTGTGCTTGAGGCTAATTTGCTGCTTTTACCTATTGAGTTGCTAAACAGTACAGTGGGGAAGGAAAACTGCTTTTAAAATCCATGCCCCCTATTCTGTGATAAACCCGTAAACATGTGGCTTGCTGAGCATCAGCAAATAGGTGTAGAGGGAGTACCTCCCTTCCTGGTCTTACAGCAATCCCTGTAAATCTTGTGGTTTTTGCTTTCTTCTCTTCCCTGAAGGCAGAATCCAATCATTTTCTGAAGTCACATGTTCATTAATCTGAGGGATTTCTTTCCTACCCTTTCTGTTGTAATCTAAACTGCTGAATTTCCCGTAGATAATATAACTGTACCTTGTATCAAAATGGTGGTTGTTTCTTTCTCAATGTGGGAGCAACTTTTTCTTTAGCCTTTGAGGAAATTTCCTTTCTCTTTAGCAGACATACAAGTACAACTTGAAAGCCTCTGCATAAGAAATTTGGGCTTGCTTGCATAAGCTGCTGCTTTCATCTCCTTCAGCACATCTGCATCATGCTTTCCCTCAGGGGGCTTACACTGTCCTGTCTGAGAGGAGGGATGGGTTTGCATCTCAGAGAATAGGCTACAAATGCAGGCAAGCATTAATTTAATATCTCTGTAGCAAGTAACTAGGTTTGATGGAAGTCTGGCAGCAGATGGATACTCAACTAGGAGTGAAAGCAAGAAGGAATATGTCTTACACCATCCCTGGCCAGAGAGAATTTCTTGATGAAAATTAAGATTAATGGTTATTCTATCCTAAAATTTAAGATGAGTGAGGTGATTTTCCTTTTGAATTAATTCTCTTGGCAGCAATAAAATTCTGGTCTGTAACAGTGCTTTGATCTATGCAGTTATCCTTTCCAAGCAGCTGATGATGGAAAGAATATAATTAATCTATAAGAATGTGTTGCCTTCTACTTGAGGCATTTTTAAATATTTTGCTTTTATGTATCCTTTTGCTCATGTGTATGGGAGACTGTCAAAAACAAATTCAAGTTTTTGTTGTCTTGTTTAGAATAAAACTTTTTTATTTTCCTATGCTGAAACGTTTGAGAGAGCAGGTACTGATATATATTTTCTTCCAGGATTGAACTTGGGGTGCCCTCTGTGCTATCCATTGATGTTACGTGGGATTCTTGTCAAAGCTTTGCTGGTGGTGGCCTATTTATCTGACTGTAGGTGACTCTGGCAAAAGGCAGGTGGTCATGGGGCTAAATGCAGTCTTGAAACACAAGCATCTCCCTTGGGGGCTTCTGGTGCATGCACTGGGGTGGGTGACTCCTTCTGAACAGAGCTGTACCTTCTGTACCGGAGCGGGGCTCCGCAGTGCCCAGCCTCCAGCTGCACGTGAAGAAGGGAAGGGCTTCCTTTTGTCTGTATATCCACTGCAGAGGAAGGTTGTTGCTAGTTGTTTGTGTGTCACTATGCCAGTGAGACAGCCCAAATGGGGGTGAAGCAACAGGGGATACTGACCCCGATGTGAGGAGTGCACACCGCTGACATGGGGCAGGGAATTCCGAGGAGGAGACTCCTCATGCTCAGATAACGTATCACAAAATCTCTTCTAGGAATCAGGTTTGGTTGTGTATTTAGTACCACCTGAATTTACTATAATATTGAATTATTTTAATCTCTGTCATTGGAGGTTTCTTATTGTAAATTATTATTTAATAAAAGAAGTAGTGAGCCGTGCTAATCAGATTGCGGTAGCATTATGCCAATCTCTCTGCAGTCATCTAGTAAAAGACAATTTCTGCTTCACAAATCAATCTCTTCCACTAAGTCCTGTCCCCTCTCTTGTTGTAGGCTGGGGGTGGAGGTGTCCTTTTCGGTGCTAAGTAATTGGGATAAGAATTTTAGCTAACAGCTTTTGGAGCAAAACACTTTGTACTACATTACTCATCAAATTTTGGTGCAATTACCAACATTATTCTCACACTAAATTCAAATGCAGCATTATACCAGCTACTAAGAAGAAAATTAAGTCTATCCCAGCTGAAACCAGGACAAATAGTTATGCAGTTTTTTTAAGTTCAGCTGTGAGACTGTAGTAATGTGTGATGCTGCCCATGTCACAGAAGAGGAAACTGCTTTTAGATCATTACATGAAAGAGAAGGATAAATCTGCAGTAGTATAAAGGCAGCAAAAATACCTATCTAGCATATATGTAACTGTTCAATTTCATGTTTTCTAGAAAATCTGTTTTAAGCACCTTTGCCATAATTTTTGCAAATTTTTGATTTACATATACTTCCACTGTCTCAATCAGATTTAGATCTAGAGTTTCAATATAGGTAGTATCATGAAAATGATGTAAAGATTATAGTATATGGGCCTTATGACCATTTTGGTTCTACAGATGTTTAAGGCAACTTCTGCAAGGTTGGCTGGTATAGCTGGAACAGTCTTG
This sequence comes from Notiomystis cincta, assembly GCA_013398075.1. Lineage (NCBI taxonomy): Eukaryota > Metazoa > Chordata > Aves > Passeriformes > Notiomystidae > Notiomystis > Notiomystis cincta. The sequence continues at coordinate 232,445 of VZRX01017259.1, read as the reverse complement.
GAAGGTTGAAGAACTGTATATGGAGACTATAGAGATCTTAAAAATGGAATTAAAAGGAGAAATTAGTTCCAGCTCTTTATCCCCAGACATCTACCACAGCAGGAAGCTACCAGAATGACTGACAGCGCATAATTGAGTCTCACAGTTTTAATGTGCATCTCCAAGCAAACTTTTTTTTCCAAGAGGCCATTACTGAAGATGATGATTTTTATTTGCATGCAGATACATTACATTTCTGCAGGGTAATTGAGCATCTGCAAGCAAGATTGAGAGGAATCCCGGAATTTTAAAGAAAGGGACTAGTGTGGAAACTAACAAGGATCTGTCTCAACAAAATGCATGTATATGAAAGTGACCTGAGGGATTTCTGAATGTGATGGAAAAAAATAAATGTGCTCTTCTCAGAGTATTGTTTTACATCACTCTCATCCTAATTGCTAGTGCACACTGTGTTACTGCATTTGGATATGTACACCAAATATTTATGAGTAGTCTCTTGAAACTGAAACAATTAAACATGCTGTTCTTGGGAAAAATATCTAAGAACTGTACAAACAGTTGATTTGTCATTGCTAGCACATTCTTTGAGGAGCACAGCTTAGATCCTAGGTGTCTAGTTGAGGTTGCAGGAGTGCCCCAGAATATCAGTAGCATGTTGGGATGTCCATTACCTGGTACAGATATAGGTGAGGGGTTTTTGAGAGACAGGCATGGTACCTACTGAAAACAGTAACTGAACTCACAGAGTCATAGAATGGTTTGGGTCAGAAAGGATCTTAGAGATCATGGGTAGGGACACCTCCCACTAGACCATGTTACTCAAATGCCAGCAGAAGAATCCCTTGTCCATGACTTTACCTTGTGGAAGGGCTAGTATGCCTATCTGCACATTCACCAGCCAGGTCTAGGCAAACATTGAGATTTAAAATAGTGTTGTGTTAGCTATGGAAGGTGTTTGGGGTTTTGACAAGACTATGGCAATGTCTTTGTACTAAACAGGATGGAGCCAGTGCCTCTTGTAAGTTTTTGTATTTCAGTGCAAGCTTCTTTCTAGAAGGGTTAAACTGCTTCTAGGCTGTCTCAGTGGTATGGGTGGGTGGCCTGTGCTGCTTATTGTTGTAGAGAGATTGTTCTGTGGGGTGGCTTTCAATGCAGAGTGGGGGTGAAGATAGAGTCTGAAATTCTGTGCCTGAGTGTCAACATCAAGAAAAACAAACCAATCTGTAATTCCTCTCATGAGTCACCTACAGAGGTGCCTGATTCAGGGTATGTAGCTGCTGCTTTTGACCTATTTTGTCAAATAGGTAACAGATCATTGCTGGTGAACAGTAGCCTCCCTTGCCTGGGCAGTACCTGCTCTGTTTCTGTGTGGTGGCTGTGTCATGCCATTCAGCTGATTTACTGCTAGGGAATCACAGAATATGCTGAGTTGGAAGGGACCCACAAGGATCATCAAGTCCAGCTCCTGGCCCTGCACAGGCCCATCCCCAGGAGTCACACCACGTGCCTGAGAGCATTGTCCAAATGCTTCTTGAACTCTGTCAGGCTGTGCTGTGACCACTGCCCTGGGGAGCCTCTGCCAGTGCCCAGCCACCCTCTGGGTGAAGAACCTTTTCCTGATATCCAACCTAAACCTCCCCTTACACAATTTTAGGCCTGGCTGGAGATGCTGTGCCTGATGCACCCCAGGACATGGTTGGCCTTCTTGGCTGCCAAGGCACTGATGATTCATAGTCAGCTTTCAATTAAGCAGGACCCTCAGGTCCCTTTCCACAGTGCTGCTTTCCAGCATCTCATTCCCCAGTCTGTACATCCAGGGTTGCCCCATCCCAGTGCAGAGTCCAGCACTTTCCCTGGTTGAACTTCATATGAACTTGACCAGCAGCTCTGGCAGTAATGTAAGCAGCAATGTCTGTTGTCTGAAGTTGCACCAAACAGAAATGAGGTTAAAAAGGACAACCAGCTGTTGAGAGTTGTAGTCATCTTCCTGGGCAGAGCCTCTCCCCCGTGATAAGTGCTGACTGACAGGAGCAGAGTATCAAACCTCGGGATGATCTACAGCTTATGGGTTAGAAACGTTTGGGATGACAAGGGACTGTTCTCTGCAGATGTTAAAAGAGGCCCCAGGACATTGCAGCAGTGTGCAATTAGGAAACCACCTTGCAGGGTGTTTAGAATAAAGATGTGACTTTTGCAGTCTATCTGGACTTTTGTCAGCTGAACTTTGGTCATCCTAATGAACCATTAGCTGATGAACCATTTGCAACTAACCAGATACAGGCCTTTGTGTAGGAGCTTTGCACTTCTGTTAAGAGGATGGTGTCAGTGCAACTTTGAGACCTTGCTGATCTTCAAGGTACAATTAATAATCTTGCACGAGCTTGAGGTAAAGCATGCTGTTAATATTTTCTGGGAGCAGGTATCTGGAGGGCAGATAGGAAAAAAGAGGAGCTCCTTTATTCTTCTTCATTGTAGCTGCTGTCGTTCACTGGAATTAATACATGCTGCTAAAGTTTGCTTTGATTTTTATTTTTATTACTTTTTCCTGTATGTATGGTACTCAGTCTGTAGTACCACAGCCAGTAAAGCTTTTTATTGAGCCAAAGCTGTGTTGACATAGCATGTTGTGTTTCCAAAGACAAGGGGACTGATGGTCAGTAGTTAGAAGGCTTGTGGCTGCCAGTTGTTATGCATCTGAGATGTCACAGCTGCACTATGTTTCTAGAGCAAATGGGAGGAGGGAAGTAGATGGAGAGGCAAAATTGTAGGCATTTCTAAGATATTTTGGACATCCTGCTGTCCTGTTGTCACAGAATGGCTGAGGCTGGAAAGGACCTCTGGGTCAGCCCCCTGCTGATTTAGGCTTGCTATGCGTAGCAGTGTTTTTTAATGGTATCATTAGGAGATTAACCACCTTTGTGTCTTGTGAATAGCTGTGTGAACTACAGGTTTCTTACCTAGAGTTTCAGAACTGATGTGATGCTATGTCTTCAAAGACTCTTTGTTATGTTATGTCCTTGTTTAGGCATGTCTTGAGGGGAGGGTAACACAGCGACTTTGCACCAATGACTTGATTGTCTTGTCTGCTTTCAGTGAACACATTTGTGTGATCTCATTTTTCTGTTGTTGTTTGAACAGAGGTGGCATCTTAATTAAGAACAGGATGCTGAGGACAGTGTTGATCACAGATTGCAGTTATGGAGAAAAGGTGTTGAAGTATGAGTTTGGCCATCAGGGTGGTCTATTACAAAGCAGCATTCAAGCTAAGTATGAAATGATTGTCCTTGCAACATGTAACAGGGGTTAATAAAGAGATTGATCAGAAAAAAGAGGGAATCCAGACAGGAAAAGTGAGTGGGCATAGTGGCTGATAGATTACATTTTGCAAAGTTATTTGCTTAGTTCTCTCCAGATACAAGTGCAGCTGCTGGTCTTTGTGCAAGCGTTGGAGATGGGAGACAGCTCTGACGAAGCACAACAGCAACAGAAAAAGCTGCTAGGTCATGTCCTTCCAGGCTGGAGCTCAGTACTGGGCATAACAATTCATTCCAAGAGAGTGTCACAGGATACTGTAATTTAGGGTGAAGGTACTCCCTTTGTAATATTGCAGTCAGTTTATTCTAGGCCTGCATGAGAGCTTTGGTGTAGGCTGGACAGTCTAGTGTAGACTAGGTCTAGTGTAGTCTGGTGTAGACTAGGAAGTCAAGTCACCAGGCTTGTGGCTCTCACCAAAACTCTGCCAACCTTGCAGTGCTAAAAATGATGTGCCCTGAGCCCTGTTGAAGGAAGTGCCGCTTTCCAGAAGGCTTAGAGGTTCATCAGGAGGCAAACTGTAGATAATATTTTCATTAATTATCTTGGCATAAGAGAGTGGGCATGTGCTAATAAATTCTGCTGAGGACACTCTGTGGGAGGCACTGTCAAATAGAGGACTGAAAATGAGGGAAGAACTGGAATGTATTAAAGGTTGCAATAGTAAAAATGGGATGAAGTCCTTAGTTTTGTTCACGAAGCTGAGTGTCTATGTTGTTATCATTGTTATCATCCTGCTCATCATCCTGTCTGTGGAGGAGAAAGTCCTGGCTTTCAGTTAATGGCAGAATGGCTGTTAAGTGTGAAAAAGATAAATTCTGTCTTGTCTGAGAAGACATTTCTAATAAACACAGGCAAGTGTTGAGCTGATTTTCATCCATGTGTGGTTAGAAGTCCTGGATAAATTTTTCTGGAGTAATGAACCTAATTCTGATAGTATTCAAGTTGAAATAAAACAAAAGCAAGTACAGACAAAGTGCTCTAAGGATGAAGGATGCAGAAGCAGTAGAACAGCACATATTTAAAAGGTTGAGAAGAAAAAGCCAGAGGAACAATGACTTATTTCCTTTAAAAGCCAGTGGTGATACAAAAATAGGTGGTCACCTATTAATAAATATAAAAGGTCACTTGGAGTTGGAAGAAAAGTTCCCTGGCTATGATGAGAGCCACAGTTGACTGAACAGTTCTCAGTGCATGTGTGATATCTTCCCATAGTATGATATCACTGGGAAGTCTTTAGTCTTTAGTTAGCCCTCTGAGGGCTTCAGAAAGCAATGTTAGGGTAGAAGTAGCCACATGATTTTTTTTTTTTTTAATTAACACATGATCCAGAATTCTTGGTAGTTTCTTTTGAGATTTTATATTGCAATATAAAGATGCAACTCTATGCAGAGTTTGAAAAAGAAAAATTTAAAAGCCTCTTTAAAGTATATCTGAAATAGCTTTACAGTACAGTGAGAAAAGGGCCTGTTGAAGAACAACAAATCTTGAAAGGAAAGTAAATTTGCTTCAATATATTGAAAATTCAGAAGCATGAGTCTGTTCTTGTGAAGTCTTCCAGTTGTAGGTGCTGGTGGGAGTTGGTTCTTCTGTCTGATTTACGGGGCTTTGCTGGAGATAGAGCAAAATTAAGAAGAAAACCAGAAGAGTCTGAGAGCTGTCAATTAATTTAGTAGGATTTCCTTTTCAAAACTGGTGGCATACTTAGGGGGTTGAACTTTTATTGTACAGAAAAGTGTAGTTTAAGCCATTGGAGGCGCATTAAAAGACAGGTCAGTTGCATTATTTTTATTTACTCTTGTCTCTGTTGGCAATACATATCCAGTGAAGGAACAGTAGTGCTTTGTCAGCAGAAAATGAGAGGAGCCTGAACATCGTGTAAGTCACTGATACTTGGCTCCTGCAACAGGACAGAGAGGGCCAGGTAACTGAAGTGGGCACTCTGCAAATTGAGCACAGGGGTAGTAGTGCTGGCAGCCAAACCCCTATCCCATCACTTAAGAATATTGAGCATGCTGGGAAGAGGAGGCTGGGCTGGGGGGGAATAGGAGACCCTGTTGGGAATGTCCATCTGTTCTTCATGCTGATGAGGTTACGTGCCTGTGATTTCTTGGCTGGAGAAACTTGACATAATAAATAAATCTTAAAAAAGCTTCTGTGACTAATAACTACAATTTGTGCCAGAAGAGGATGCTATCAATTTGGGAGTTAAAAAAAAAGAAAATGAGATGTCTTCACTGTGGATTATTCAGCATCAAAGTGAAATTATTTTTTTTACCCATTAAGATATTTTAACACTTTGGTATCTTATTCCAACTAATAATTGCATGTTTTGAGTATGCTAGTGCACATGTTCTTACAGCTGCTGTTCCCATGTGGGAAAAGCAGTGCTATTGTCACAGCCTCCTGCTGGGGTTATAAGCCTTGCTATTATGTGTTGGGAGAATGAATTGCAAGGAGCTTATTTGAAGGAGATACAGATTCATTTCTGCAAGTGAACCGTGCTCTTGTTTTACTGCATCACCATAAGTCAGAAAGATGCAAAGTTGTCAAAGGTGGAAAGGTAATCAGCTTTCTGTAACTCATGAAGTAAATTACAGTTCTGGTATCTGTTATATCAGTTCAGTAAGGGAAAAGTAGAGGACAGATTCCAGTATAAGATTGCTTACAATCTTATTAATTAATGTTTAGATTAATTAACAGTGATTATGAGTAATTAAGAGTAGTAAGAAGATGAGCACTGATGTTTTTGAAGCATTTTTATTAGTTTTATGACATTTTCAAAGTCATTGCACTTTTCTAGGCTCTGTCTTAAAAGTTATTTTCTCCTCTTATGACTGTCAGTATCATAAAGTCACAGGCACTTTCTTTACACTATGGAAGAAGAAGCATCTTCTTTGTGACTTAGATTTTTTTGTTATTTACAGTAGCCTGCCTAGTCCTCTGTTAGGAGTCAGTAGGCAACATGCTGTATTTTGTGACTTCTTTGAATCTTCTAGCTTTTGTTTTGGAAAGCCAGCATAGCCTACCAAATCCTCTTCATGAGTCCGAGCAGAAGTTATTACATGAAGATGTGAGCTAAGTCTTTGACATCAAGAAGATATTGCTGAAATTCCTTTACACTTCTAGGGATATATAGTTAGGAAATACCATCAGGTGAGGAATAGTTCTTTTTATTCATAGCTCTTGGGGTTTTTTCTTTAGTGTAGGAGTTTAGGCTAGGATATAATAATTTGTGTTATGTTGTGTTTTGGCTTGATCCTGATAATGGAGAAATGTCAGTGTCTGTTGCATCTGGTGAGTTAATAATTTTCTTTCCTGAGGAAGTACATGAGGAGTACTCTTGAAGAATAAACTCTGCTGCAGCCTACCATACAGTTATTGTACTTCTATGTAAGTGCAATGAAATGAACGCCTCCAGTAACATGTGGAGGCATTTAATTATCAGAACCATTTGTTATTATTATTTGATTTGCTGTTAAGGAAAATAGCAAGGAAAAAAAGCCAAAACCCTCCTGGGAAACCAAAAGCTTTTTAGATGTGTTTTGTGGTTGATGTTTCATGCTTGTTAACTCCAGGATTTGGTTTCAAAGCCCTTTTAATAGAAATGCTAATGGAATTCTTCTCCATCTTAGAGTGTGCGATAAGAGATCTTTTGTGGGAGAGCAACATGAGCTGCGCAGGGCAACAACATACCATCCAGTAACACTGTCCAGATTTCAGCAGAGCTGGTGTTACTGGGATAGTATTTCATAAGACTGGGGGGAATGAGTCCTCTCCAGTCATTCCTTATATGCTTGTTGGAGGCTTGTCAGTTTGCTGGCAGTCTGCTCTGGACCGTGTGCTTAAACTCGGGTGTGTTCTCTACTAGCAAAAGTACGGGTAGGCAAAACAAAAACATCCCCACCACCACGCCCTCGAGGGAGGTGCCTCCCTCAGTGTGCACTTCTCACCTGTGAGTGAAAGCTCCCACCTGGAAACCTTTTTCTTCCTACCTGCAGCTGCAGTGATCTGCTGTAGAGAAAGTAGGAGTTATTGGTTAAACATGTTAGTACCAACACCTGCACTGGTTTGATTGCAGAGTCTGGAGCTGGGTTGACTTACTTTGTTATTGTGGGGAGATTCCCTATTCCTGCTGGCCAGCTGCTGCTGATCTCTAAAATTGCTTTGATCCATTCACGGATTAGAGCACCTGAGAGGCGCTGACAGGACAAAGGAGATTTGAGCAGGAGGAACATGTTACCTCCTGTGAACTCTCAATTTAGTTGTACAGTCTCTTGGTCTGTCTTCAATTTGTGACAGCTCATCTTGGTTAGTACTTAATCCTGTGTGGATTATGCCATTGATGATGTTAAATCTTTACTTTATGAAAGTACCCCATTACCATATGGGTCTTACATTTCCTTTATTTCAAATCTATAAGATGATGTTTCTTCCAGTGTCTCAGGTCCTCCTGGGGTTTTTAGTCATACCCAGTGTAATTACTACTAGTCTAAGTTAAATAATAATGCTGTTCTAAAGTTATTGTGCTATGCAGTAGTTAATATTTTGAGCTCTGGACTTCAGCTTTCTGAGCAGAAGTTGATTCTGGGCTTAGAGTAAGTGGATTTTTTTCTCTTCATTTTGCTGTCACCCTGCCAAAGGTAAACCCTTGAGATGAACAGCTGAGGTGAAGGAAAATGATCTAATGAGACACTTGTTGGTAATTAGTTGTAAAAATAGGTAGTACTCAGGATGTTTTCCTTAATTCTTGTTCATGCCGAGGCATCTTGCAAACAGGTTTTGTTTAGGTTTAGTAATTTCTGGTTTACATTTTCTATTTTCAACTGGGAATGCTGTAAATCATTTTCAAGTAATGTGTCTGATTATCTGATGCATTCCCATGTAGTATTAACATCAGGCATGCCCTCTCTAAACCTATTACAGCAGGAACTGCTTCCCCCGGAGGTGCAGAGAAGCAGAATTAGGTTTGAATGCAAAAATCAAATAAAGCTGAATTGAGAGGAAAAAGAATTGGCATGAGTTTCTGAAGAGAGGGCTGAGTATTGTATTGTAGGCTGTACACCTGCTCAGTGTAGTGACTGGTGTAAATGGGGCTCCTCAGCATAGCATGGTAGCCACCCCTGCGTTATACGGCCACTGCCCTTCACAGTCCCTAAAAATGAGTTTGAAGTGCAGCCAGCAGATACTGCCTTGCTTTATTGCAGAGTAGCCACCTACAGCCATTTTGCATTGTGAGTACTTTGCATGGATTAACTAACAGCACAAAGTCTTTCTGAAGAAGAATTTTTATTTTTTAAACAAGAAATAAAGGAGATAGTCATGGAAAAGAATACCACCTGCTGTAGGCCATCAGATGGTTTTCAGCAGTTCTGAGTCTACTGGCCATGCATTCTGGTCCTTGTTCAGCCTGGCAGCACAAGGCAGGATGACCTGGCTCCACACCAGTTGCTGCAGTGCCACCATGAACATGTCACCTGTGATGCTGCAGTTAAGTCCAGAGCAAGAGAGGGATGCTGCCTTCATGATGAGATGGCCTTGATGCTGACTCTTACACAGATGATTGATTCATACCAAATCAGAGTCTGAGCTGATGCAGCTTTTCTTGATGGATGAAGTATGAAAATTACAGGACTTCAGCAGAGTTTAAAGGGCTGGAGAGAGTATTAAACTTCAGTGCTGTTTACAGCCTCATGTGCATTTTTTCTGTGTTGTGAAGCTGCTATTTTTCACCTTTTTTCTGGTGGTTTTCACTGAAACCAGCAACATACTTCTCGTTTTGTTTTCTGTTGAAATAAGTATCTCTCTAGTAATACAGCAGCAATGAGGGAGAATTTTTATCTGGTATGCAAAATCTGTATATGACTCATGTATATGGGTAGCATTAGACTGATGATCACAGAGGACCCATTTTCTGTAAAAAAATCTCTTGAACTAAGCATGAAACTTGATTCTGACTTTGAATATACACTGCTTTTGTTTACTCATTCCTTTCAGAATGTCTGATTGTTTCTGGCTTACATAATTTAAAAATAAAATACAGTTGTAGATTATTAGATGACAGCTGTTGTCTGAAAATTCTGTTCAGGAATTTATTTTTTTTTTCACATCCATACTTCATTTATTCTTGGCCTCTCAGTTAAGTATGAACTTGATCTGGCATTGCGGCTGGGAATCAATTCTGTGTGTCCCAGGTTTTCATGCAGTCCCAGTGTCAGGACAAGCAGGGCCTCAGAAAATGATGTTCCCCTCCTTCTCTCCTGCTGTACATCTGCCATCTTTGTCCTGAAATATTGAAAAATAGGGTGAAACAAAGCACAAGGGGAAGAGCAAAACTAAAGCAGGAAATCACGGTTGTAAAGCATATATTCAGAAGAATTTTAACACTGTGCCTATACTTTATTTCAGAAGTTTATAGATGTATTTCCATGATCATATTTTTTTCCTTAGTGTTGCTCTTTGTGTAATTTCTTGCAAAGTCTTGATTTGTCACACTGAACCCCTCACTGTCTCCATTCCTAAATAGGCCAACAAGGGACTAAACTGTGATTAAATCAATATATTTTCCCTCTGTTTGTATTTAGGCATCCTTTTTATCCTGTAATGATTACCTAACCAGGTAGCAGAAACAAACGTTTTTATTTGTATAATTTAATATGTGTTTCCCTCAGGATACACATGGTCTTTGAAGAAAAATACAGTCTTTCTTGTTTCCTCCTGAATGCAGAAAATTACCATTCCTTTTGTAGAATGATCACTTTATTTGTGAAGGGAGTTTGAGAAACAGGTAAAGTGACCTCTTGCAGCTTAGAAGTTGTTCCTTTTACACCTTGTGCTTTTCTCTTCTCTTGACAATCTATTACTCTGGTTTGAGGAATGTATCCATCAGCAATTGCAAAATGTGAATTTTCTGTTTCTAGAAGTTTAGTGAATTAATGTATTTTAAAACCAACATACACTCTTAATATTAAGTAGTTTTCTGTTTTTACAAATACTAACAAAATGATTTCATGCTGGTTAGCAGCTCAAAACCTGCATCAGCCAATAATGAGTATTAGTGTGCTCTAGATAAGAATTGTAAAATCTACAGTGAAAGGCACAAGGAATAGAAATGGCCTTTTAAGTTACCCCATAAACTCTTTTACTGTTGTCATTTACAACAGAGAAGCATTTCTGTATTGCAGCACTAAAGTAGCAAAAGAGGCAGGTGCTGATTCTTCTGTTCAATTTTGGATTTGACAGAAAAGCCAGGTTTTGCAGCCTACTCGCTTGCATTGTCGCTAATTGAGTTTTAAATGTTGCACTGTGTTTCCTGCTGTAACGATGATTTATATCTTTCTAATTAATGAGCTTAGATCATTAGAATGTCCATGTTCAAGGGTTGCCTTGAAAAGCACAGCAGTCCACTGAAAAATTATCTTAAATGATGGTTCTTTACCCTTTTACTTAAAAGGGAATTTCACAGAATACCTCTGTTAAAGACAGAACGTCAATATAGAAAAGTATTTTGGCTAGTCAAGTGTGAAACAATCCCACAAATCATTATTATGAATGATCTACAGAAAGGTGACAGGGTTAGTCCAGTTCTTAATGACTCCATCTCATAATGCCTTTTCAGGGGTGGGAGACTCTTTTGGCATTTCACAGCATCATCTTTTGTGCCTGAAAGGACAGTATAATTAAAGCAAGACAAGAAAGACAGTGATATTTACTAACTTTGAGTACCAAACCCACAAAATAAACAAGCAGTAAGTGTTTATTTAGATATTTTGTTCTATTTTGCAAGCATTTCTGGAGGTGGTTTTTTTTCTGAAATGAGACACTAGTCTGTAAATGAGATCTATGTGACTCAGTTTGTAAATGGGTATAGATTTTATTGTGGAAATGCTAGGATGCTAACAAGTTTCTTGGGTATTAACTGCCCACAAATTTATTTAAATTGCAAAAATTATCTTCGTTAGTTGAGTTAGTTTTATATAAGATAGCTATTTGTATTCAGTTATGTACAGTAAGCCTGCCAGGAACAATTCTGAGACAAAGAGTACAGGGAATATTAAGAATCATTGCTCCAATGCAAGTCACATCTGATCCTTATTGTTATCCATGCTACTACTGATAGCTTGCTAAGAATGTGCAGTTTAAATAGCATTAAATAGAATTTTTGTGGTTTGTTGTTGAGTTTTTTATTTGTTTGTTTTGTTGGTTTGGGATTTTTTAGCAGAGATTTGAATACCTGTAGTAGAACTTTGTTGTAACAATTTTAAAAGGAAATAAAGGAGAAAACTGCTTTCTGGACTTGCAAGATTTGTGCCTGGTGCAGAAGGCTTGCTAGACTGCAGAAGCCTGATGTGGCTTTGTTCTTTCAATTCCCTTACTGATGCTGTTTGTTTGTAAGAGTATATCAATGAGAGGGGCTCATAGAAAGTCCTGAGTCCTTTCCTGCTGAAGCTCAGGAGTGGAAGTTTTTCCTTGCTCAGCTTGGAAGGGACAGCTCAGCCACTTCCAGAATTGGAGGAGGGTCTCCCAGACGCCCCCCAGATGCTGGGATCCCTTGTAGCTGTGTATTTGGTCAGTCCTCAATGGAAGAGATGACAGTAATGTCCATGGCGAGTTTCTAATCCTCGATCCTCTGAGGGAAATTGTCAAAGCATTTCCGGAGTTTGAGGTCTTTTCTAGATGGTCCAGTTTCAGTGAGCCTTTAATCAAAGCTGAGAAGGTATTTCAAATTAGCAAAGATCGCTTTTTTCATGTATTTATTTCTTAAAATTGTCTTTTAGACTTTTATAATTCTTAAACAAAGGACTAACATTTATATGTCTGTTCTTTGGTGCAAAACCTCAAGTGTTTCCTAGCTGTGTGTGCATTCTTTTGAGATTTTTAATTTATTTTTTTATTTTAGAATTATCTGTTGTCCGAGACAGCATGAAAAAGGAGAAAAATGGGGTTTAAGCCTGTTCTTTTCCACTTGCTTTATTTCATAGCACATTCGTCAGCTCTACTTCCTGTGATGCATAGATATCCCTGCTTTGCTTGGTCACCAAAAAGACACAATTACTTGCCTTACTCGTATGTTTTCTGAAGATAAGGTCCTGTCTGCACTGACTCATATTTTTTTTTTGTCACAATGATATGTCTTCCTTTTTTTATAAGAAGCTTCTGTTGATTTTGCTGCTTTTTATTTCTTTTGGTCACATGCTTTTCAGCTTTCTATTTATAGTAGACTGTTGAAGGTCTTTATTGAATTTTCTCTACCGTGTTCAGTAGTAAATAATTCAATTTGAAATATAGATATACAAGAATATAATATGAAGTTTTCAATGAAAATATAGGTTATAAAACTTCTGGAGTACGTGAAAACTTTTGGATGCAGTAAATACAGGTTAATGATGCAAGAGGTATTTTTTTATTATTACTTAGCCAGGTACAAGAGCCTAAAAAAGAGACTGCCAAGCAATTTCTACAGTTTCAGTGAAGCACAGGCAAACTCTAACAAACATATGAATTAGGATTTTATTACTTTTATGTACCTGAAAGATTTCTGCCTTTGGGTCACTTCAAATAACCAGGTTATTGTAGTCCAAAAGAGAAGCCAGCAGCATGGAAAGTCCATGAAGTGCAAATAGCATTTTTTTTTCTCACTACATATTTTTCACTTGACAGTAACAAATGCACAAGAGAACTGTTTTCCTGAAATTGCTTTGACCAATCAGCAGTAGTAACCATTACAAGGGAGAAACAGCAGCAGCAATCTGTGCTTCATAAAGGGATGTATAAAAAGGGCAAAAGGTTTTGCTTCATTATATCAAGACTGTATGTTCTTGGGAATAAAGCCTCTTGCCTGTTTGCAAGCAAGGAATAGAATAGCTGGAAATATGCATAAAACCTCATATAAATGCCATCAGTGTAGAAGATACCAGGTTCACTATTCTTCTCCTGTAAATAAGACAGTTAAACTACTCCTTCTAGAAAACAAAGGGAATTAGACATTAATAAAGAAATAAATGAAGAGAAAGTCTGAGTGGACCCACTCTTTGCAGCAAAGGTCTATTGAACTGGAGTTATGATGTCTTTCAAGGTGCTGGAGCCCAAACTTTCTGTCTGACAGTATTTGGATGATAGTAAGCAACAGTGTAAAATTCAAGCATCTGTAAGTATCAATGGAGCCATACAGCCTTATAAATCCAGGGTAGATGCTTAAGAACATGATGGAGTCGTGACTAACTTTTGTTGTAGTGAATGTTCATCTTCCTGTGATGTTTCACTGTTTTGGTTGATGATTTCATTGTTCTAGTGAAGGACTTCAGTCAGAGAGACTCCTGGAATTGCCTTGATAAGGGTCTTGAGCAGTTCCTTGGGTTTTTGCTTGGCCCTGCCTTGTTGAACAGAAACACGTACTGCAGAGGTCAACTTGTCACCAGCCCACATGGGATGGAGCCTCACAGCCTGTAAGAGGTGGTGAAAAGTGGCATTTGTCTCTGAAATTTAGTGGTTATGAGGACTCACAAACACTGCAGGGATTAATAACATGCTGGATGAAGAAATTCAAGTAAAAAAGATACTCTGTGAGCATTTCCAACTGATGACTTTTGTCAAATCATTTTTCACCGTGAATGTTTTTATGGTCCTTGTTTCTTACAGTTGTGAGCTGAATTTAAAGCTGCAGGAACTGCATGCCAAAGAGAGATGAGGAAGATAAATGCAATTTTTTTAGTATCATGAAAAGAATTTTTTCTTTTTCCAGGACAAAACTAAACTAATCTATGGCTGATTTGGGGGTTAGTATTGTAGTACATTATAGTTGGAAAGAACATTTTCTGTAATGATTTAAACTGATAATGTATTTGATCTTAGCCAAAAGCAGACAATGTTCTTTCTGAAAAGTGAGTCATTCTAGGGAGCAAGAGAGTTAGAGAAGAAAGTTCTTCTGAAATAAGGGCTTAACTTCTTCAATCCCTGCATGAACATAGTGTTGTTTAAAAAAAAAAAAAATCATTATTACCCTCTTGCATGGAATGGGAACAAGGAAATGCTCATCTCTTACTGCCCCATTGAAGCATTATTTTGCTGTCTGATCTGATGGGATTGTGTTACATATAATTTGTATTATCTATTTGACTAGGGCTGATTCAAACAGCAGTCAAGTGCAAAGTAAAAGGTGTGGAGATCCTTGGATGAAGATACTGAATTCATATACACTTAATTCACTTATCAAATGCCAGTGAAATTTTGTTTGACTGATAGGCAGCATATTAAACACTTACTTATCTGCCCTTGGAATATCTGGCCTGAAATCATTAAAATTATATTTACTAACTCTGTATTAGAAGCCTGAAGGGATGTCATATCTGAGATTACTGGTAGGTGCAGACTAGAAGAGTGCCATAAATGCCAATTCAGTGTAAAAGAATTTTTCTTCAGTTTTTTTTCACCTGATACTCTCTTCGCAAGTTGGTGGCCTTTTCTTCTTACCTCTGTTTCTGAATAGCAGTACTCTGTTACCTCCTAGAACAACTTACTGCATCTGATGTGGTTGGTGGCTGCTGAAATAATACTTTTTTCCTGTCACTCCCCTCCTGTGACTTCTTGGGTTTTTTTCCCTCTTCAGCCAGACATTAAGAAAACAATTCGTATTAGAGTGTGAGGGACTGCTTAGCTTGCTTGAGGAGCACAGTGCAAGAACTGGCCCAACAATCTTCATTAATTGATAGCAGTTTGTTTCTAAACTAGGTATTCTTAAAGGTGCCTTTTAAGCCCAACCATTCTATGATTCATGTTGATTTAGGATCAGCATATGGATTTAACCATCTACTCAAGATTATGTTTAGGTTTATGTTTTCATCAAGAGGAAATCAATGTGGTCAGCTCCTCCTTGCACTGGCTCTCCTAACTAATTATTGTATGAGCTTTTACCAGGACAAAAAATTACTTTGGAGAGCTTTCTCTTGAAAGCACTTTCCACAAAGGTTAAACATTTTTCACCAGAATTAGATTTGCATAAGACTTTTGTTATGTAATTTAGATGATATAATTTCAAAAAGTCATTTTTTGTGTCTTAAACAAGAAATGGGGAAACTTGACATTGCTTGCTTTCCTATTCATTATACCCATATACTATCACATGAACACCCATAGTACAGAAAGGCTGGATTAAAGTAATGGCTCAGGGCACTAAGATGGGTGGAAAAACTGAGATTAAAAGCTCAGTAGGTTGTCACTGCTGAATTGATGGCTCTGAATATAGCCCAAATGCTGCATTTCACTGAATTCCTTTAAGCTCATTGTGCTGGCTCTTCCAGCTCAGGATGCACACAAGTATCCATGTTGATACTGATGGTTGCTAATTAAGAGCACAGGAATTTCAGAAATACTATTTTTATTTTCCCTTCTGTTTCTGGGAAATACAGAGTGCTACAGATTCAAAGGTAACAAACAAATGCATTTTTTTGTGGTGAGCAAAGTGTTTTCCACTGATAAGCAAATCCTTGCACTGAAGGAAGGAGGATGCTCTTTGTAATAGAGTGTTGCTTCTGATTCTTAATAAAACACTTAGTGGGGGTGGGATGAAGCATAAAGTAGGGTTGTGATGGCACAGAATGAGGAAACTGTGACAGCAAATGTTATCCCCAGGTGAAAAGGGAAATGCTGTATTCCCAGCCAACATGAAGTTTTTGTGGTTTGGGTTGTTAGAGCATTCATATACCTAGCTTCATATACTAGGCATTCATATACCAGAGCTTGATGTGCTAATACTGCTACCTGCATTGTTGGGTGTTTGGGAGGCAATTGGATTGCAGTCTGTGATGGTAATACTGCTCTAAAAGTCTGCAGCAAGAAGAGCAAACAAGGATACTATCCATCAAGCCCCTGTAAATAACTGAGGCTTTCTTTGGGCTTTATGTAACTATCACTGTATCCATGTAATACTAGTGCCTGTGTTTTAACTTTGCTGGGGTTGGGATCTGTGCTGCTGAGAGAATTTCTGATTGTAGAGAAACCTCTTCCCAAGAGTTGAATTACATCATCAGCAAAAGAAATTACCCTGTTATTTGAGCTTCTCATCTTGAAAAGCCCTTTTCTCATTTTGCTTTGTTTCACTGTCCCTAAATTTCGTTTGGAGCATTGTGTTTAAAGCCTGGCTGTGCCTGCTGCTTCTGCAGGATCTTCCTTCCTCCATGAAAGGGCTGTCTGTGTGCTTCTGGTGTACTGTCCGCAATATCAGGATGCATTGCTCCCTCTCAGGCTAGCCCTGCCTTCCTGCTGACTGAACCTGTGACCTTATAAACTGTTAAAATTCCTTGGGCCTTTGTTTTTTACATCTGCAAAACTGAGGATAAGAGAATTTTCCTATTGCTATAAATAACTTTGATCTCAGGATATGAGCGGGAAAT
This sequence comes from Notiomystis cincta, assembly GCA_013398075.1. Lineage (NCBI taxonomy): Eukaryota > Metazoa > Chordata > Aves > Passeriformes > Notiomystidae > Notiomystis > Notiomystis cincta. The sequence goes on along the minus strand of VZRX01017259.1, from coordinate 215,745 downwards.
CCTGACCCGAACACCAATGAAGCCCTTTTCTCACAAGTAATCCTTCTGATGGGGTTATTTGTGGAATATGCATTACTCCCTGATGCTAAGGGTGCATTAAGAGGAGATAATGACAGTGTACTTGTTTTTACATTTGCTAAGGAGGATGCTCGGGGCAGTGCTGACCTTGGGTGGGTGGCAGGGGAAGAGCTGGCTGTTTCTTTGATGGATATGGGAATGAATGCTATTTTATTCCTATCACGTTTTGTTTCTCTCTCTGTGACCTTATTCAGCACCTTCTGGTATATGTGATGAAAGCACCTACCTCTGTTGATCTTGGAAAAAAAGATCTGTAAAATACTCACTAGATCACCATCCCCTTTCTACTACCTCTTTGTTATGTGGCTTTGACCTGGAATTGAAAATTTTCGTTTGGCATCTCACTGCTGTGAACCAACTTACTCTTCTGAAAAAATCAGCTGGGGTAGGAGCATGGAGAGAAGGGAATTTTCTCTGCCAGGGCAGGTTTTACAGCACTTGGTAGAGCCTGTTTCCTGAGCCTTGTTTCTGGTATTTCCTATATACACAAAGGCGCTCCTCTGCCAGCTAGGCTTATGTACCTGCTTTTTATTTTGTTTTGAGACACTGCAAATAATATTGTGACAGAAAAGTAATATTCTGGAGCTATTTTTAAAATCTTTGTGCTGAAGATGTTTTTCTAGGCTTTAACATTTTGAAGGGCTTCTGCTGCATGGGTTAGAGTTTGGGGTTTTTTTGCTTCCTCCTTCACCAGAGAATATTAATGACTGCTGTCCTGAAGGTCTTTTCTGATGTGATGTTTTTCCTTCTCTACTCTTTTTCACTCTGCCTCTTCAAATCAAGTGTCATTAATTTGTTCTAGCCTTCAGGGGATGGTGGGAGAAAACTAACTCCTATTAGAAGGAGCGAGCGTGGGTGATCTTTACAGACACTGGAGTTGCAAGTGTTGGCAGAACAGAACACAGTATAGTGTCCTCATGTGTTGCACAGAAAACAGATTTTCCCAAGATGAGCTTTGTCTTTTTTTTCCTCTATGCAAAGAACGAAAGCTGTCAGTCAAATCACACTGGCAAATGTGGCCTTGATGCTTCATTTGTGGCTTCCTTTGCTGTACCTGTATGGTTAATGGTTTCTGGATTTATCTTTGGTGAACCAGGCCTCTTTATGAAAATACATAATTGCAGTTTTTTGTTAATGCCGGTTCACTCTGGTAGTATAAACTCATCAATTTGCATGCAGTGATTGAAGGGAAAAGATAGATGAAAGCCTATTATAATCACGTTAGATAACCAGATATGAATATGAATGAGATCATGCTTCTTTTGGAAATAGAGCTGTGTTGTTCAATAGACTTAGTATAACAAACATTTATATTAAAGCCCATTATGTTGAGTCTCGTAGTTGTTTTCTTAGGACAAGTTACTTAGTGAGCTGTCTACATGATTCTGGCCTTAATTTCAGTAAGTAATGAAGTCTGCAAGTTCTTTAAACAGCTCACAAACAGGAACAGAACTGCATGGCAATGTATGTAACTTAACCACAAACCTTGTGTCTTGAGCTGCCCTTGAAGTGAGCAAATGGAAATAAAAATTTCTGGAGTTTCTTCTTTTATTTTGTACTTCTTCCTTGTTGTTCTCCAGAAATTAAGGAAGAAAATGCTTCTTTCTTCAGTGATTAAAAAAAAAAAATATATGGAATAAAACTGTGGCATTCTGAGCATTTCCTATAACTCTGGCAATATATAATGTTCCGCAGATACACGCTTGCAAACAAACCTCCTTCAAGCTGTAACATTGTGTAATCAAGACATATGACCCTTATGTGTGACTTGGTTACTAAGTTTTGAGCAAAATCAGAGCCTTCTGGTTAGTAGTTGAACCCTTCAAAAATAATAGAATAGTTGTTCTTGAAGCACCTGAGAATTTCATGCATATAGCTCTTCTAGTTGTTTTCCCTCATATTTTATGAGTTTTCTGAGGAAGCCCAGTCTTTGATGACTCAGCTACAAAAAAGTTGGTCTAATTGATTTTGCTTTGCCTTTGTGTGTCCACTGTAAGTACTCCTTCCTCACTTGACTTCTTCGCTTAGCCTTTTGTAACTTTTCATTGCTTCAGACTACTTGCCTGGAAAAATGTTTAGGACATACTTCTTATTGGACATGCAGCCTCTTTACCATCTTATTTTGTAGATCTGTACAAATGACCAGCCACAAGTCTGCTCAGACATGTGCAGGTTTGCATGGTGCAATCATTTCTTTGTCAATAAGGCTTTGTAAGTACCAGGTGTCTTTGAAGAGCAGTAAGCTCTTAGAAACATGTGCTCACTAATGGAATGGGAAGCAGCTAAATGCTTCCAAAACATTGCACAAAGCAGCCTCCTTTGGGATTTGCAGTCTGCATTCTGCAGTGTAACTCAATAGGGTGTTTTTCTCCCTTAGGTTTTTTAGTACTGTGGGCTGCTTTGCTCAAGCACAGTCTCTTGGAACTCAGATCAAAAACATCCCTAGCTCAGTGAATGTAAAGAACAAGTTGTCAAGTGATGGATATTATTCTCTACACAGTGGTTTAAAAGATGTCTTTGCTTGATTGTTGTTAATTGTCATACATGTATGAGTTTGCAAATGTTGCTTCTGGAGCTGGTGATTAGAGTGTTACATATGTGCTCCTAATACCTGATGGCATTGGAAGATGGGAATATAATCTTGAGATACATGGAATAAAAATTCACTTGGAACAGTAGTTGTATTTTACTATCAGACTATAAAGTAACGCCAATTAAGTATATACCTGATAAATGAGAAAATAAGTGCAGCATTTCCAAACGGTTGCAGAGAGAAAATTTTTGAATTGACAGTGTTTAATGTAGTATGAATATAAATTTTGGTTTTAATATCCATTTGGAGTAGGAAACCATACAGAATAATCTTTGGACTGAGTTTGTACGTAGTGAAGAGCATTTAGTTGTCTGAAGGAAGGTATGTGAAGAGCATTCACAGACGTTTTATTTGTGCCAATAGACATTGCACTCTAAATCACTGTTATACCACTTTGTCATCTATAAATAAACTGGCAAGTACACTGCTCAGCTTTGAATTTCTTTCACTGCTAGTACCACTTGAAATCGGTGATTCCTGTTTCAGTATTGCTTGATCCTTTGACATAAACCAAAGTCCTCACAGTGAATCCATCAGAAACATAATTTAATTTGTATTAGGATGACAAAAACATTTCTCCTGTCTCCCCATGTCCAATTTCTATTTTTATAATAAAATTGTATTTTATAGACAGTTAAATTGGGAAAATTCTGCTGCTATAGGTTAAGATTGTGTAGTAGATCAAAGTACCCATCGTAAGAAGCAGAAAAAGCTGCTCAGAAACACGATTTCTCAGGAATTGCAAGGGCAGTCCTGTGAACTTGAATCTTGTGAAGGCGCCCATGTCTTCCTTGAAAACTTCCTCAGCAGAGATAAATGTGTAAGGAGTCCACAAATAAACTAGTGTTTCTCAAACTTTCTAATTGTACCAACAGTTAATTTGTTAGAAATCAGGTCATTAGTTTCAAATAACTTAAAAATGTCTTTACATTTGAAACATTTCTAGTATGTTGTGCAGTTCTGGAGCTTGCTGCCCTGAGAATTTAGGTAGGATGTTGACAGGCTCAGATAGGCAAATTTTTAAGCAACAAATTTGATGCCTGAACTGATCTCTGGAAATAGTAAGCAATTAGAAGAAGTTTTGTTGTTGCCCAGCTGGCAATTTTAGAATACAAAGGAAGTTGAAAAGCACTGGATAAATTAAGCAGCACTGTCTTCTTAGGGGAGAAAAAATTGCTGTCAGATTACTTTTTTGTTATAAATTAATGAGTGTACAAAGGCCATGACTTAACAGCACTTTCAGGAAATTTGTAATATTGGAAAGTATGTGAATTCCTCCTCTGTATTTTTTTCCTTCGTTTTTGTATGAACACAGCTGCTTTTAGTGTTAATCCTGCACACATAGAAAACATGCTTTATGTTCCCTGTGTTCATCGCTTAAATCCGTAATTACGTTAGTCCTGGAGATCTTCATTAAGAATTGAATTTCCTGCTTTACTGTGCTGTGGATTTTTTTGTTGTTATTTGATGAAAAAATGTTCATAGCTCTTTGCATGTGTTGTTTAATGGCAAGAGTTCCAGTACCAAAAGAGGGCCTATGCAGGTGTAAAGGAAACAGGATGTGTCTGGCAAAATCAACAGGAACAACAGGCTCAATGCTAATGCTTGTAAAAGAGTAAACCTGAATGTATAGTAACTAGTGTGCTTTTAATTACTTTTTTTCCTGTAACAAGAAGGAGGAAGGTAGTGGACTTAGTATGCAGAGGATATGGAGCCTCTCCTGTGGGCTCGTGGTGGGACAGTGCTGCAAGTTCTTTGTTAGTGATATGAAGCTGCAACATGACATGAAGACTGTGGCAGAGTTATTGGCTGGTGGATGTTTCTGCCTTATGAATGGAAATAAAATGCTGGATCTCTTTTGCCCCCACCTAATGAAAGATAAACCATTCATTCAGCTGCCTGGGAAATCTTCCAGATCTAATGTTTGGAGGAATTTAGAGTTGAAACAGAAAGGTGGCAGAGCTATAGCTTTAGAAGTAGTTGCAGTTCTTTTCAAATGATAAATGGAGCATAGTACTGTATGCATGCAAAATTGCCCCTTTAATTTGTTTGTAAATCAGGCTATTCATCAGAATATGAGTATATGGGTTTTACATTGCAAGGACATTTCCAGCCTATACATGCAAACCTGGAAAGTGTAAAGTCTGTGAGCTATTCCATCCTATTCTAGGCAAAATACTAATTGGATTAACTGTATGTGACATTGTAGTTTTCCAGTAAGAACTCTGTGACCATAATAAATTAAACCTCAATGCTAACTCTTTATTTTGAGCATCTTCCTCCATCTGCATTTACCTCCTGATTTTAAGCTTCTCTTTTGGAACTACTTTAATTGACAAAGTTTTGAGCACTGGACTTTTCAGCTTTCCATCTTTAGGAGGTTTTGTTTTGTTTTTCCTGGATACATTTTGGCATCTGTTGCTAAGTACAAAAGAAGTAGGCTGCTCTGTGCAAAGTGCCTAGAATATCCATCAAGTATCCATTTTCGAGACCAATTCAGACTTTTGCAACTTGTGGGATTGCAGAGCTTTGCACTTTTTATTTCTGTCCTGTTCACTGATTTTCTTTTCTGACTTGTGACAAATTCAGGGACATGCAACTCCTTGCAGAAAGCTTTCTAACCTTTCTGGTTTCTCTGTAATGGGCTCAGTGTATTTACCTGTTCACACACATCTGCATACCAAAAGAAAAATAAAAGGTTTCATTTATTTATGCTTTAAGTGAAAGTAAAATGTTAAATTCATTTTAAAATCTTTCAGTCTTGTTCAACTTCAGGTTTTTGCAGTTGGAGCAAATGGGGGCGGGCGATAATTGGTAGAGCTGTACAGTTATGTAACTAAAAGCTTTTCTGCTGCAAGTTAGAAGAGCAGATTGCCTGGCCATCAAATTACGACATGTGTTTTTAATCTTCCCACAGTGTCCATGCAGAGGAGTACAGTCAAGAAGTGTGTATTGGTTTGGGAGATTAGTGTTCAAATAAAGATGTTACAAAAAAATTTCCTTTGGGGTACAAACTCTTTTTTTTAGAGAAACAGTGGTGGTGTTAAACCACTTGGGGATTTAAATAGTATTTATTTTGCATAATTAATGGCAGGATAGTATTCTTAGGTTGAAATTGTAACTGTTGGTGGCTTTTAGCATGAAAGTTGTCATCTAAAGCTCACAGTGGGGAATCAACTAGTAAAAAGATTATTCAGTGTATCACAGTGGTGATAAGATAAAATATGCTAATTTATGGGGGGAAATATCATATTACTATCACAGAAGAATGGTCAGCTAGCCAGCAATCGTTGTGTCACCAATTTCATACAAATATTCATTAAAGCAGTGTCTGAGATATCACTGAGTTTTTTTCTGTACACAGTGGGTGGTTGGTTTGATTTGGATAGGGGTTCTTTCTGACACTTGTATTTAGTTTTTTTGATGGAATGACACTATGTGTATCTTATTGTATACATTCAGGGAAAAGTGATACAAGTATAAAACTATAATGTGAACTGGACTGAGATGAAAGACAAAAGTGTATGAACCCTTTGCATTGTGAGTTTGTTTGCCTTGGTGTTGCAGCTATTGTACATAGTCCTTTTTGTATCTGTATGGAGTTATGACTTCAGCTTCTCCATGGCATGTTGGCAAACATGAAGTTTGCTTATCTGTGCTGGAACAAGGCCATTACCTGAAAGAGAGCATCCGAATTCTAATTAAGGTGGACTGCTGCTGCTCCTAAGGCCTACCTTGGACCCTTGGTTTTATACAGTTACTTCAAAGTCACCCTCAGAGTGTGAAAATCAGATGTTTCTGTTTGTTTTTTGGGTCACTGAAGGGCCAGATTAAACTGACCTCAGTACCAGTCAGGGCTGTTAACATCACCTTTGTTACGGATCACTGCCATAAAAACTCCAGGCTTGACCCTAAGTGAGATGTGTGTGGGGGAAGTTCTCTCTTGAGTAGAAGAAATAAAGCAAGGCAAAACAAAGCAGGTTTTGACACTGCACTCTCAGGCATCCATAGGGCTCTCCACAAGCATTGCCTGCCTTCCTGCAGATGTCTGAAATCGCTCACCAGAGAGTTTGCAGTTTCACAAGAGAGCAGAGCCAAACTCTTGCCCCCAAGGCACAGCCAGAGGCATCCCAGCTCAGCCCAGGCTGCGTATCACTTGTGCTTGGTCTGTCATGTTTATTGGGGCTGCTCTTTCTAGGGAAGCAGCCTCTTAGATTGATTTCAGTGCAGTGAAGGTGAACAAATCATAATTATGGGAGGTTAAATCAAGGGGTAGAGGTTAAACTGTGAAACAGCAGTGTCCTCTTGTGTAAGGCATGGTTTGGGAAAACAAGCAGGATGCTTTTCTGTTCGGAAAGCAGAAGTCAGAAACGTGTCAGTTTAACCAGGCATACACAGGATAGGTGTGCTTTGCATTTTATGGAAAGCCTGTCCTGTTCCTCTGAGTTTAAGACTAGGAAGAATACAGGAGTCATTTTTAAAGGAAAGAATAACCTTGCTTGAACATGTTCTCTTTTTCAGGTCAGCTTTGGTTGGTCTTACTGCTGTTACCAGTACTGTGTGTTCTGGTGGCAGTACCAAGACTGGGCAGATATCTATTAAAATAGTTATAGACCAGAGCTACCTGATGGCTCTCCTTTAGTTACTTGGTAGCCTTTTGCACACACATATATGGATGTACATCATAGAAAGCAGCTTCTGCTGAGCAGCTGCCAGTGCTCAACTGCTGTTTAACTAGTGAATGATGCACAAAATTGTCATAACACGCCTTATAACACAGTGACTTTGGATTGTGTGTACCTAGGATGATTTTTGCATGGTGAATCTAAATATTGCTCCTCTTCTGTTCTAGTTTGTGGAGACATCCATGGTCAGTTCTTTGACTTGATGAAACTGTTTGAAGTAGGAGGTTCTCCTGCCAACACGCGGTACCTCTTCCTGGGGGACTACGTGGACAGAGGGTACTTCAGCATTGAAGTAAGTTTCTGATTTCTGGGTTTGGGTGCAAAACTGCTTGCAGCATATTATGTATATTTACCATCACATCTGAACTAGTTCAGGAATACTGAGGCTCTTCACAGATACCATGTTAATGTTGCTGATGGTGTTTTTATAAAGGTTGCTTGGAACCCAGCCAAATCCCACTATATCTGTGCTGGAAAGCTGACACAGAATGGTGCTAGCTAGTGGCCACCTAAATATAGCACAGAAGGCAGTGTGCTCTGCAACTTGCAAAAGCTTGAGTAGACTTGAGCTATTAGAAAAGAGATATAACACAAAAACTAAGCCCGTGACCCATAATTTAGTTTGACTTTTAGGTTTATTTGATCTGAGTTCTCTGGATGTGAAATTTTAGGAGAATGGAAGGACTAGATGAGAGGTAAATGGGACAAAAAGCCAAGACATAGCATGCTGTGCTGGAGAGAATGAGTAATTCTGTTTAGATGTGGCATGCAGGAGTGATCTCTGGCTTTTGATGCAGCACTTGAATGCACAGAGAAGCGATGCATGAGTGCCCTGTTGGTGGTGCTGGGACCTGGTGTAGTCTCCAGGTCAGGCGTGGAGATATGCAAGTCAAATGACACCTTTAGCTGGCTTCTGAAAGAAACAGTGTCCTATCCAATCTGCCAGCTTTGACCAGAAGTGAGTGAAATGCTAAGCCCAAATCCTCTGTTCCAGTGCTCGTAAAACAAACTAGTTTTTTTCATCTATCCTGTGTTACTGCTTGATTTTACAAACTGACCAGTTGCACAACTATTGAATAAAACCTGATGTGGATTTGTTTTTCTAAGTTATAGTTCATCTAGCCATTGAACAGTCAATCAGAAACTCTTGCAGCAGCTCTTGAGCTACCAGCTTGACTGTTTCTGTGAAAGGTTCAGACTTGAACTCCCTCTGAGTCAGAGCAGAATGCCCACTTCCTGTTCCTATATTCCTGGAAGCAATACAGATCCTATGATACATTTCTGTGTGTCTGTGACTAGATTAGATGGCATCATGTGAGAAAACACAGTGCTGTTTGATTCTGCATCCCACATCAAAGTACACTGTTGCCATATTGATATAAAAGTATATAAGGCCAAGCAACTGAGTTGTTTATGTGTTTGGAAAAGGGATCAGTTTATTTTCTTGCCAGTGTTACATTTATAGTATGAAGTTTCTGAAAAATTAGATTCAATAAAGCTACTCTTGCTTTATTAGTTCATTTTAAAACTTAATTGCAAGTGTTAACAGAATCTTTTGGCACATTTTACAAGTAGAAATATGCTATTCCAAGTGCAGATGCTCTAAAAACTTAAGAATTGCAAGGTTCTTTCGCCCACCTGCTAAAAATCAATATAGTCAGGATTTAGTCTCATACTGAAGTCAGCACTTTGATCATGTTTTTTTGAGCTTGAGCTCATGATTTTCTTGAGAACTGATCCACAGTGGGCTGTGAGCTAAATCATTGCTGTGGCTTACCATTCTGGATTGCTTGGGGAAGATCGGGAAGGAGGAGTAGGGAGAACTTCAGAGACTTAAACCGTTGTGCAGCTCTGTCTTGAGCTATCATTTTTGAGTTTTGACAACCTCATTCATATCCCCTGTAGTCTTCCATTGAGACAAAATGTTTGGAAGAGGAAAATTTTTTCTTCACTTCTGTATACATAGGCTTTTAATAAAAGAAGTAGAACAAGTGGATTTGCTGCAGCTTTCAAGTGCTTCTCTGATAGTTTACCAAAGCCTGTTTCAGGACTATTTCCAATTAAAGAAGTAGCAAGCCATATAAAACAAAGAAAATAGGGTATAATCCCCTTAAAATTTCTCATTTAGCAATCTGCAAATACAAAGTTAGCAAATTGTATTCTGAATTCAGTTTTTCCATTCAGGAGCATTGCTTTTTCCCTGGAAGCAGTATTGGCTTCTGCCAGCGCCAAGGGAATCTCTCAGCTGTCGCTTACATTATTTCTTTTGTATGTAAGGTTCTCAAATCACTACTTTTTTTTTTGGTCACATAACTGATTTTCCCCACCTGTCACCTTGATTAAAGAATGCCTTTGAAAGGAAAGGCAAGTTTCTGTTTCGTAAGTGTATTTGGATGTAGAGCTGTGCATTCAGGCATGAACTCAGCACAATAAGTAGTGACAAGGAAAGGAAAATTGTGAAGAATGGAACTTGGCATTTAGAGGGGGAGGATGTTTTTGGTGGAGAAGGGGACCTGAGTACATAGATCAGGCACCAACTCCTGTCAGTACTTTGTGCTGGAGAAGTCATGCTGGTAAACAGCCCTAGCCTCAGTTCATATTTCTACCACACCAATCACATACTGATCTTTCTTCCATCCATCTGCTGGCTCTCCTTTCTGCTACAGAGACAGGAGACTATTGCAGTTCTGGGGTCTTTCCAAAAGAATTATATAGCTGGTCCAAGGTACTAATCATGAGTAATATAAGCTTTTAAAAAAATTCCCCCTGATTGCCGTGTGATCTCTGGTGTAAAAGTGACACCATTGAGCTTAGACCGAGCTGAGTTCTGATAGTGGGCGAGATAATCCTTCTCTGTGGGCTGCAAAGCATTTGGGATTCTTCTGGATGAAAGGTACTACATAATGCAAGCTATTATCATTAAGAACAGAGAAAGAAATTGCATAAGGTAGGTGGAAGGCATTTGATAATTCAGAAGGAAAAAGAGAAAAGTATTTGTATAAGGTGCTCAGCAGAAATGTCAGTCCTTGCCCTATGGAGCTTTTGATCCAAGGGCTCAATTCTTCATGTGCATGCTCCATTTTTACTGGAGTTAGATTCACTGCTTTAAGGGGGTGGGGGGGTGCATGTTTTGTGGTTTTTATATTAGTTCTAAGCAACGAATCAAAGGATGAGAGACTGAGAAGTTACAACAGGTAAAATTTTAAAATGTCAAATCGTAGGCAAAATGAGATGAGGTTTCTTGGCACAGATGGGATCTTTATTCCATATCAGCATTCTCTTTTCCATTTGACCTTTTGGCAGAGCCTGGACATTTCTTCACTTAAAATAACAAATTTATGAAATTTAATATGGTGCATTTGTTTCCTTGGCGATATAACTGATAACATTTCCCTCTTGTGCTTGTGCACTGTTCCAGGGATTTGACTCCAGAGTAGAAGAAACCCCCTGGTTTTCACTTTCAAACAAGTTTTATGGTCATGGAGAGTAGAAACCCAAATGATCAAAACAGAGGGCTATTTTTATATCGAAAGAATAGTTAGAGTATAAGTGGTTCTGCAGGAATAGGTTGTAAGGGAGAATGACTAATCTCTCTACCTGAGTCTGAAAACTCTTTTTTGAAAGGCAGATAAATGCTGTGCAGTGTAGGGAGGAGTGTACATATAGACTGTTTTTCATCACAGTTTTAGGAAAATTACACAGTGAATACCAACTATAGTGCATTAATAATAATATATAAATCAACAGTTGGAATTATTTTCTTGCTCAAGCCCATATAGCAACATACCAGTTTATGTACCAACTGACCATCATAATGTATACAGTGATCATTTATGACAGAGGGAAGAGTTAAAATAAAGAGAATTAAACCAGTGTTCAAAACTGGAGTTATGTTTTAAGGTTCAAAACATGCACACATTTCCCTTCCTGAATGCAAAGACTGAAATTTCAGAAGGTGGTACTGGCTCTGTGGTATTTCCAGCAAGAACAAAGTGAGGTGTTTGGAGTTAGTCTGGAATTTGACCACTGGACCTTGCACCAATAAAGAAAAGCATCTGGTGCTTGAGATGCTTCTGAACTCAGTGAACTGTTGGAAATCAGCTGATCTCTCCAAAGAAAAGAATTATGTATAAATAAATTCATGTTATTAAGCTGTGGATGAAGTTAATGCTGTTGAAGTTGTGTGTTTATTATCTCTCAAGCCTCTGTGAACATTTGAGGACTTCCTTGGAAGAATAAACCTTTCAGCATCCTCTGTTACTGTAGTGTGCTAATGTTTTCCAGTAAACAGCTTGATTTAAAATAGTTTGGGCTGGTCAGGAATACTTCACCAGTGAAGTCAATAGTTTTTTCAGTTCTCTCAGGGCAAAGAAAATCCTAGGACTTTCATTATCCTGAATTTCCTTGCTCTTTTCTTCTGTATACCAGTAGCGAATACCTTTCCTCATAGCAGCAATTTGCATCTTGTGAGATCTCATTTTTCTACATGGCACAGCTCCTCAGAGCTGTGAATATTCAGTAACTCATCGAATTCAGATTATTTATATATATATATTAGATTACCAAACTGGAACATCTGTTTGTGTCAGGACCGTCCTTGCAGCTTGACTGGTCCTGTGCCAGCTGTTCCCAGTGTGAGTCTCCAGCATGCCAAGATCCCCTTTTGGCTTCAGGGGGAGAACATGTGATGGCATCATTTCCCTTGCCCTGATACCATCTCTCTGTGGGACCCATCTTCTCAAAGAACAGCTGTGGCCAAGACCCAAGGTCCCAAAAAGGGAGTTAGGAGCCATCACTCAAATACCTGTTTAGAAAGTACTAGCTATAAGGATTAGAGGAACATTTAAGAAAAAACTTCCTTGTCACTTTTTGTTTGAAAAAGAAGTACTTATTTTTGCATATTTTTGTCTTTTTTGGATATTCTTTTTAAAGGCTAAAATTGAAATAATGTGGTCTAAACATTAGCAAACAGTATATTGCAATTCTGCTGAAATCCTAGTTGTTAGTGAAGACAGTATGACTTTATTTATTTGCAGTAGTGTTCAGAATTTTCTTTGTTCTCAAGGGACAGTAGTTCAGAAATGGCAGTAAGTTGCATCTCTTGTGAGTATTCTGGTTCCAGCTGCAATGTATCTTTATTTGTCTCTGAAATCATGCCCTAATAAATAGTCATCCCAGTAGTGTGAGTGCAGCTATGTGTGTAAAAAGGTACATGGTTTCCATTGGGATAGCCACTCCATTTTAGGAAGATGTATCTGTACTAGATATTGTGATGGCAGCATTATTTCAGTGCACTTGAAGTAGTGCAGTTTTTGTATTTAGGCGAGGTGTGTGTTAGAGAGTGCAGGAGCTATGATGCCACTTCCACAGGTCACAGAGCTTTAGTAGAGACCTTAGCAGTGTGTGGCTCAAATTATCCTTTCAAGTAGGAGTTACCTCACACTTACTCACACTATTTCATCTGCTGGAGGAGTGCCCTGTGCTGTCAGTCATTTGGGGGGGCCTTCATCTCTCGTGGCCCATGCAAAGCCACACAACTGGCAGTGAGCTGCATCTCTCTGTTCCTGGCACTACAGGTGCTGGAGCACTCAGATGTGAGTGCAGTGTTGCACCTGGTGCTGTAGTTGCACTTGAGTGGCCATGGTGATGGTGATGATTTTTCAAGGCTCCTTGTCTTAATCTCATAACTTGAGATGCATAGAAAAGCTGGGGAGGCTTTGGTTTTCCTTTCCAGGATGGGCTGAGATGTGGAATTGTGCAAATGCTCAAATTCAGCATGCAACAGTGGAGTTAAATCCCAAGTTTGTTTTGAAAATGTGGGCCTTTGGCTTACACAGTGCTTAATTGCACAGACCTTTTCTTTCCTGAAGCTGAGGCTGCCAGAACCTCAGCAGGAAAACAGCTTGACTATGGGGAGCTGGGAGGTGGACAGATTACCTCTTTGTTACAAACTTATCTGCTATTTCAACAGCTAAAAGACACTAAGCAAGTAAGGAGGGGTATGAGGGCCCTCAGTTAAAAGCTGTAACTTTTTTTATATATATAGGTTTTTTGATAAGATGAAATGAAACAGGCAAAAAATGCCCTACATATTTCTAGATCTCAAGGTCCCTGCTGTATGTTTTGCATAGAGAACTGATGTTTAGCATAGTCTTAATGAAAAAGCTGAAGGAAGAAAGATATTTTAAAATTTTATGACAGGGAAGTAATATTACAAAATACTTGAAGACTTTAAGCTCAGATTTTCAACAAGGGCAATTTATAAATATTTTGACTTCAGTAAGAATTATGATATGTGAAGAACAGGTAGGAAAAAATCAAAACCAGATTGTTTGCTCATGATTTGTTGTTTGGACAAGGTTTTTGTATGTAAATGACTTTAAATTGAAAAGCCATGAAAATCATTGCCCTCATACTTGCTGTTTAATTCATGTGGAACAAACATCTTCTAATTAATTCTTATTTACTATTACAACATTACTTCACTGGACTACTGAAAAGAAGAATCATCTAAAGAAAATAAACCTTTGATACAGTACTGCTGAAAACAACGCAAAATGTGAATGGTGGGCTTGCATTGCTTGAATATTGGCAAGAAATAGAACTTTCTGGACTATATTGATTCTCTGTTATGTTCTGTCTGGTTCTCATGAACACTTCAAAGGAAGCATAGAAAAAAAAGAAAAAATAATTCTATGATAAGCAACTATAGAGCAATCAACCTGTAAGCAAGTACCTAATGCCAAAAAGTCAAAAATTCCTTCTTTCCTTATTTTCCCTGCATTCCAGATTGGGATAATATTTTGAATATGGAGTGCCTGTTTAAATCTTGCCAAAACTTTAGGAAAATGAAAAACTTAGTTACAAGGACAATGCAAACCACTTTTTTTTAATACGCCATTTCACCTGATCACTAACTGTGCTTTTCTAGAGGTGTTTTGGAAGGATTAGAAGCTCTGAGGTAACTTGGATACCACTTTGAAAGCTGGAGCTTTTCTGCATGGATGAGGGTGTCACTTTAAACTTCTTGTCTCACAACATTTACATTAAATTTTCACATTAGTCAGTAAGTTTAAAGAAGTGGGAGATTCTGGAAATTCCTGGAGGAATGAAGGAGTCGTCATCAATTGCTCCGGTGGTGTGGACAAGTGCAGGTTTCTTGCCCCATTGGAGTGAAACTCTCAAACACAAGTCTGCTGGAGTTTATACAGAGACAGAAGACTTTCCCCAGACACGCCCTTTGTGGTTGTTTTGGGCCACAACAGATGATTCCTGTGACCTAACACCATAATTCCATGCTGGATTACGTTAGCATCGTTTCCCTGGCATTCCGACATCTCTTCTCGCGTCCTGCAGCGGCAATAGCGCCAGGGAGGCGGAAGAATTGGCATGAGCTGGGAGGCCTTCTGTGTGTTTCCAAGGGGGAGAATTAGTTTTACAATTCCTCGAGTGTACTGCCCGTATTTCTGCTGTTCTACTCTGTCTCTAGACCCTCTGAGTAGAAGAACAGAAATTACAGATAAAGAACAGACCACTCAGGTGCTTACATGTAATAAATTCAAGACAGTGAGTAGTAGTATAAAACCCCTGCTGCTGTGTGATTATCTATAGACAGTGTGAGCACAAATATTAAAATGTTGAATCCCTCCTTCTTTTCCTTTTTTTCTTATAAGTTGACTGTGTAACAAACAAGGGAGCTGAAATCTACACGTTGAGATTATTAAAGTTATTATTCAACTGTTTTTCGAGACCCTCTGAATTGTAGAGGGGAATTCACACAATAATGTAGAGGCATTACATTGACAGCAATGCTGATCCAAAACCATAGAGTACATTCTGAATTTCCAATCTATTGATTATTAAGTTAAAGAAAATGATATTTTTTCCCAGTGGAACAGAGGAGAGTGTTAGCAAGTAGTTGTAAATTAAAGTGGGGGGTTTTGACACCTTTTATTTCTTGTGCAGCATTTCTGCAGTTCATGGATATATAAGCAAGGAAAGGTTGGATGGAAAACCATTCAGACATTTTTTCTAGCTCCTTTTTTTGAGAGGACATTGTGGTCTGTACAGTGTCCTTGCAGACAGTGGGCTCATCTCATGGCATGAATGGATCTTATTTCCATCAACTTTCTTGGAGCTGTGAGTTTGTTTTCAAAACAAATATTTTAATTGGGTGGTTTAGAGAGGTCTGAGCAGAGCTTAGCCTCTCCAATTCTTCTTTTTATCTTTAAAAACATGTCTAGAAGAAATGTCATTTCAAATAGAAACTTTAGGAAAGACAAAAGGCACTATAAAAGCTTTGTAATAACTTCATTTAATGCAAGAGCTTTGTGGATCTTTTTACCCCAGTTATATGTAGAGAACAATGTTAAGTGAAAAATGAACAAGCTTCATGTAAAAACCATGTAATTTTGAAATCTGAGGTATTTCTTGAGGTATGAGTTAAATTGTTCTGAGGAAAATTTTCCTTCAGCCAGGAAATGCAGGTCTTCCGGTGGAATTGTTTCCAGGGAAGGTTTCTGCCTACCCTTCCAGGTGGAGAGCGTGCACCTCAGTCTGGAGATGCACAGCAGCTGCTCTGTGAGAGCTGGAGCTTTGGAGGCAGCACAGGACTGACCAGGGAGATGCTACTCAGCAAACAGTATGAAATCCATCAGAATATACCCACACAAGTTTCAGCCAGTCCACGCTGAAGTGCTCGTAAGGGTTGGAATGTAGTGTATGAAGAATAGAGTTAATCAGTTGGAAAAAACCCACAACTTTACACAGATTATTTTTACTTTTTCTGCTAGTTTTTTGTGATGGAGGGGAATGCAAATTGTTCTGTTCTGTCATTAATTATGAATTCTATTTTCTTTCTTGTTCTGATTTGCAGTGTGTGCTGTACTTGTGGGCCTTGAAAATCCTTTACCCCAAAACACTGTTTTTACTTCGTGGGAACCATGAATGTAGACATTTAACAGAGTATTTCACATTTAAGCAAGAATGTAAGTCTCTCATACGTTTCTCCTCTTAATTCCTTTTTCAGCAATTTAATTTGTTATTTTGCAAACATTTGATACTGGTTCACTATTAGTAAATTTTCCTGTACTTTTCATGTTAACTGCCATTAATTTTAAATTGTAATCCCTGTTCCCTGAGAGGGCAGTCACCTTTCAGTGATGTGGAAGGGAAGGGCTTAGACCTCCCCACATTTGAGCTCCCAGCCTGGCGTGGGAGCATCCTGGGGCTGCTCTGGGTGCATCTGAGCCTGGGTGCTCTTGCTAAACATGTGCTGCTGCTGCTGCTGCTTTTTGCAGCAGCTGAGGGTTTGCTGCCCCACGCAGCAGCCTGGCAGGCAAAACCTGCTAGCACACCAGCCCTGGCACCTGTGACAGGTTCCTGACTGCTCCTTAAGGAGGTGGCATCTCACTGGGCCTCATCTCATGGAGCAGGAGAAAAATACAAGGAATTTTTATTTTGGTTTTTCTTTTTCCTTTAGGTATAGCATTTTCACATTCATCCTGTGTGTAGGCTTAAACTTTTCAATATGTTCTTTTTACATGAATTCTTCTTGTGTTGCAAGAACAGATGCAGTGACACATAAAAGCTCATTAGATATAGACCTTTACCTGCACAATGAAGCTTTTTTTTTCCTGTGACACTATAAGGTGAAACTTGCCATAAGTCTGTGTTTCCTTTTTACACTGGGGATAAAGGAAATGTTAATTGGCTCAAAGGCTTCATGGTTTACTGGATTTAATATGCATATTGGTAAATTAACATTTCAGCTTCATTGTACCACCTCGTTCATTTCGTAATGGCATTTCTGTAGATAATTAATTATGAGGGACTAGGCCAAAATTCTGACTATTTCATGGAGAGTCTATTGAGTGATAATGATGATAACCATTCAGCAGATGTTTCAAGGCTTGCTCTACAGATTTCATACGGAGTAGAAATAGTAGACTGTAATGGTATATTCTGTTATTTATTTACAGTTTTTTAGAAAAAATATGATAAACTTTTACTCATTTCACCTCAGAACAGGAAGAATTTTTCCAGCAGTGGATAACAGAAATCCTGAAGATATTTTTGTGTGAAGCAAAAGTTTGGATACAGTCGTCAATACCAGATAGAGTAGTGAGAGAAAAAGTTTGACATGTTAAGAATATTCCTTTTTCCTCTTAAATATTGATGGGACTTTCTGTTACCATTTACCACTCTGTTACAATCTTAATCTTTAAAAGGTAAAATCAAATATTCAGAACGTGTATATGATGCCTGCATGGATGCCTTCGACTGCCTTCCCCTGGCTGCTCTGATGAACCAACAATTCCTGTGTGTACATGGTGGCTTGTCTCCAGAGATCAACACCCTAGATGACATCAGAAAAGTAAGTCTTTGAGGTATTTCTTACCTATGAGCACAATGTGAGCACCCCATCTGATGACTCCTTGTGCCTTGTTCAGTGTTCTGTGCTTTCTCGGAGAAGATGCAAAAGAGCTCTAGAAAAAGCTCACAATACACAAGGATGTCATAGAAAAGGCTCATATGATTGCAGTGATTATAGTTGGTATTTTTTTTAAATAGTCAAGAGCTTCATTCTCAATAGGTCCCACCATATTTTTAATAGTTCTGCATTTGAGTGCCCAGTACACTGTGTAATTGAGGCTTAATAAGTTCATGCTCATCATACTCTTGTGTTCTGAGAAGTTTCTCAGAAATCTCATGGAAGTTCAGAGAACAATGTCAAGGAGCTCCTTCACATAATCCAGTGTTGTTGCATGCTATCAAGGATTAATTTTTTATTCACATGTTTTGTAGAAGAGATCTCAGTTGATATTTCTAAGAAGAGATATTAAACCATTCATTCTTAGTGTTCCCAGAAAAAAAAAAAATCTTATTTGCTGTTTGAGACTTGCAAACATGGATATATATTTCTGAGCTTTCAAGTTAGTAAAAGGTAATTTATATTCTGAGGTTAATTTCTAGTCTACTAAGAAATTAATGTAGTTAAAAAACCCCAAGTTGAGCCAGTAATTACATGTTTTGGTTTAAAAGCAATTAGCTTAAGATATTAACTGCACTTAAAAAAATTACTGAATGTAAAATTTCATTTTGGAGGTAAAGGTTCACTATGTCAGTAAACAAAAATACTATGCCTGAAAATTATCTGGCTCTGCAACAACATAATGGCAGAGTAAAGTTGTTTATCTCTCAGATTCTAGATTAGGTTCATTAACACCTTCATCTTCCCCCTGCCCAACCCAGCAGGTTTATTTATCTTTGGCAATCAGCAGAAATTGGGTTTGCATATTTATGAATTTTTGTTTAATTTAAATGAATTGTAATTGCATAAGCATTAATTGGAGAGGGCTGAAATAAGAAGTGTAGTTATGCTATGAATATGTCAAGATGAGAATGCAAAGGTAAAATTGTAGAGATCTCTTATTAAAATTTTCTTAGTGTTGAAAACTTAAAAAACCAATTTGTTCTCTTGGAAATTTTTTTTTAGAAGTATCTAGTAGCTACTGAATCATTGCTTGATCTTTCTGGTCAAAATAGAGAATGTTTTGGACTGCAAGCCTTATTCATGCATCCATCTTAACAGGGCTGTTCTTATATGAAAGAATTCTTGAGATAAGGCAGGGTGTTTTTATGTTAAAGACTTCTTGCAGGAGAATACTGATTTTTAATATTTTTATTATTTTGCTATACTTCATCTTATTTGTTGGTATGATTCTATGTAATTTCAAGTTTCAAATACCCATAGTAAAACCAGAAAGAGGAGTTTTTAGCTGCTAAGTTAGGGTTAAGGTTATGGGAGCAACAGGAATGTCATGCCAAGATGCTGTAATGCAGAGATATTGTCTTGATATTTAGATACAATTTTTTGTGAAAATGTACATAAATCTAAATGGGAATTTGCTTTGAAATAACTACTGTATTTTCTTGAGGTGCCCCACTTGCATAAATTGAATACTGTAAGGTTTGAAAAATCATGAAATACAGAAATACTATATTCTCCTTTGACCACTGGAATGCTTGCAAAAACCAGTAGAAAAGGCAAAAAAAAAAAAGCAAACAAAAATTAATGTAGGATGAGAATCCACTGTATCTCTTAATTTTCAGTTATATCTGTTCCTTCTACCCCCTGTCCTATTTGCAAGGAATGTTTTGCTGTTACTCAAATTGCATTGCTTTAAAGCTGAATAACAGATTGCTTGTGGATCTCTTGTTGGCCTGTTCATGGATTGAAAAATAGTAATTTTGCTTCAGTGTTCCTGTGATACATAGTTGAAAGAAGTTAGTATTTCTTTGTCTGCTATTTTTCTTAGTTAGATCGATTCAAGGAACCACCTGCATATGGACCTATGTGTGACATCCTGTGGTCAGACCCTTTGGAGGACTTTGGGAACGAGAAGACTCAGGAACACTTTACTCACAACACAGTCAGGGGGTGCTCGTACTTCTACAGGTGATTATTACTCCTTTGGATAGATTTCTGTAGGTGAACTGGTTCTAGGTTTGCAGTATAAATGTTTGCTTGAACTTTGTGGCACTACTTAGATGATTAGGTCTTTTTTTTCTGCAGGCTAGGCTCGTTTTCAGATAAATTCAGGCTTGCTTTATTTGAATTGCTTTTGTTAAGACACAGTGGGGAAACTAAATCACTTAATTTTATTCACCAAAGTCTGTGTATTTTGCTTATTTCTGTTCTTGTAAGTTAGAGAATGAATGTGTCACTTTTATAAAGGGGTACATAACTGCATTTCTAGTTTGAAAATTGAAATTTAATTTCCAATGAAAGATGCCAGCATTGGAAAACTGATTACCTATTGTTCTGCAGGGTAAATAAAAATTGTGATTTCCCCCACAGGGGTACTTCCTTTTCTCTCAGTTTGTTCAAAAATTTTTTTAATGTTTGAGAATAATTCTTCTTACGAAATTCAGTATTTGAAGAACATTTGTTAAATGGGACTTAGTAAGAGCTGAAATGCAGACAAGTGCCTGTAACATTCTTAAAGAAACATGTATGTACCTTCCTCTGACAGTGTGGGAATTTTAAGGAATTTGGGCTTTTTTTTTTTTATTAGGTGGGCAAGAACAACATACAAGGACACCAAAGTAGCAAAACTAGCAGGGGAGGAGGTTAAATGGCAAAACGAGCAATGTATTCAGTGAAAAATTAACTTAAAAATCCATTTTCTTCAGGAGAAATGTGAAGATGCTATTGAAATGTTAAGAGGTTGTTGAACTTTTTGAAGCAAAGCACTTCTGCTTCAGCCTGTACTAGTTACACACAAGTCTGGGAGGAATCCAGCTCTTTCACTTGCTTTAGAAAATCTCACCTTGAACACTGACTGTAGCCTTTTAGTAACATATCAAAAGTAAATCAATAGTTTCCACCAGTAACCAGGTGCCAGAGCTGCTGGAATCAGCCTCCTTGTTGGTGACTATCAGGAAGGCAGCAGATGGTTTGATGTTCAGAAATGAGATTTCCTGCTCCTTTCTCGCAGCCACAGTTGCTGCAGTGTGGGGCCAGCTAAGAAGAGAGCAGCTGGCCCTGCAGCCTGCAAGGGGCTCAGTGATGTGTTTGGGCTCATCGTGGAAGGGATGGCAAACTGCTGCACACAACTGATCAGTGCAGAAATGAGCTTAGGGCCGAGGGGTAGAATCATTGCTCATCCTCTCAGCAGCAGCAAATGCTGGAGTGTACCTGGCACTCCAGGCACTGCACACACAGTAATAATACACAGAGTAATAGTGATTTCCCCTCATGAACAGCCTGGCAAACATGGCTTGTGCTTAAATACAGAGCTGCTTATATACTGGAAAAACTTGTAGATTTTAGGCTGGGATTTTTTTGCAGAGGTCTACTTTGTGCAATTGCCATGAAATTTCCTTAAAATATGTATCAGTTTCCTCCAGAAGATATATCAGACCTAGTCTTTGTCCTGACTCATATTGAGAAAAGTGCATGTTTCAGGAGAAGAGGAAATATTGAGAAGACAACTAATTATCAGGTCATGTGTGAGGGATATACAGCTGCTTAATGATTCTGTCAGAAGGCTAGCTTGGAGTCAGTTATCTGAGATTATATAAAGGCAAGAGTTCCTTTTAAAAGAAATGCCTAGTGCCTAGATGACTAATTGCTTGCCTAATGATAATACCTGGTAAAAAAGGTATCCATCAGTGTGGAATGTCTCGTTTTCCTTGCCTTTTCTAGTTACTTCCTAAGTAAAGGAACAATTTTCCCTACACAGGCAGCTCAGCTTGTAAAGGAAGGACTGAATCATGCAGTCCTCCTTCAAGAATGCCTGTTAATAGAATGATTGTGTTTATTCTAAACTGAATAAAATTTCTTAAGTTTCTTCAGTCATTTCCAGAAAGGGAAGTTAAAAGATAGGAATGAGGGTTTTGAATGAAGGTCAGGAAGATTCCAGTCGTGCCTGTGAATCAGCAAAAAGATTTCTAGATTATTAAGATCTCCCAATCAATTGCAGGAAATGTCTGTAATAAATAACTTTTACTTATCAGAGATGTTCATTATATTGACAAGTTGCAAGTTACTTTGCTCTGACTTAAAGTTATTCCCTAATACAAAAATGCTATGAGGAAAATAACAGTAGTGTGGCTTTCTAACTGTGCATGCAACATGTTAACAGGACCTTCCATCTCAGTAATGCATTAAATCCTCTGCATTCATCCAAAACCCATTTGGAAATATTGGGCCATTTGTATGAGAAAATATAAAGGCTGTAGCTTACAGTAGTCTTGCAAGCTCCTCACTGAATTTCTTACAAGATCACTCTCAAACAGCCTATTGAATTTCAAACTGATCCAGTATTTCTTCAAGAAACATCCTTTTTATATAAGGGTTCTTGAAACTGCTATGGCTAGCATTGTGAAGTGTCAGATCTTGAAACCACAGGCATAACCTGTCATTTAGAGATGTGAAGAATAGTCAGCCTGATTTTCAGAAGTGCTCAGAGTCAACACTTAATGCACACCTTTAACATCTAGCAGCATTTTGCACTGTGGATTGTCAAAATATCACAATGCCAAAGTTAACTGTGGAATATAAGGACTTCTTGAAAATATGTTAAAATTTCTCTATCTAAAAGAGAACAAAACTGATAGAGATAGGATTTCATTTTCCCTATCTGAAGTTTAAAATTGTATGTCCTTTGTAGCCATGGTCATGATTGATGCAATTTTGTGAAAAAGTAGAAATAATTAATGGAGTGCTGGTTGTTTAAATTGTTCTTTTATTATGAGTTAAGCTTTTCTTTCATCCATACCCAAAATAATGTTCTCTTCAGAGTATGTTATAAACAAGAGGGAATGAATTTGTCCCAGAGAGATATTAGACCCACAGACACACAGTTTTTCAGCTGATCCAGCCAGTAAAGAGGTTTTCCTGTTTACCAGATTATCTAGTTCTTGCCTTTAATTTTTCTAGCAAATATTTATTTGCTCTTAGCAATGTGTACTGATCTTGCCAGTGACCCTTTGCACTTCCTTCATAAGCTAGAGGTACAGTAACTCAGGCATTTATATAAGAAACAAGTAGGACACCAGGAAGAACTTCACTGGAGGGGTGGTCAGGCATTGGGATGACTGCCCAGGGAGGTGGTGGAGTGACTTACTCTCCCTGGAGGTGTTCAAGAAACATTTGCCAACCTTGGATAGCAATGAGATGATTCAGCCTTACAGGTACTCTGGGGTAGAGCAATAATTTTGGCCCTACAAGCGCACGATTTCAGTGGTGTACTTGATGTGAAAGTTAAGTTTGTCAATATGCAAAGACTAAAGAAATGTCTGCTGAAAGCTTTTGAAGACTGTAGTGTGTTTCAGCTCAGGGTGGGAGGCACAGTCGTATGAATTTTTTCTGGTGGTTTTTTTTTTTTGGTTTTTTTTTTTAAGTAACAGCATTTTAAACAGATTCTTTTGCCCACTTTTCTGCTCTTCTTTCTCCCAGGCCAGAAGCTTTTTGCTGCCCTCATATTGTCTGCCCAGATGTACTGGTAGAATTGCTTGTATGCTCCATCAGGCCTGGGAAAGCATCCAGTTTTAAAAGAATGACTCTGCAAAAAAAAGCTGTGTTTATTTGTTCTAATCCCATGCAGTTCCCTGTTCCACTTCCCTGTGCAGCTCTGCAGACAGCACAGCTAAGAGCAAGAAAAAGCAGGTGGAAAGGGATGTTCTGAGAGCTGCTTAGGACAGCACAGCAGCAAAAGCCTTTGGAAACTCAAGTGCAAGGCCAATGGACTTTGCAGAAAACATATGTTATATATGCATGTAATCCTACAGAAGCTTTTGGACTAAATTTGAATGTTCTCTTTTGAAAGAAATGTTTGCCTCTCTTTTAATGGCATGATGAGGGATATGAAAAAAATTATGTTAATTCCATCTATTTTTTTCCAGTTATTGGTGGAAAAACAACTTGAAAACATTTGCCATTTTGGTTCATTTTAACAAAGTATTGCTTCTCTTTTAAAACCACCCAGAAATAATCAGCGATCATGCAAAAGAGAGCTCCAAACTAGTAAACTGTGCCTGAGGCATGTTAGTGAAAGAAAGCTGCCCAAGTAGGGAATATCAGAGTCACGTACTCTGTGGGGAATAACATCTCTCTAGCTTAGCAGAGGGGTGTTTTGTTTGCTCTGTGAGTCACTGCTCCTCCGTGATTCAGCATGACACATGAAGGCAGGAGGCTGGGTTGCTCTGGAAAAGCCTGTTGCGTGGGGGATTTCTGTTTGTTTGTTTTCCCTCTTGGCCAACTGCTTTATTTCTGGCTCATCTGAGTTACAGTCTGGGCTCTGCAAAGCAGGGCAAGGAGGAGAGTGTTTTTGGAAGGGTAGCACTCAGAAAAACTAGTAGGGAATTTGATTGCAAGTCAGTCATTTTAATAACAAAGGTTAGAAAAAAGATTTCTTAGCAGAAGTCATTTCTGTAAAAGTTGTTTCTAACTTTTGCCATAATCTCTATTTGTTGGCTCTTTGTAGGACTTCTTGTTTTTACCTGCTCTTTAGGACATGCATTTTTGTGTTAAGGAATATTGTTTAATATAAAGCAAACAGATACTAAGGAAATGCTGGATAGCATTTGTAACAGCTGCAAATGCTGGAAACTTTGCTTCTCCCTGATTCAACAAGAAGCTCAAGAAAATTGCCTGCAAGTTGCTTTGCCTTTTTCAAAATAAAATAGCCAGATAGACTGCTCATGGTTTGTGGTGGACTGGGTAATAGGGCAACTGGCACATTGAAGGTCCCATGCTATTCACTTGTAAGAAAAGAAGGCAGGCAGATGCTTTTTTTTTGTAAATTTGCATGGAGCACTGTGTGATATCTCTGCCTTTGTAGGTGTGGGCCCTGTAGAGTCAGCCAAATTCTGCTAGCAGAAGTCTTACTTTCCACAGATTTAGGAAGAACAAGATAATTAAGCAATTAAAAACCCCACTTTTGTACTTGAAATTGAAAGAAGAACCTATCATATCTATTTAGGAGCATTTTTTACCACTTCATTATATCTTCTTTAAAAGCAATGCTTAACACTGGATGAAAAGAATACTGTGGGAAAAAAAAAGCAATAGCCTAGACATTTTGAGCAGCTGCACTGATAATGAACATAATCAACTGTCTATCAGATTTTCACGACAGACCCCAGTTTTCAGAAGTTAATGTAAAAATTTCTAAACAAAATGTACCATAAGTCTACATTTAGTCACAATTAATTATGAAAAGAAATGTATGCAAATCAGTTCTCATTTGCCAGTGGTTTGAATGGCAGCCTGTCAGCATTTGAGATCATTGTAGTTGCCAAAATGATACCCCATGTAATTTGGCAATTGAAATTGTTTTATAATGGCAATCTTTTTAGACAATTCCAAATACCAGACCTGCATCTGAGAATATATGCTAGGTGGCTCAAGTCCAGAAACAGCAATATAGCATTCCACTGGTTTGTAGCTGCTAGCTGCAAATGACATTTCAGCTTCAAAATACCCAGGAAGATTTGGAAGCAAGTTGTATAATTTCTCTTGGATTAACTAAAGGAAGGTGATGCATTAGATTAGGGAAGGGGCATGGGTAAGTTTTCATCTTCTTCATGCATGAAATTAGAGACTGATGGGGCCATTAACTGATTGCAAGGGGGCTCTCAAGGTGGTCCACGAAATCATGCCTGGGACAGCAGTTTTTTGTATAATGTATAGCTGAGATTTTAAGGGTTTTTTTATCTTGGTCAGTATATTTAGCACAGATGTATTCAATGCACACATTTTTGGGGTTTCAGAAATCACAGGATTTACATTTTAAGCTGGCAAGGGGAAAGATAATTTGTTTATTAAGGAGATAAAGTTCAGGAAGAGAAACATTCCCAGTTTGAAGATGGATTTGCCTTTCTCCTTTCCCTCTCTTTCCTTCTCTTTTCACTTAACCACCTTATTTTCTGGTGTCCACAAGCAGCCAGTGCATACAGTAGTCAGTGGGTGAGGTTTTCTGTTTCAAGCAACTGTTGTAGTTTTGCTTTTTTAGAGTACATTAAATCTTAGAGTAATAAAAGAAAGTACCTTTTTTCTGACAAGCCATAGGCTGATTGTTGTTATGTAATGCACTGGAGTTTCTAACACTCCTCTCCAAGCAGTTATGGGATTAAAAAAGACACTGCTGGTAATGTTGTCTCTCCTGAAATCTGCCTGCAGAGCAGACGCTGATTTCATGAATGATGCAAGTTTTATGATACATTTTTTGAAAGCTAAAGCTCTGTGTGCTGCTTCTGATAATGCCATAACAGGTGCTCTTACGTTTTTTCCAACAGTTACCCTGCTGTATGTGAATTCCTACAGCACAATAACTTGTTATCCATACTCCGAGCTCATGAAGCCCAGGATGCTGGGTAAGTATGTGTGGAGAGGAGGCAATAATAATAATAATAATTATGTGTATTGGCCTACCATTCCCAAACAGAGCACCGAAAGGAAGAACAGATGAGTGAGAATGAACTGGAAAATACAAGTTGCAACAGCTCTCACTTTTTACTAATGCTACAGAAATATACACTGGCATTACAATGTCTTTTACATTATTGTTAGTGAGTTACAGGATTTCATGAATCCTTATATATGCCACTTACTTAGCCTTAGTGATTTTAAGTGATAGAAAATGGTCAAAGTTCTTTTGATGGCAGACTTGGAAAGAAAACCAAATTCATTTCAGAAAAAGAGTTGCAAATGTGGCAGAGTCCTTTGACACACTGATTGCCATGAGGCCAGGGAAGCGGTTTGGCTCCCGAGGGCCAGAGCTGCCATCTTTCAGGACTTTCTCAGCTACCTGAAACTTTTGGGCCTACTGGTTTTATACTTCATAAAAAAAGAAAAATCATGGAACTCAATAGGCACAGAAATTTTTCTGCAGGAGTATCAGTAATGAATTCAAGGAGTCTAAGTCATGATATACAAAAACAGTCACATCAGGTAGCATTGATGGTTCCCCATGAAACTATTGTCATTAGGTAGAATTTTTTGTGACACTTTCAAAAACTAATTTAAAAATTTCTCTTATTTGAAATGTACCATACTTGTGAAATATTATTGAAGGATTGGAATCTGAATAAATAGCTTTGCATATCATGCATAAATTATTATTATTGTGTTTGTTTGGAGGTAGAAACTTTACCCAACTTGAATGGCAATAAAAGATAAATTAGCAGCATTGTAGGAATAAGGTCAATATTCACTGTGCATATAAAAAGCTATTCTGAATGTTTGAATGGTCACGACTTCAAAATGGTAATGCAATTAAAAGCAAGCTATTACTGTGTGTGAAATATCTAGAATTAAATACACAAGAGTAATGAAATTTCATTTTTGTTGAATTGCTTTCCAGTAAAGGGTGAAATACAAAATTTTTTGGAAGAGATTGCATTGAAACTCTGCAACAGTTTCAGTGCAACTTTTGTAGATGTTTGCTAATTTCTTAGGTTTCTTGTAGATGAGGACTAAAGAGCAGTATTTGGTGTACTTGTCTCTAAGTACTGTTTGATTGCTTTCTTTCCAATTACTTTTAGGTTTAATGCTTGATGGATTATTTGTTGGTCCAATAAGCCTTTTATATTTCATGAGGCAGTAATGTTAGGTAATGAAAACATGCAGCCATTAATAAACTGGCTAATAGAGTGGCTAAGATCAGACAGAGCACTGAAAGTACCACATGCCATGTTTCCCCTCCCCTTGTCACACCTCCTGTGTCCCCAGCCCTGCCCTCGCTTCCATGCCTGGAGACAGCAGGCAGCGCGAGGGTCAGGGAGGGGCCACAAGACCCTTCCAAGGCTCCTGCTGGTGCTTTCTTCACCCACGGTGCCACAGAGGGAAGGTCTGGGAATGTCCTGCACACCTGTGGAGGCCCTCTGGCTCCAGGGATGGGCACTGAGCGAATTCACAACAAAACCCACCTGTGGCACACTGAATTTCAGACAGACACACGACTTTCAGGCGTGGATCCCTGCTCGTGTCAGATGGTTGTGATGAGAAAGCCTGCAGGAAATACTTCTTTGCTATGGCTTTTAAATAGTTCATGTGAATGTTTTTTGGTCTTGGCATTTGTTAACAGCCAGAGCATTAATGTACTGGGCATTTTTTGCACTGTGTATGGTCAGTGACCAATACCCATTCGACACTGGGCAGTAATCAGTGTCTTCTCTTTCCTCTTAGGTATCGTATGTACAGGAAAAGCCAAACAACAGGCTTCCCCTCGCTAATCACAATTTTTTCAGCACCAAACTATCTAGATGTATACAATAACAAAGGTAAGAATTTAATTCCTGTTAATGAATAGTAGACTGTACTCCTGTTTCTTCTAATATGTTGGTGTTTTATCACTCCTTTATTTATCAGTTCATGCCCATTTTTCTTCCTCTCTTTATTAGTTTGTGCCCATTGCACTTATTGTGTAATACAAACCTAATTAAATTTGTTACAGGCAGACGTATGCATCTGAACATAACTGTGTGTTTTAATAGGCATATTAAATAGGATATTTCTGTATTTTGACTGCAAGTTATTAAGTAAATGTTACACAGGAAGCAAAACTTAAAACGGTTCTATTAACTAAGAGAAATATATTAAGAAATGCTCTGGGTGAGATGTTTAGAACCCAGTGCTACTTAAAATTAATTATCTGTTCCTTGCTTCTTTCCAATAAAAGTATTGGAGTTTGTATATGCAAACTGTCTAGCCAGTTAAACTTTGACAGATCATCAATGGATAAAGCATGGGATAGATGTCTGAGTTCCTTTACGTTTTGGATTTTCTAATTCTTGACCACCAAAATGTAGAAAATTTAAAATAAAGAGCCAAAAAATAAAAATGGTTACTGCAGAAATGAGAGTCACTGGTTACTGTATAAATACACTGAATACAGGTCTTTGCAGTTTCTCTGAATTTATTCATTTATTACATTCCCAGAAATCTCTAATGAACTGGAAAAAAAGAGTCATGTTTCTAAAACTAAAGTATTCTAATAAACCTGTCCTCCTATATCTTGAAATGAGCAGTCTGTTTTACTTTCTCCTAGTCCCCATAATGATAAAACTGTGTTCCTCTGTGAATAAAGTAAAATAATTCTTTCTCAATTATATTATTGAAAGTTGCTCCCTTGCAAAGAGATCAGTTTCTCTTGCAAAGGGATTTTTTTAATCTGAATGCTTGTTTGCAGAGGAAGCAAGCAATACTTCTTTTTAAACTTGCTAAAGAAAGCTTCCTGAGGCACCTTTTTACATTATAAAATTTATAATCTGAAAGCTTTTATGCCATGAATTGGATGCAAAGGAAAGAAACACTTCACTGGTAGATAATGGGGTTTGTATACCTCAGATTTCTCAATGTGCCTCTTTAACTTGTGGCAAAATTAAGATGTTATTCCGCAAAACTGTGCAAGCAGAACTGTCAGTAGCTACTTTTGTAAAAGTTAATGATGTAGGGGCTCTGTTAGCAACCTAAAAAGCGCAGTATGAGGTAAGGAATGTGTTCATTTTCTTGGTAGGATCAATGCTGTTGGTGGAGAAATGTGTTTACTCTCCTGTTGGCTGCTTTGGGTCAAAGGCCAAGCAATCACAAGTCTGTACAAGGAAGGTGATAGAAAGAATTCACCTTTTGTTTCTTAGGCATGGAAGCAGTTCTGTGCAGTGAAAGCAGTGGGTGAATTCCGTGAAACTTTGTCTTGAAGGCAAATGTTAAATGGAAAGCAGTGATTTACAATGTTCAAAACCTTGCATTTGAAACCACAGAGTCTGGGTGGTAAAGAGAAGTGCCCTCTTCATTATCTCCATTTCCAAGGAGAGGGTCATTTCCCTTGTTCCAGGGTGCTCCACTGTGGGCAGGCAGGTCTTATATCTGGTGGAAAGCCTGTTTGGATGGAAAGCTGTGCACCATTTGCTGAGAGGTGCTGGTTACCTGTGGCCACAGCTGGGGCTGGAGTGCAGTGCCAGCAGTACCTGCTCAGAGCGAGCTCAGGCAAATCAGCTCTGATGTGACATCAGCACCTGAGTGCCACTCCTTAATATATGACTTGTTGTAAATTCAGAGGCTGACCTTTAGCAGCTTTGTAATGAATCTCCATTGAGTTTATCTGCCTCCTTTTCTCTCATTAGAAGTTTTGACGCAGTATTTCATGTGACTGATTGCACTGGCTCGTGGCATTTAAAGTACATCATGCATAGTTTTTCATGCTGCATTGCTCATACATCTTTATCTGGATAGTCTCTGGGTGCTTGCTTCCCTCTTCAAGGGAAAATCCCACTTTCATATTGAATGAATCCATGGCTACTTGTTGGCTTCCTTGGTTTGCAGCAGATGAATTAACTGAGAGCACAGTTTCTGACTGATTTCAGGAGACAAAGGAAGATATTTCCATCCAGAGGTGTTGTCAGGGCAGTTGCTCTAGCTGACTCATCATGCACTGGTGCAGAACCTGATTTTTATAGGTCATCTGGAGGTTTGATTACTGTCAGTATTTGGAAAAGGAGTTACTCTCTCCTACTAGTAAGTGCCTTCCTGTCTAGTGTGCATTCTCAGTGTTCCTCTGGTTGTCAGCCAACAGAGTCGCTCTGAATAAATTCTGAGAGGCTCCAGCTCCACTGAAATGAAATGGGTCATTTTTTAATGCAGTGTTGTTTAAGATAAATACACTTTTTTAAAAGCTGCAGGAGGCTAAGAATGCTCATTTTCTACCCCAGGTTGATAGTTCTCACACCCATTAAAGCTGATGTAGTTTCTTGAGCTTCTTCAAAGCACTTCAGGAGTAGACCTGTTTGCCAACTTCATCCAAGGGCTCCTTCAGTCCCTGCTGGAGAGCAGCCAGTGGGATCAGAGCAGAAGGGAGGCAGCGATCTCAGTGCCAAGGAAGGTCTGACAGGAGTAGCTGGAGATGAGCTACCCAGACAAGCCCGTGTTCAGCACATCTGTGTTAATAATGCTGCCATGGAGCCTCTGCACGGGCTGTCTCACAGTGCTGACCTGCCTCAGGAACCTCTTCAGGCTTTGAGCCCTGGGTGCTGGCTCGGAAGGGAGTTTTCTGTATCCCTTTGGCTCCTGGCTGTTGCCTGCTGCAGGCTCTGTGTTACTCGTGCACCACGTGGCTGCGGGCGCTGTCGCAGCCCCAGGCCACACACACACAGCTTCGGGTGCCAAAGTGAGGTTTTTCCATTAGGAGGCTCCTCTCAGGGCTTCCCTCTGTCCTTAATGGAGACAGAGAGAGAGGCTTTCGGGGGGTGATTCAGAGACTCAGAAACTGCCTCGAAATTGGGAGCCTTGTGTCCTCCTTTTTCTATTATTTCCCTTCTCCATTACTGTTATTAATTCCTTCCATACTCATTATAATGGAGAGCATTGGCAAAGGGAAGGAATTTTTATATGGTTTTTGGCAACTTCTGAGCTACTGTTCAGTGTCTTCATAGGTTTCTCAAACATTTCTGCTTTCATTTATTTTATTAAAAGGCATAAATATAAAGATAATTTAAGGTTATTACTAATACTTGTTACAAGAAATATCAGTGCATTGATGATTCTTTTAAGACTACTGGTTCTGGAGAGAAGGCTTATGCAAGAAGATAAATGTTAATTGGATTGTGGTAGTTACCAGTGACTTCAGGGCCTCAGAGACTGTGCTGATCAAGAAACTCTGGGAAAGTCGTGTAAGTACAGATTTACCCCTGAGTTCCAGGGTGCCAATAACGAGGAGAAATTCTCAATAGCAACAGAGTAAGAGGGTGCCAAAAATCACTGTATGGTATGATCTGGCCTTGTATTATGCCTAAACTTTAATTCCTGCATTCACTATTTCTTAATGCCTTAATTAGGGCTTGCTATAATGCTGTTTATGCACACCTCCCAAAAAAATAAAAAAAAAAATCAGAGGAGAGATTCTACAGAAGTTCTACACCGGCAGAAAGTTCTTTGTGAAACACTGGTAACACTGGCATTTTCATGTCTGGCTGTCAGATCAGTAAGTGTGTGCTTTTTGGCTGAGTAATTTTAACTTGCTGTTTAAGGACAGACTGTTATCTTTTGAACACTTTTAAAAGATCAGGTTTTGTAGTGGGGAGAGAGCCACCAGAGAATCTAAAGTTATCAATAAAAAAAAATAACAAACCATGAAGTTTTTTCCAACATGCTGCAACATACATGTGTTGTTTCTGAAAGGAGAAGCAGGAAAAGAAAGCATGCAGGAGAGTTTGGGAGAGTAGAAAACTAAAAACCATTGGTAAATGCCTGTTAATGCATCATAAGTAATACATCAGTGAAGTGTGTGTAAAAGCATCAGCATGAAGCACACCATGGGTACACATGAAGAAATGTACCTGATCCAGATAGATCTAATGGGAAAATTATTTTCATCTGGAAAAAGAGTAGTATACCTGGAAGACAAGGATGATCTGTGAGAAATATTAGCACTTTAAGGGGAAGAAAAGAGATGTAACCTCTGTTTGCCCTATCAGTTTTCTTTAATGCCATATCTCTGCTGCTGTGATGAGTTCTTGTCACAGAAACAAAAGCTTTTAAAGAGGAGTTGTCAGGGTATCTAGGCCATCTCATTGCTGATGCAGAGAAGTTTGCCAAAAGTGATTTTTGCAGTCTGTTGATAAAATCTTGAATGTTACTCAGCTGTTTCTATGCATGATGCAGTTGCTCATGTAAAATAAAAATCTTCAGAATTTTGGAAGGAAAGATTTTTCCACCTGCATTTATCTTTACTTCTAGGTACTCTGTACTGGAAGTACATAGACCATTACCTTGTCCAGTAAATAATTTTTGTCCTTTGATAATATTTAAACTCCTTGAGCATTTTGCTAACCCTTATCCCTGACCTGACTTGAGCAGAAAATGATGTGGTTACTTAGCAACTCTTCTTGAGAAGGCACTATTCCCAGTTGCACAATTAATGCTGAAGTTAATTTGCCATTAAATCAGAAATTGAAATTCTTTCTTAGGTGTGAAGAATTTGAGGGACTTTTCATTGATTCATTTTCTAAATTCAGAATGGATTTTCTGAAAGAAAATTACGAGAAAATCAGTTAAATTGTTCGCTAAAAAAATTTTTAGGTTGTTCATCTAAAAATATTCTGGGCTAGTATTTCTACCAAGCTCATTATTTTTTTCCTCTGATGGAAATGTTATCAATTAATTTACACTGAAAAATGATTCGACACATAGTGAAGCAGGATGTGTAAGGTCTTTGAGAAATTCTGAACTGTATGTCACACAGTTTAATTTTGTTCACATTGCTTCAGGCATTAATCTACCTCCAAATATATAATCTTTTAAAGCACCATTTGAGATGCCAGAGAATCTGAGATGCCCACTCAGCTCTGACAGGTGTGACACAGTTGTTCCAGGCTCACGTTTAACTGAGGGAGACCAGGGAGGTTCAGCACTAAGTGCTGTATTTAACCCTGAGAAGATTAGAAGAGCTGTCTTCATTTCTAGCCAAAGGAAGGAGGTTTCTTACCTGCACAGTTTTCAACACCCATATTTCCAGCCTTAGGGATAGCAGCTAAATGCTTGGAGCTAAACAATGCCTGCTGCATTAGTGTTTCATTTCACTCTGATGTGATTTCAGCATCCAATATCTCAGTTTACTAGCATTGGAAAGAAGTGTAATGTCATTTGGGCTATCTGCACATCTTCACTTTACAAAACATTAGCTTTTAAAACTTATTTACAACAGCAAGTATCAAAATTAGGTTAAAATGTGTGTCTGTTAAGAATAATAAAATAAGATTCCTGCTCTGGTTGGTGATTACACACGATAATGGCTGGTGGCTTGGTCTGCTAGCATCTGTCTGAGTATGTGTTTGGAAAGAAAAGCATTGAGGTCGCAGCCTGGAATAATAAGCAAATGTTGGAGAGAGTCAGGTTTTCCTCTCTTCTGGGTTTCATAACCAAAGGAACCCATCCCACTTCTGTCTCCTCCAGCAGTGACTGTGTGACCTCCACTCTTACACCCTTCAGAAGCTGTGTACTCTTTCAGGGCTGCTGGTTCTCCTCTGGCTTCTTAGGCATCGAGCTAATGTGGACTAAGCAATGAAGCAGAGGTGAAACCCCAGTCTTTTCTGAGCCAACAGGGAGGAAGAAGAAAGCTATGACCAAAAGAAAGCACAAGGGCAGATAAGCTCAAGGAAACTCCTGCTGTTATCTGAGAAGCATTTTGTACTTGATCCAGAGGAAGCTTTCCTCTTCTGACTACTAAGTAGTAATCAGAACTGTGCAATCATAACAGGAGCCAGTTTGCTTCATTTTAAATATCATCTTCATTAGTTACCTAATAAAAATACTTTGTGTGCTTGTAAATTACAAATTTTTAATTAAAAATGCCAAAAAGTATTTGTGACACTGGTAACTACCCTACTTTATTTTATTCTTTTAAGAGGAGAATTGTTTTAGAAGGCTTCTCTGTTATTACCTTGCTTTTTTGTATAA
The DNA here is from genome assembly GCA_013398075.1 of Notiomystis cincta. Classification (NCBI taxonomy): domain Eukaryota; kingdom Metazoa; phylum Chordata; class Aves; order Passeriformes; family Notiomystidae; genus Notiomystis; species Notiomystis cincta. The sequence goes on along the minus strand of VZRX01017259.1, from coordinate 181,427 downwards.
AGTTATTTTGAAGTAATTTGTTGAGGAGATGTACAGGTCATTTACAGGGGAGAATTTTTGAAAATACTATTATCAGAACTTTTTTTCATAATATATTCAGGTCTATAAATTAATAAGATATTGTAAGGAATTTGTTATTATAGTATTCTTAAATTACCTTCCTTTCAAAGAAAACAACCCAACCAAAGCAGTTTTTAATTTTATGTTTTGCAACTGTTCTGCATAGGTTTCAGGCTTTTTCAGAGGCCAGTTTTAAAAGTTCCCTGTAAAAATGATTTTTTTTTAATTCAGATTTGACAGAATTTAGAAATAGACGTAGTAGATAAATTGAAGACATAGTGGGAGGGGGAACTACCTCAGCTCACTAAGATGTTGAATTGGAAGTTTTAGTCCTTCTAAATGAATCTTTACAACCATTAAGTGGTCCTTTTTGTGTGGTTTTGACTCATTTTTTCTGTAAAGCCGCAAACTATTTATTTTTATTATGCAATTGTGTCACGGTAATAGAAGAAGAATGAATTTCTATCTGCTGCATGTGATTTTAGCCAAAAACTGTTGGGAATATTCAGAGCATTGACACTAGTTTTCTCATTTTTGCTAATAGCAGTATTAAGTCATTTTTTCTTCTACTGAGCAGCAGAATGACTGCCAGTTGTCAGAGTGGGATGGGCAAGAGTCAAATGTGGTTTATTTAAATGGAAGCTCTCTGCCTGGCAAAAGTTCACATTATTGCTAGCAAGCTGTTTGCTGTGTCTGTCAGTGAATAGGTTTCAGAAACTCACAGGTCACTCTGGACTCTGTCATTGACCACAAAATGGAAGACATTTAATGTCCTATTAAATATTTGTGAAGCAACAGCTTAGTGCATAAAAAAAGGTTTCTGTTTGACACACAGTCAGTGAAAAGAGAGAAATAATCAGAAGAAATTGTTCAGCCCCTTCAGCCAGCGCTACATTTCCTACAATGCTGTCTCACATTGCAGTTGTGCAACTTTACTGCTGGCTATTAAGTGATAACCAGCCCCTGGAACTATATTCCTCCCTGGGGAGCCACAAGTGGGAAGGCTGGAGGAAAGCAGAAAGCATGGAATGATACACCTTCTTCTTGTGTTGACTGGTTTTGTTGCTTGTGTTGATTAAATATCCTGCATGCAGTCTCCTGTAACTGCATTGTTTAAAGACTTTGATGTCTTTAAGTCACTTTGGTGGTAATTTCAAAATTACCTTTTTAGATTACCATTTCAGATATGAGCCTGAAGTCCATTAACAGAAGTTAACACTGAACTTGGTGCAACTCTTTAAAAAGTGGCTGTGGCATAAATATCTGTACTTCTGCCTGTGAACAGATGTAGTCTGTGTTTGTGTGTTGATAAGAATGATGAGAATGTTAAATGGTGCAAGACAAATTGTATTAGTATTGATTCATATTATAGGGAGCACAGTCTTGTGTGCCTAGAGTTTGGATATGTGAGAAGCAAGTGTCATCTCTTGTACAATGCTATGAATGAAATATGTTGAAAATGTCCATCAGAAGAGCAGCATTCAGACTCTGAGTCATAAATGCTTTTTTCTGTTATCTCCAAAGCATGGTTGTGAGGAGCTCAGATAACTGTGTGAAATGGGGGGCTCTGAATACTCTGCTTCCTTCCTCACTGGTGGTGGATCTCAGAGCTGTTAATTCACTTACCAGCCCATCTTTGTGCCAGGGAAAGCTGATGACACTGCTTTCAGACTGCAAATGGCTTTCCACTTCAGTGAGGCTTTATCCTACTGTAACTAGCATTCAGGTGGTGCCACTGGATCAAGTGGGTGGAAGCTGGTGAGCAGCTCTGTGGGCTGTGCGTGCTGTCAGCGTTCCTGGTCTGGTAGCCAGTCACACACATGGCTGATGTCTCTTATTTCTTTTCTTTCTCCCTTCTAGCTGCAGTATTGAAATACGAGAACAATGTTATGAATATCAGGCAGTTCAACTGCTCCCCTCATCCGTACTGGCTTCCAAACTTCATGGATGTGTTTACCTGGTCCTTGCCGTTTGTGGGTGAGAAGGGTATGTAAACTGGTTCTGTTCATAAAAACTGCAAAAGTGTTTCTCTGACACTGTGCATGTGGCCTCATTTATTTTAAAGGGCAAGAAGAATTTGAAGACAGATGTCTTGCTTTTGAGGACAAAGTTGTAGAAATGGGCCTGAGAGGGGCAAGCAATTACCAGTGGTTCTCATATTTTTTATAATTTCCACTCTTTCCAGATGATGATGCCATTATCTTTCTGTTGCAGACATAGATTTTATGACATTGCAGGCCAGAGGTGCATTCACTAAACAAAATTCTGATTTGTTTCTCTGTTATAAGCTCTTGAGCATTCCCTTGGATATTGTTTACTGCTGAATGGACATCTCAACAGACTTCACTACATGTGGTTACATCTTCACTCACTTTACATTTATGGGTGGGTTGCTTTTTCATCAGCAAACACAGAGCTGGCTAACTGTTCCAGGAGACAGTAGAAGATGCCAGTAGGAAGGAAAACCTGCTCCTCAGCTCCTTCTCTGCACAGGATATGTGGTGCCTCATTGCTGGCAAGAAGAGTCTAAAGAACACAAATGATGTTTTATTGAAACATGATGCTCTTGATGTTGCCTGAATGCAGCTTCATGCTATGAATGGCAAGCACACAAAAGGCATGAAAACACTTTGGTCTAGTATATTAAATGAATACAGAATACAAACTGCCTAAACCCCAAGTCATTTTATTCAGTGCCCGAGATGAAGCTTGCTTTGATCCATCCATTATGGAGTATTGCTGCAACAGCAATTACTGCCAGAAAACTCTAATAAACTCTTAAAAGCTGCTTGGAATAACAGTTCTCTCTTAATAGGCAACTGGAAATACAGCCAGCTGTGTCTCATACCTGCAGTCATGACCAGCTTTGTTTTGAGCTACTCTTTTGTTTGAGGAAAGCTGCTGGTGAGACGCCTGAGGTCTCTGTGAACAAAGCAGAAAGACAATGAAGCAGGGATTAACAAAGAATAGGCAGCTGTTTGCACTAATGGAGACATTACATAATCCTCACTGACGTGTGAGGATTGCAGGCTCTTGTGAAGCAGATAAAACCCTTCCATTTTCTTTGGCCGTAAACGCGGCCAGGCTGTTTTTAGGTTGGGCGTGCTCTCCACACACGCTGGAAGATCTGTTCTGTAAGGTCACTTTTACAGAGGCTTCCCATCAGCAGCCTGCTCAGGTGGGGCTGCAGGATGCATGGTCAGAATTGGTGAGGTTCTGAGACCATGGTGTTCCTCATTCTTCTGACAACTCGAGGATGGTTTCTTTTCCTTCGTGACTTCCAGTGGTCACACTTAGTAATTTCTTGGGAATTTTAGAGCCCAAAGAAGTGAAATCAGTATTTTCCTTTCGATGCAAAACAGTATTCAAGGATGTAAGAGTTGGTGTTCTGCACAACTTGTTATTTATTTCCCTTTTTTTTAAATATAGATTTTTTTTCCCTCAAAGGCCAACCAAGGTAGGAAGCTCTTAGCTTCACTGGTTGTTGTTAATGTGGAAAGTCTTTCCACTAATACTGTCAAAGGAAAATATTAAATCCTTCACTAAAGTAGGAAAAAATCTAGCTTCGTCCCACCCTTCTAATGTTCCAAGCCTTGTTAGTAGTCACAGAACAGGATTTTAATAACTACTTGACTAAAAATGTTTCAACCTGTGTAGCTAGTACAAGGCTAGAAAAGCCTGGTAACACTTTTAATGTTGCTTACTACATGTAGGTGTAGTGAAGTTTTTCTTAATCTGCTAATGGCTTCACATCTTACCTCATAACTTTGATTTTTTTTGTTCTCTAATTTGCATTTCCTTGGTTTTGATTTTAGCTGGGATTGTTTTTTTCACTGTTCTTATTCCGTGTGCTCTCTGGCTAGTGTCTCACAGTTGTCTCTCTGGAAAGAAATGAGACCAGGGTAGAGACAGCCTGTGGCTGATCCTTTCATGCCCAAGCTGCAAAGTAAGCAAGCTGAATATAGTCTAAATTCTCCAAAAATGCTGTATTTAGTAAATATAGAATAGTTCCACCTCTAAGGAATGTACACTGTCTGGTCTATTTGTCCTGGAATTCAAGGGACACTGAGAACATCTTACAAAGGTTAGTATTTTGTTGAACTGGAAGTAGTGTCCAAAACCTGGATAAATAAAGAAATACTCTATGATCCCTCTTGTTGTACCTTTTCCCAGTGGAATGTTGTTCCCATTCGCTGGGCAGGGAAATCAAATCTTACTGCACTTTAGGAGCAAGAAGAGAGGGGTCAGTTTGTTATCCAATTGAGTGAAGGCAAAAAATATGTTGAGGGGGAGAAAACAAATGTTATCTATTTCACTGACAGCTGCAGAAACACAGATCATTAGCAAATTTTTTATTAAAGGCTATTTGTTATGTTCATTGTATTTTGAAAAATATTTGTAGAAACTTGTACTTTTTATTAGCTTCACAGGACACTTTCAGCTTCAGTTACTACAGGTCCTATTGTTTAAAAAATGGGTGCCATTATTGCACTGAATTTTCATTCACACTGTTACAGCTTGAGGTGGCTCTCTGCCAGACCAGGGAAGCTTAATATCAACATTTTGCACTTGTTTTCCATTTTAGTGACAGAGATGCTGGTAAACGTGCTGAACATCTGCTCAGATGATGAACTGGGAACAGAGGAAGATGGATTTGATGGTAAGAGCCTCTACCCCTGGTTGAGATTGTTTGCCTTGAAGTTACTTTAGAAGATTATTTACTAACTACTAAATAATTTTCTGAGTCCCAGTTGAGTTCTGTGCCACTGAAAGCAACTGTTGTGCTAGACTCCAATGGATTTGCTTATCATATGCTTCAGAAAGAATTAATGGATCTGCCCTGTTCTAACCCTTTTATTCATCTCACTCTTCTGGTTTAAAAACCTGCATTTCTCTCCACAAAATCTGTGTTGTTTTGTCACAAAGGGGTCAGATGATTTCATGTAAAAGATCACAGGTATTCTCATAACGAGTTTAACTATGTCAATGAAATACTCTTCCTGCAATGAAGAAAGCTTCCTTGCAGAGTTCCTTCCCAAAATGTTGGTACTGCAACTTTGAAAGACTTGAGGTATTTCTTTAGTGACTTCTTTTGATGCACTTGAGTGTCTAAATGGCTTTAAAAAGCAGTAGAATCATTAAAAATAACCATGCAAACACAGACATTTCTACGAAGAGGGAAGTGGCCAGATCTGTTATCCTTTGGGTTGAAGTTTATATGATGATTAGTTGCCTTGTACCTGTTGGTTTGACTGTAAATGACCCTTTGTATCTTACAACTTGTAGATTCTTAGAAGTCAATTTATTTTATTGAACATAATTTTCTGTTAGGCTGTGCAAGAATAAACTGCAGCTCTCTAAAATGTCCCTTCTCAATTGAGAAAAGCTGAAAAAAATCCTGTGCATCCCTGACATTCTTACTATGAATGCTTTCAGTGTTTTTTAAAAAATATCTATGAAAAGTAATCATTGATAATCTATGAAAGAACAGAAATAGGAAAAAGTAATTTTTAAAAAGGAAGAACCTGGAAAAATCTAGCACTACTGAATATTCTCAAGATGTTTTTAGGCAGAATGAATGAACAACGAGAATGGAGAACCTTCAAATAAGACATATTTAATGAAGTTTTAATTAATAATTAAGATTCTCTTTCAAAGTATATATTTTTAATCTTTGGAACAGGAAGCTAGATCACAGGTTTTGCCAAATGTTTCCTTTGTGATGGAGAAGACTGATATGGATGATATACTTTGATTTTATTTTGAAAAACCAGGTAGAATTCTCTGTTCTGCATCGGCCACAGGGTGTGGACATGCACAATTATCTTGCAGGACTTGGGACAAAGACTGAATTATTGAAACCAGTAATCAGTGAGGAGAAGAAAACACCTGTTTGAATATTGTGCCCATTTTTTTTCTCATGAAATTTAAATAAGTCACTACTGTGTAATTAAAGTAGCGTGTGAGATTGTATGGAGGCATACGATGAGTAAAAACTGTGTCAAGTTAAATACAGTAGCGACAAACCATGTGCTTAAAATCCTTGGCTCAAGAAAGCTCTTAAGCACAGGCTGAAATCCCACTGAATGTAATGCCAAAGCAAAGACTTTATGGGAAAGATTTTTAAATTAAATCAGCCTTGGCCTAATACTTCCTTTTACAGTTGTGCTGTAAGCTTCTGTTGGGCATAGACAGGCCAAGGGCCATACCCATTTTCTAAAATTTTCGAGTGTCATCATTCCCATCCCTTAGTTACAGTTCAGGAGCATGTTTTCAAAAGCAGAATCAGAAATAGGGAGGTGTTAGGAGTCTTGGGGAACAGCAGCCCTCTCCAGCTGTAGGAGGTCTCTGTGTGTACTGTGTTTTCTCTGAGAGGAGAGTGAGCCCCCATCCCACCTGCCCGGGAGTTTTGCCGTGGCACTGCTGCAGACGGAGTTTGCAGCACTGCAGGTGTGTAAGCAGGGAGACAGGCTGAAACCCTCTGGGCTTGCATGTGTGTGCTGCATAACTAACAGCAGGAAAGTCTCCAGCTGAGGAGTAACTAAACCATTCCTGCTCCTGTGACACTGGCACTGTTTCCTCAATCTGCCCTCAGTTTTTTCTGTGTGACTGATTTCTCTGTGTAAAACATGGTAAGGAAGATATGAGAAATGTAGTTGTCTTTAGCATGTGTAGCTAAAAACCAGAGCTGGCATATGTTCATGTGTGCTTTCCCAGATAATCAGTCCCCTCAGAGGTGTAAAATGGGCTCTGTGGCACTGGTGCTGCAGCTTGCTGTGGGCTCACACTTTTGCCTGCAGCCTTCTGCACATGTTAGGCTCATGGGGATCATACACATGGAAGAGACTGAAGGATTCGGACATAAATTTGAGGTTGATTTAAATTTAAATAGGAGCTGATATCTGTAATGATTTCTTAATGGGTTCTGATTCTTCACCTGTATAGCAAGCAAAAATCCTCTTCTTCTCAGAGATAGTTGAATTCCTTCTCTTTTTCCTTTTTTTTTTTTTCCTGAAAGCCTTGGCTTTTAGAGGAGAGAAGTACAAGATGTGTTTCATTAATGTTCTCAGTGAAACAGACCAGACTGATTACCAGCTCAAAACTGTTTCTGTAAGGACTGTCCACCACCATTCTTCTTCAGTAATTTCTGTCCAGTTTCCTTGGAGGACTAGTCCTGTTTACTTGCTGACATTTTTTTAGCAGTATTTCCCATAGAAGGAAATGCCTGATGTCTGCAATAGCAGATGCATTTTGTTTTATGGAATGATTCTTAAAAATCATTGCTATTTTTAGATCATCAATAGTTTACAGGGCTCACTGCTGATTTCCTTTTTCTCCTTGCAGTTTGAACATGCCCTGACCTGGGTTCCCACATGTAGTGAGAATGGTCCATCACTATGGTTTGCACTGATGATTCGTTACCTTCTTTTACACTTTGTTGCCTTCTGTCTTCCCCTCTGTCACCTTCCTTCAAAACAAAGCCCCATCAGTATTGCCTGACTTCACTGCATGGTGTTCTTGTGAGCCCTTTTTTATTTATTATTATTTTTAGTTCTGAATCATGTATGTTACATCTAGCCATAAGCAGGATGCCCAACAGCATGTATTCCTTTTTTTTTTCCTCCCAGCCCCCCCCACCTTTTTTTTTTCCCCCTAAGGAAACACATCATGGGGTCTGATCAATTTGTTGTAGGCAGTTTCTGTGTAAGCTTACTGTGAAAAAAGCCTAAATATCATAATGCCCTTTATCCCATATGTCCCTGCTGGCCTGTGTTGGCCTTTTGGTTTCACTCGCTTTAAGAATGAGACAACATGATAGGTCAAGTTTCCTTATCTCTGATAGTTTCCTCTTGCTGTACTTTCTCTTTCCTGTTTGCTATGGTGGTTGCAGTATAATCTGATCCAGGAAAAAATGTCTTGGGCAAATGTTAGCTCATGTGCTGTATGTTTGTGCATCAAACATATTACTTAGCAACAGGAACTGCAAATACCTCTACCTAGCCAGCATATAGTCAGAGTTCTGTTTTGTTTTAATTAGCAACGTTTCTGGCCTTGTGCATTTGATTGAATAAACTAAACTGCTAATTAAAAGGGTACAATAATGCAATAAACAATTTGACACAAATGCACTGCTTGCTTTGTATGCATCCTTATCATGATTTGGCATGAAGACACTCCTAAATTACCTACATTATTTTTTGTATTGCCTTCAACATTATAGCTCTCAGCCTTCTCACAGAAAAGCCACTGTCAGAGCCATTAGCTACAGCATATTCCTTTGTTAGAAAACAGCTTCCCAATACAGTGCTGTAGTTCCAGCCCAAGGAGGATTCCCAAGTCAAAGTCTCCTGCCAGTCACAACCCAGTGTGGCTGTGAACCAGTAGTATGTGACATTTGCCACATCTCCTCAGTACAGTAAACTGCCTGGAGCCAGCTCAGCAGCAACTGACAGAGACTGATAGAGCAAAAGCAAGGGCCTTGTCCTTAGGCCTGTTACTTACCAAGGCCTTGATACAGATGTTCATGGTACTGCCTGATGAGAGTCTTAGCTTGCCAATGAGTTGATTTTTAGCTGGGAGAGAAATTGAGGGGTTTTCCCAGTCGTTTGTGTTTGTTCTTCCTCCAAACCAGCAAGGCTGGCCTGCATACTTAATTTCTCTGAGTTGGTGACAGAATGGCATTTTAATGTGATGTTTGTATTTATTATTCACTCTATGATTTGGTCAGATGTGGTTGTTTCCATGCCCAAAGCATTTTTCCTCTGAGCCATATTATGGCACATCGGTGTGCTCTGCCTCTGGACCAACCTAGCAGTGTGCACTAGGTGACCAGTGTCTTCAGAACATGTGCCATGGTGCACTTGTGCCTGGGCACCAAGTGCTGCACTTGTCTTGCCCTCCAGCAGTTGATTTCAAAATGCAGTACCTTGCACAGTGGCAGCATTGAATTTGCTCAGGGAAGGCTGCTGGACCATGTGGACAGAGGCAGGTGTGCAGTGTAGCACAGATGCTGGTAGGAGCAGCAGACATGGCTGTGAGAGTAAGCTACTCTGTGAGATACCAGGTGAAAATAAATTGCAGGAATTGGTTTGACCCTTTTAATAAAAGAGGCATCATCAGGCAGGCACACCCCATATGGCCGGGGTGGGGCTGTTTTTGAGAAGAGATTAAGCCTTATCAAAGCAGCAGCAATAATGTAGGAGAAAGTCTGTGTTCAAGAGGTGGTAACACCACTGCCGGTCTCCTGCCTGCATGTTGATTTCCTGCAAAACCTACTAACAAGGCTTTAGGCTGAAAAGGTTTCTTTCTTTCTTTTTTTTCCCCGATCATTTTCAATCTGTTTCTTTCCTTTTGGATGTTTCTTTGCCTAATTTGTTTCTTTTCTGTTTTTCAGACTTTACTTAAACATTACATTTCCATTGATGTTCTCAAATATTCTGTATTATTTTTTATTTTCATTCTACAAATATCACTGATCTTTTTCTTTCCCCCTCTTTGGAATTCATAAGAAGATCCCATTTATGCACAGAAGAAAGGTATTCAATAAGTTGGAAGGCTTAAGTTTTATTAATTTTCCTAATGCTTAACTACATAATATATAATAATATGTATTAGGATACCAGTGAGAGATTTGGGGTTCACTTTTTCACTCAGCACTGTTTTAAATCTGTTCAATCCTACATCTCAGAGTATTGTCAGCATTTATAGTCTTTTTTTTTTTCTTGTTGTGCCTCATAATCTGAATGTTTAAATTATATTTCATATTAATCCTTCATATCCAGCTTGCAAGGTCTGTGTTTGGATGATACCAATCCAAAATCCAATAGAACTTGTTAAATTACTGAAGTAAGATTCCGAGTTTTTATTTTACCCCCCAAATAATTTTTACACTTCAGTTTTAAACTTCTGTTTAGGTATTGGAAGGTCTTTTAAAGATGTTTTCCAGCCTCAATGAGTCTGTGATTCTATGAAGATCTTAAGAGGCTATCAGGCAATGTTTGCAAGGGCTTAAATTAACCCTTTTACCCATAGCCAGTTCTCAGGTTTTGACCTGTTTACTTTCACATAGGTGTGTGCTTAAGTGTTACCCAAGTAATTAATAAGGATTTGCAGTAATAGTGAATTTCAAAATATTAAACTAGACACACTTGGAATGTGTGTCTAAGATTTATGTCTAAATAGTTAAGAAATCCACATACTGTAAAGTTAGTGATATTTAGTCAAAACTAATAGAGCAATAAAACATTGTGAATATCAGATGCATTATTTAGTAAATTATGTTAATAAAGCCAGATAGGATAAATAAAATTATTACTAATATTTAATAAACCTTATGTCATTTTCACTGATTTGTTACAGTAGGAAATTCAGCAGAGACCAAAATCTTCTATTTTTTAGTAACCTTTCTGTTTATCAATGAGATACAAAATACTCCCTTTGCCTGTTGTGTTTTACAATTAAGGAAGGGGTTTTTTCCATTCTTACTTTGTATTTAAATGTAGGACATTATATTTCACTTCAGTCATAAATTATATTTCCAGTTTTCAATTTTCAAATATTTTAGACTCTAGTCTTAGTTGCTGTTCAACTTTTTGAATATTCTTACAAGATACATCAGATAAACATGATCAGATAAACATAAGATACATGTAATAAACAAGTAGGGATGGTGATGCTGGGCAGGGGGGGTGGAGGTAGGACAAATTATGCCTAAATGTTTTCAGGATAGGAAAGGCTGAAAACCACGTCTTGTCTATTTGAGAGTACAGTTCTGTGAGATCATAGTAACTGAGGCAGGAAGGTACCACCTCCTATTCCTGAGGAACCCAGCTGAATCGTGCTGTTTTATTTCAATTTTTCATTAAGCTATTAAAAGTATATTGTATTAATTCAGTTACAGCTGAATTACAGGTGTTTCTCCCACTCTTTATTGTCTAGAATTAGACCAAGTGTTCATATCTTTTTTTATCTTTATATGTGGGAGATTTGAAAGCCATCATTCTGAGTATCTTTTAAGGAGAAAACTAACTTAATTCCACCCAAAACCAGGACATTATCCTGGTATTACATCATATCAGGTCCCACATTTTCCAATATACCATCACGTTTCCTGGTTTTAGTAGATAAACACACATATCATTCCTCTTAGTCTGTGGGCTGTCCCTAAAAAACTCCATTGAGTTCATTAATTCCATGACCTTGAGCTGCTGTTGTAACAGTTTTTCAGGGCAGGAAGGATGGTGTGTGGGGTTGTGAGGTGTTGGATTGTTCCATGCTGAAGCCAGTTCCGATTCCATCACCTCGTGTCCAGTTTCATCAAAGCTTATTCTTCACTAATGTGGTCCTCCTCATTCTTGCCCCTTTCTGCTCATTTAGTTTCCTTGATGGGCTCTCCAAAACAGATCAATTTGCTAGGATTCGAAACCAGAAATTGTCATTTTTGCCCTTGAATTCTGGAGTAACAAAGAAGGAAGCGTTACTGTGATGTGTGGTGGTGTCTGAACAGTTGTCAGGCAGCATCCCTACAAGTCAAGGTTACCTGTCCTTCAGAAACCTTTCACAGAAATCTTTGTGATGTGTGTGGTTATGATTGTGATCATTAAATGAAACTGGTTTTCTGAGTATAACAGAGCATTTTCTTGCAGATGTGGGAGATCCTTGGTAATAAGTACTGTTGGCTTTTTCCAGTCAGGTGGTTCTCTCTTGTGTGTACAGATTTTGATGATACCAAGTAACAAGTACACCTCAAACTCAGCTGAACTGTAGTCCGTGTTGCACTATACCTTTTTTTTAAGGCACAATATTGTGTGAGTTCACAAATTTCATATCAATTGTAATTTTGAGCAGGCTATAGCAGTGATTAGAAGAAGTCGCTCTGTGGAGCTCTCTTAGCCACTGCTAGCCAACACAATCTCTACTGTCTCATGCTGGTTTCCAGGACTCTGCCCTTAGGATTTATTATCTTTTAAATAATTTTTAACTAGGAATGGAAAAAAATAGTGTTTGCAGTTTTGACTACAAATGTGGCTTAGTTTGGCAAACTATAGCACTGATATGATGTTTCTTGTATTTGATGTTGAGAATATTTAGTGATGAATTGTTTACAAATCCCTATAACTGTTTTTAATGTCTTTTCCACAGGAGCAACAGCTGCTGCTCGAAAGGAGGTTATAAGGAACAAGATACGAGCAATAGGAAAAATGGCTAGAGTTTTCTCAGTGTTAAGGTAAAGTTTTCTGCTGGTTTAGTTATTTTTAGTGTTGAGAGATATCTTTGAGTGGTTACTTAGAGCACTCGACTGTTAATCAAACAGCAAATTTGCTATTTTAGTGTACCACCCAACTGAGTTCTACTGCAACCTTTTAGAGATTGTTTTATTTATACAATGCTGCTATTTATTTTGGCTCTGAATTGTCTTCTTCCTCAGGGCTTTTGCTGAATATAAAACAGGCAAACAAAAGACACCAGCAAAAAAAATTCCAATTACCATTTTTAAAGACTTTTGCTCACCAGGTGTACTAATTAACTTTTAGCCACTGAGGCAAGCGTTAAATGTGGGGAAAAGGGTATGTTATACATCACTTCTCATTAAAAAAGAAGTCAACTGTCACACTTTGTCACCCACAGATGTTGTTGCTACAGCCATGAGTAAAGATGACTAAAGATGAAAGCATTAGGGTCATTTACCTAGAAATCCAGGAAATGGTTGTGCAGGCAACAGCAGCTTGTTCCTTTGGGCTGCACTCCCTCAAACACATGAACATGAGTAACTAATTGCTACCCAATGTTTAGAACTCTCCATTTAATGTCTCTGAGCCGAAGAGAAAACATGCTGTACTGTGCTGAAACCTAAATATAGAAAATACAGTTCTCCCTCCCTTTGAGCAGAGCGATTTTTTCCTCAGGAAACTGTATGTTGGTCTGCTGTAGTCAGTTCATGGCTATTATGCTTAGTGGAAAATCAAGGGAGTTCTAAAACATTTACTGTTATGATTGCATGATTGATGTAAGAAGAATAAATAAAATAGTTACTTGAAGAATATACTGTTTAATTTCAGTGGAAACTCTCCAACTTGCTTGCTTTGAATGCAGCATGCCAGCAGTGGGCAGGTTCTCTGTGGGGCTTTGCATGGGCACAGCAGCTCGCCCACGCCTTGCAGATTGCAGCAGCAGAGCTTTAAATAGCAAAGTGAGATGGAGGGCTTTGTACCTGGGGTTCCCAAAGTGTTACAAGTGACTTACTGGTGATGCACGAGCTACTTCAAAGTGGTGCCCATAAAAAAAAGATTGGCATCATGCCTTTTCCCTAAACGAGGTGGGGGAGCAATCAAATGTTTCCACCTGCTCCTCCATACCAAGTCTGGCAGAGAGCCTGGAGGAGGCTGCTACCACCTTCATAAAACAGCACAACTATTTATCTCTAATGATAGTTGAGCAAACAAAGTTTGGGAAACTTGGCTTTCTCCCATAACCTTGAACCACAGCTTCTGGATTGACTGTATTTTGTTGTAAACTACCTTTTTAAAATACAGGATTAATTCTCGAGAATTGTGAACTTGAAAAAGCAGAAGGATCTGAAATTGGATGATCAGCTGATATATTTGGGGTTTTACAACTCGCAGATGATTGACGTGAGCCATGTGTCAGATTTTTTCAAAGGGATCTGTAGGGCAGAAGCTTTTCAATGGTTTCAAGGATGGAAGAGGGGTACAGAATAATTCCTGCATGTGCTCTGCCTAAATTGATACACATAAGCCTCATATCTTAGGTCTACCCCAGCCAAAACCAGCACAGCCTTCTACAGGTCTTGATTATTGATGGTCCTGAAAGCTTTGCAAGAGTGAAGATGAAAAGTAGATTTATTCTCCCTTAGCTTTAACCAGCAAATACAGCACATCCTCCCTGCAGTCAGAGGCATATTCAGCAAATAAACAGGTACCTCCAGGGCATGGTTTTGGTGACCTGTCTTCCAGGGAGATGAGTGACATTTCATCCCAGCCACCACTGCCTCCCTAGGAATACCAGCTCTTTTTTTCTGAGAAAGGCTGATTCTCCTCAGCTAGGTAGCAGGCTGCTAGACAGCAAAAATTTCACAAGGTAATCTTGCAAACACTATTCCTATAGAAAATCCTGGGGTATTTTCTCTGTCTTGCCAGCATAATCCATGTAAGACACAAGTGTCAGGGAATTGTGTGTAACCCTAAGAAGACTGCAGTGGTGCCATCATCTATCATCTATCTATATACCAGCCTGTTCTGGAAACCTTTGAAGTTCCTGTTTGAGTCACTGTGCTTTATGAAGTTTATTTCACTAATCCTTGAAAAGCTTTCTGAATGATCAGCACCTAATCTGACCATCTGCAAAGGACTTAGTCAATCATCTCTGCTTTGGGCTGGAGTAGTCCCTTTTCTCAAGGATGTAACTCCACTGTAAAACTGAAATAATTTCAGCCATTTTAGTGTAAAAATAAGATATCAAAATAGTGTTTTATTGAGTTTCAAATGTTATAAGTGAGCTTTGCTGAAAACAGATATCATAGAAAGATTGGCTTTAGCTAAATGGAAGACTTCATGATTCCTTGTCATTGCCTCTCTCCAACTTTGTTTCTCAAGTATGACTTTTGATATGTTTAGACAGGGGAGAGGTAAATAAAATACTTAATCGCTCTATTTTTCTTGTTTTGAAATGGAAATAAATTATATCAAATAGAAATTAAGGAACACTGAAGGCTAAAATATCTCAATATTTGTGACACACGTCTTTCTTATGCATATGCAGTTTAAAGATAATAAAAATACAGTGAATAAACTTACCCCATGAGGGTGAAGCTAAAAGTACCATTGCAGCTTAATTAAGAAAAGAAAAAAGAAGATATGTAATGGACTGAATAACTGAGAGAAAGCAAAAGCTTTGGTGTGTAACTGTTGATGATAAAAATACTGTGTTAATTCTGAAAATACTTTGCTTTTGTGTTAGTTCTAATTGCTTGGGAAACTTGCAAGCAAAATGGTCACAGTTTGATTTTTGACTGTTACATAATGACAAGTGAGTGCAAGCAGAATTATTTTCAAACTAAAAATAGAACTTGAAGAGTATATGTAGTAGGTAAACAAGAGTTGTTAAAAATACGTGAGTCATTCAGGGCATGTAGGTCTAAAGAAAATTGTAAGTAGTAGAATTGCTGAGAGACAGTTTTTATAGACAAAACCACATTATCCTCAAGTGAATGTGGAACTGAATTCTGTCTTTGTATTTGCTTCCTCCAGCTTAATGTCATTATATACTTCAAAGTAAAGCACTTCAAAATAGGTTTCTCTTAAAGAATTGGGGTCAGTTTTGCTGCTGAGAAAGTAAGTCATCACAGGCAGCATTACAGTCCTTGTAGGAAGCTTTACTTAAAGGCTTCTCTGGCTAGAGCTGTTGTATTCCTCTTGCCATCTATGTATTTGGAGACCAGCAAAGCATATTTCGGTCTCCTAAAACAATTTTCTTGAATCCATATTATTTTTAGCATACAAAATTATTAAGGACAGTACTAGCAAGGATGGAAGTGCTTATTAATTTTAATGAGCTTTTAACTGCCTTTCTTTAAGTGGCTGGTGATCATCAATAAATAATGCACCTGCCTGCTAGTGTAGACAAGAGCAAACTAACATTTTAAGTTGATTTTGGACCACACAGTGTAAAATGCCTAAATGCATTGTTGGCAATATATGATCCTTCTGGTCCTCTTCCTCTCAGATTTGGGTTTACAGACAAATTGTTCCATAGGAGTAGGTTATAGTGTTACCCACAGTAGGAGTTGCCTGTGGTGTGATGCAAAGGTTAACCATGTACACAGCAGTGAAGGGGACTTCACTGGTGCTGATGTTACCACCACATTCAGTCCATCTTGGCAAGGACTTTGGAGATGACAAAATCATTGCAGGGCATGCATAGCTTAAGATGTCTAAAACGTAGCCTGTGTTTTTAAAAAAGACATTTACTTACTTTTTGTGGTTTTATTTTTCATTTCTTTCTTAACTTTTGCAGGGAAGAGAGTGAGAGTGTGCTGACACTGAAAGGTTTGACTCCAACAGGAATGCTGCCCAGTGGTGTGCTCTCTGGAGGAAAACAAACACTGCAAAGCGGTAAGCCTGTTTGCCTGTGTGTCTTGTCCTGTGTAAAAAAAACAATTGGTTTTCAACTGCAGAACCTAAGAAAAGTAACTGCAGCTGCCTCAGAAAAAAAAAAAAAACAAAGAACAGAAAAAAACCAGGCAGTTTGTTGTGCTGGAGCATTTGTGAGCAGTTCATGTAAGGCCACTTCTCAAGACTTACCACGAACCATCAATTTTCAGAGAAAAGGGGGGAGGGGAGAGCCCCTGAAAATTAACTCTTGAGAATGGTAGCTCAGGATTGTATGTGAAGTGCACTCTTTCACAGTTCAGAGCATCTTTGGGGCTTTTTTTTTTAAGAGCAGCCCTTGATACATGGACTACTGAAGGTTGGGCTGAGATAATGACACTCAAACTCTGATTTTATCTGATTTATTCTTCCTCATAGAGAATCACCAATGGAAAATAGCTCTAGAATTAGATTTTCTCTCCTAGAAATTCTAGGTGACAGCATGAGAACAATTCCACTCTGATTTAAGCCCAAGTGAAGGGAGGCTCTTACAAACACCGTGTGTGCCTTGTACACAAACACAATACAGACTGTCAGTTTTATACCAAGTGCTTCTTGTTACAGGAAATTGGTAAGTCTATAGTAGGGCTGCCTTTGTTTCCTTTTGGAGTAAGGAGTGCAAAGTATTTAGTGTATTACTGGAAGCTCTCCTTTTTTTTTTTCCTGTGTGTACTGCTGTAGAGTATATTGCAGGCACACATAAAGGTCTCTTATTTATTGAGGTTCTGTTTGCAGTAGATGTAAGAAACAGAAATGCTTTATAACCTTGACACAGTCTCAGCCTCTTGTTTTCCTGTTTCCTTCCTGGAGCATTCTTTCTCTGTATTTTTCCCTTTACTGTCTCTTTTACCTAGAAGATTCAGGTATATGGTGGTAAACCTCCTTTCCCCTTTTTTCCCCTTCTCTTTTTTCTTGTTGATGACTTGTGTGTTACGGACATAGTAACGTTCTGCTTTGAAAATGCTGCAATATGGTTTCACAGGAGGCCTTTCTTAATGGATTTGTGGTCTTCACCTAGGCTTTTCTCCACATAGTTGCTTTACATTTGTCAGAAAATTTGGTCCAAGGAAACTGCAATTGTTGCCCTGGCAAAATATTAGGAATAGAAATGAATTTGAGAAAATTGCCAAATGTTCTTGTTACAATGACTAAAAGGAAAATCTCCTCATACTGCAGTATTCTGGCTCACTAAAACATTACTATACACAAGCTTCTGCATTAGTTAACACATAGTAGCCCATTCACCAAATACTCTGAAGTTCATACAGTTTCTGTTAAGCACACATATTGCCATATGTATTAACAGAAAATATGAGGAGTCTGTTCTGTTGTGGAAGTATACATTTTAGTTGTCTTTTTTTCTAATGTGTCAGTGCTGGTTTGGATCTGGTTATTCATTTTAATTTCTCATCCTAGTTATCATGTTTCCTTTTCTTTTGTTTGTTGGTTTTGTTCCTTGTTTTTTGGCCATCTCTCTTGCTCTGCTGCTAGAGAGGCATAGGCTTACCTTGGTGCATGAGGGTTAAATCCTCTCATTTCCCCATGCAGCAAGATAATAGTATAGATATTTTAGAATATATCTTAATCCATATTTAACATCCTAACTGGAGAAAAAAGTTTGCATTTTATGTAGGGGAAAACAAGACAAAAAAGAAGAGAGGACTTCCTAAAAACTTGACTTCTTGAGCTATCTTCTGAATCAGAAATTCTTGAAAGTCAAAATTTCTTTTAAAATATTTGCTATATTGGATTGCATTTAATGATTTGCATCAGCTTCTAAATCTCTGACTGTAAAAAAAAAAGATAAATTCCAAAGCTGATGGATAAAATTCAAATGAAAGTCTGTCTTGAAGAAAATTAATGATTTCTGAACAGTGGTAACATGGTATTCACATTATTGCAGTAATCTCCCAGTTACAAGCTCTGCTCTCTCTGACCAGGCTTTGCAACTTTGGAGGTCCAACAGTCAATCTTACATCTACATCCATTGATTTAAATAAGTCATTAGCAAAATGCTGTTTTTCAGAGACTGAGTTGACAAAAGGAAAATTTACAAATGGGGCAGACTGGGCAAGGTACAAGCAGAGTCAAAGCTTCTGGGCATCCCATGCTGTGGGGATGTTTCTTTTAGTCAGGAGAGAAAAAAATGATTCTGTAAAGTTGTATATGGAATTCCTTTGCCTTGTACTGGCATCAGTATTTTCAGGCTGATGTTGTAAGTTGTGTGAATTTTGTGCGATGGCTTTATGCCGGTTTTTGTTCTTTTTTTGACAGGGCAAGTCAAACTGCTCTTACTGAGAGCTGGGACAATTATATAATGACCTTTTCAGGTCAGATGTGCAATGTGGAAGACATTTACATTTTGCAGTTCTTTTGAGTCAAAAGAAAACTTCTTAAATGTGTCTTTAAAAACTTTTAGTTTGTGAAACCTCTGCTTTAAAACAAACTGTAGCTTAATTCAATCTGCAAATTACTGTTTTTGTGTAAACATTTCTCTGTGTGTCTGTTTTGCCAAAATCCAGCACTTACAGTAACATTAGTGTTGTAGCTCCTTTGCTATTCACTGACTTGTTCTTAGAGTTGAAATCCTCTGCTCATTTTTTCTCATTCGTTTTGCTACCCCTTTCTTCTCTTCAGCTACTGTTGAGGCTATTGAGGCTGATGAAGGTAAATTGGCCAGTCCCCTTTCTGTTGGTGCCACAACAGATAAGGGCTCTGCTGGGTGTATTCATTTTGCTGTAGCTTGTACAGATTGTGTGGGTGTTGGGCTAACAATTGTGGCTCGGTATTAACCAAAATGTAATTGCTTTAAAGGGGAAAGTGTTTTTTTGGTTTTCTTTTCTGTTGCTGCTGTTGAGGTTTTTCTCTTTCTGTAAGCTACAAACACGTTGGAATTGCTGTATGTTGAACCAAGCACTGAGTAATGCCACAGGAGGAGATCAGGGAACTTGGATTTCACGGGACATAATTTGGCAGCAGCTCATAAATGCTTTGTGACACATAGCTCAAAAGCTGTGCGCTGGAGGCTGGCTCAAACTATCCTCAGCAATTTCTGGTCAAGGAAAACACATAGCTTTTTATATATTCTCTCCTTTTGTTGCTTTTGTTTCTTTTCCCCTTTTTCTTTATTTATGCTTCAGTTTGTTTCCTTTCTTTTAGGTCACTAATAAAAAAAATTTATTGGTCTTTTGTTACAGTACAGCATGTTTCTGTTTCCCTTTAAAAGTAAAACAACATGAGACATTTGTCTGCAAGATGTCTGCTTCTTTTGGTAGTGGCAGTTTACACACTGGATATTTACATTAGAGCAACCATTAACACAGGCACCATTTTAGCTGCATATGAAGTGACTGGCTGCCTTAGAAGATTTCTGAACGTTCAGTATTAAAAAGTGGTGTTTTGTTGACAGAACTCTACTTTAACCCTTAACAATTTTTAACACTTCAGTTAAAATCTAAGTAACCCTGTATTGCAATATAGATGTACAATATTTGTTCAGTATTATAAAGTTTTGGAAGAAGAATTTTCAGAATTCCCCTTTAAAACAAAATTCTTCAGTTGTATTTTGTTCTTGCCCCTCTCAAATTTTCTGTGGGTATTTTTTTTTTTAGTTAATTAAAAAAAAAAAATCTGGTGATTGTTGTCCTTTGGTAAGATGTGCCCTTTCGGCCAGTTGAATTTGTTTTTGAATTTTGTAAAGCAGTGAATAAAATTACAGAACAAACAAGTAAGAGAAAATACAACTGCTTTCTAAATAGCAGTGAGTAAGCTGCTATTTATGTTGGAATTATCTATTCCTATCGGCAATCTCTAATCTGCAGTGTGCATTCTTGTTGACAGTTTGGCTGTTTTCTGTGATTTTCTGTGACTCTGTGTTGTGTTTTAGTATCCTCTCAATGTAACCTGCTAATACTCATTGTCTGACCAGCAACTACAGCAGAGCACCTTCCGTAGTGTTACAGGCAATAACGCGTCTCCTTGGAGTACAATGCCCGAGCGTGCCCCTGCCAGCAGTATGCACCCCTCAAGTTAATTCTTGATTTGCCATCCTTGCTAGTTAGACACTCTCACCATAGGCACAACTGCTGCTCTACACAGGTGAAGCTTCTGATGGAGGAGAAGTTTCACCCTTTACCAGTTGTCCCTCAAGGCCCAATAACACCAATTGGGCTGTGCTGCTGGCAAGCTCCGGGACACAGCAAGTGCTTCAGCTTCAGTGCAGCTGTCCATTAAACTATTGCTTTATGGGTGCTTGTTAGACATCTTCATTTTGTGGTAGAAGGTAAATTTTAAAGAAAAAAGGCAACCCAAAAGGCAAACCTTAAGAAAACTCACTGTACAACCTGTTCTGTTTTCACTGCTCCATCCCTGCTCACTTGACTAATCACCATTATGTTGTTGTTTTTCTGAGTTGAAGTATAATACATGTTAAAAACCATGCACTTCACAAAGTTCCAATGTAACATTTGTGAAACTGGCTAAAGAACTAAATCCTGAGGCAAACAGGATCTATCAATCTTCACAGGAAAAGTTGGCAAAACCAGCATGAAAATGCCTTTTCTTGCTCCCCACAAAATACAAGGAGTGGTAGCTTGGTACCAGGGATGTTCTGGGGTTTTGAGTGTGTCAGCACTTTTTTTTAACAGCAGTTACCAGCTTGTCCAGAATCGGGACTGCATATTGGAAGGAGAGTACTTGGGGGTAAAGAGAAGAGAAAAGGGGAGAAGGAATACTGAATTTGATCTCTGAAACTCCCCTACCGTCTTCTCCCCAGGGAGTTTGCAGTTTCCTGGCACTACACACCATCTCTGCTCTCTGGCGTGTTATGATAGAGGCCGAGCAGAAATTCCAGTTCTGGAAGTGCAGTGCATTGATTTGGTACAGATAAGAGAAAAAACACACAGAAGGCTGTGACAAATTATCTCTGGTTGCCTACAGTGCTTTTTTTCTCTTTTGCTTTAAATCGAAAGACTTTCAGCACTTCAATTAGAGAGAGAATAAAATTAAATAAAAATCACAGTCTGTGAATACATTCCTCAGCCTATGGCTTCTTTCTGAGGTTGGTGTGGCCTCACCAGTGTTGCTGCTAAAAGGCAGATCAAAAGTTCTCAGGATCAGTTGGAACTTTGGTCCTTTGTCAGTGCGTTTCCTAAGCCAAATTGTACAGCTGTTCCAAAATGACAGGATCCCTGATCCGTGTTGCAGTGTTCCTGCTGTTTGACTCAAGCTGCTTTCTAGAAGTCCAGGGTTGTTTCAGGGAGGGGAATTGCTCCAAGCAATCAACAAGCAGCTCACCTGTTTTGAGAACAGAAGGCAACTTGTTGTAGGGTCACCCCAGATCTTCCCTAGCTTTAATATATACCCCACAAAGTGGCCTCACCTTGTCATTGCCATCTGGACCTAGGCAGCACTTTTTACATGACCTTGGGAGGCCAGGTGGGAGTTCTGGCTGATGAAGGTGTTAGGGGAGGCACGGTGTCTTTAAGGCTCTAAGTGATGACAGCCAGCGTCAGCTCACCAGCTCACTGCTGTGCCCTCAGCGTGGTTCCAGAGTGCAAACTGTAGTTTGATGTCAGTGTATGAGCGTTCTAAGCTGAACCCCAGTGGACAACAAAATACTGGAAGTTGATCGTGTGGAAAACAATAGTTGCGTTGGAAGGGACGGTGGTGGTGAACCCCCAGCTCTTTCTGAGTGCGGTAAGGAGTTGGTGGTGGTGCCACATCTTCTCATTGCCGCCTTCCCAAAGGACTCTCGCACTTGTTGCTAAACTGGGGGAAAAGCTGCTGAGAGTTTTATCTTGCTAATTTTATTTTTCAATAATCCTTTATTTAGCTATCAAAGGATTTTCACCCCAGCATAAGATCACTAGCTTCGAAGAGGCCAAAGGCTTAGATCGAATTAATGAGCGAATGCCTCCGCGCAGAGACGTGCCATCCGATGCCAACCTTAACTCCATCAACAAGGCAATCTCCACAGAGACTAATGGCACGGACAGCAACGGCAGTAATAGCAGCAATATCCAGTGACCACTGTCCGGGAGGGGGGTTGAGCTGCAGGGCGCGATGGGGTTGCTGCACGTCGGCAGTGGGATGTTCTTGCCTCTGATAATAGCTTACTTGCTCTGGGGGCCAGGTGTTGGATTCAGTTTACAAAAATCATCTACAAAAAGATCGCCAACTTTAATTTGGTGGGAGGGC
The DNA here is from genome assembly GCA_013398075.1 of Notiomystis cincta. Lineage (NCBI taxonomy): Eukaryota > Metazoa > Chordata > Aves > Passeriformes > Notiomystidae > Notiomystis > Notiomystis cincta. The sequence goes on along the minus strand of VZRX01017259.1, from coordinate 159,003 downwards.
GGGGGGGGGAGANGGCGGGTGGGGGAGAGACACCTCCTTTGGATATGCCTTTAAATGCTTGTAGAAAAATGAAAGCTCATGCTGGTATATATTGCAGAGTTAGGGGAATGAACGTGTTTTCCTACTACATTGGGAACGTCTAGCTATGTTACTGAAAGGCCTTTTATTATGTTACTGGACATGAAAACTTTGTTTAATTTCTTACTAACTATTGTACGTTTACAGTTGCAGCACTCAACATCTACAACATCGAAACATTTTTAACAAAATGTACAAACTAAATAAGGACTATTTATTGATAATGTTTTGCTACTCTTGTCAGACAATGGCTATGAAATAAATTAGGCACTCTTTAAAAATATAGAGAAAA
>VZRX01017259.1:96437-158626 GCA_013398075.1 Notiomystis cincta | reverse complement strand
GAAAAAAAAAAAAAAAAAATGTTGGAAATTTGTTTAAAATGCCAAAAAAAAAAAAAAGAGAGAGAGAGAGTGAGAGAGAGCGAGCGAGAGCGACAGTTTAATTTTGTACAGATTATGCTTACCTCAGGTTTCTTTAGTGTGCTTCAATGCCCTTCTTTAAATATAACACTTATCTTACTAATTTGGCAGCAATTATCTTTTTCTTTGTTTAAAAAAAAAACTGGAATTATAACATTTATCTTTTTTTGCTGTTTATATTTAGGGGCGTTTGGTTTGGGAGGTTTTCTGGGGTTTTTTTGGTAAAACAAGTCTTGGTTGTGGCTTGCTGAATTTAAATATTTATGAGTGGTGCATTTTTTAGTATAGTGAACAAGACACCATATTAAGTGCAGTGGAAAGCATCTATATTCTGTAAAAATCTGCCTATGCATGTTTTTTAAGAAAAAATGGCTGTATAGGCCTGTATGGGACTGTAATGCGCTTAGTGGTCTGACTTATACTGGAAATGTATGTATACTGGCGTACTTTATATTCTCTAAAAAGAAAATGCTTAATGCCTTTGAAATTTTGTAATCAAAAAAAAGCTTTGAAAAATCTAAGGGGGGAGAGTATTCTTAAAGTTTTTAACATAAGCTTGTCAGTGCACATATAGATGGGTAGCATGTTTAGCAAACCTTGTGAAATTTAAATAAGTTTGTAGTTACATGTGAAATTCTAAATGCATGATAACTGTTAATGTCATAATGGTTTAGTCATTTTGTTCTGTTTTGTCATGTGCCACAAAATGTGTAATTTTTTCACTTTTTTCCCTTTGTATATCAGTTACGGGTTTCAACTGGTTCATTCTAAAAAAGAAAAGGAAACAAAACAAACAGTCCATTGATATTTTTTAACAATTGTATAAGTGCCCAAGTAATTCACTACAGCCTACAGCCTTGCCTTTGTAATTTGACTTCGAAATGTTGGCAATCAAAGCATGCACTTGTAACAATGAAAGAAGCATTTTATATTACTACTCAATAAAAATGTGCATGAACTTCAGCATTCTTCCCTTTCTTGCTGTCTCAGTGGCAGAAGCGCACCGGCGCCACGCGCCTCTTGCTCTCTCTTGCTTTGGACAGGACAAGACCACCCGTGTAAGAGATGAGGGACCTGTTTCACGATTCAAGGTCAGTTCTTTGCTAAGAAATAAACCCCTGTATTACCCAGCTGCTCTGGGCTGCTGAACATCTGCAGATGTCCCCCAAGGCCTGGTTAGAACGTTGGGTTTTCACTAAAATGAGGAGGATGTAACCCACAGGAAAACAAGTGCCCTCTGCGTGCTTTCCCCTGATCTGGAGTGTTCGAAAAGGTCAATGAGTATCATTTACAGTGATTACAATTTCACATTTCAACTGCTCTCTCTTTTAGTCAGAAAAGAACTGTCAAAGCTCTGCCTTCTCACTTGCTCCCTGTGTTCAGCATCCTTCCCAAGTCCATCATCCTGTGAAGAACTGACCGGTGATGCCAAATGGTGCAATGATGCTGGTATTGCCTTAGTCCTCCTTTCAGGTACCATTATTAAATACAGGCTCAGTGCCTGCTCTCTTATATGTTTTTTCACACTTTAGCTCTTGCTAATTTTGGCAAAATATGACAGGTGGCAAAAATAAAGAGGTTTCATAATATCTGGGACTATTTTGGATGTAACTTTTCATTTCAGCTTGTGTAGAGGCACAGCACAGACACACAGAGTGTGTGTGTTCCCCTGCCAGGTGTTTGTCCCTCTGCTGTCTGCTTGCATTGCACTCGGGCCACGCCACTTCCACCAGCAGTAAGAAAAAGGGGCTTCTCTGCTCAGTGGTGACTCTGTGTAGGCCTCTCAGCTGGGAGATTTAACCCAAAAGAGCCGTGCTGCAAATCAGAGGTGGGGCTGGAAACGTCTGTTGTAGTTGTTAAAGAGTTTAATAGATAAGCAAGTCAGCCCAGGATGGGTGAGCCCCTAGGGAAAGTACAAAGTGGCTGGTCACAAAGGAGATTTTGGAACTTACTGTATCTCAGGAGAATGGGAAGTGTCCAGAGCATGCAAAATGGCAGTGTCCTGTGTATCCAGGTAAGATGGCCTGGCTCCTTCCTGAGGTGAGCTCCACCATCCTACTGTGGGGCAGTTTATAGATGGCTCCAAGGGATAGTCTAAGCCATACTCAGATGTTCTTGGAAGGACCAAAAAAAGCTTCCAAAGTTTGTCTCGTTTCAGCTCTTCCAGCTTTCCTTCCTTTTTTTCTAACGCAGAAGAAACTGTGGATGAACTTGAAGAAAAACCCTGGTGTCACTGAAGGCTGAGTTTTGGATTCTGTGGCCTCATCAGTGATGTCTCACGCACTGGACTGTGTCTCCCAGTACAGATTTCTTCTTTCCTACCAAATACCCCACCTTAATGCCAAAACCATCATTGGTTCCTACTTCAAGATTTACTGTATTTTTTAACCTCTTGAATCTTGCTGTGTGATAGAGTTTTTGATACATCTTATGTTTTATGCACTATCATAATTTTGCTTTTCAGCAGCCATTAAGAATGAAGTGCATTAGCTCTTAGTGTACATTTTCTGCAGAAGACAACATTCAAATTTTGTCCAGGTTTTTCCTCCAAAACTGCAGTAGATTTAACCCTGCTTAAGCTTGTGCCAGTGTTGCCAGCTGTTGGGCACAGAGAGAAATTCTTTCAGCCTTTTCCTCTTCTGGAGCCTCTAGAGGAGTCCTGATCTCTCTCCTCCCTAGCTTTAGTTTTTAGTGAAGTGGCGTTCAGAGTGTAACATAATGAAAATTTTTGGACATTTTCTGGATGCAAGCCAAATTTACAATTTTAGTCCTTAGAAATCAGTTTCCCTTCTTTTTTCAAGATGCTGTTGCTCAGATTAGTCAGATTGATGAGTCTTCCCACTTCTTTGACTAAGAGAGGGATGTGAGAATCAGCTATTCCAAATGTTAAAAAACCACAAGCACCAAAACAACCATTTGAAAAATAGTTTTCAGTTGCTTTCTTAGTTGCTTTTAGAATGATGTTTAATCCCCTTAAAAGTGGCCATTTTGGGCATGCAAAAGGATGACCTTTCTTGGCCTTCAATGATTTAGGAAAAAATATATCTACATTCACATTTTCATATTTAAATGTTCATACTTGCAGGAACTTCCATGGCAGTAAAAAATGATGAGCTGGTGGAGCTAGAGATAGGGGTTGGGGGTTTGTGTCTTGCTGAGATGACTTTGCAGTATCAGACCTGCTAAACTTTATAAAATAAAAGTTTTGTGAGGCCTTGATTTTTTTTTTTTAATGTATTTTTAAAATAACTTGAGAACAGTTTGAGTTTTACATGTGACACCAGGTCTCATCAGGCTGACAGATAGCCGTGTGCTCTGGGCAGTATTCTGCCAAAGACTGCAAGGGGAAGGGCTGCCTTGGCTCTGTCATTCCTGTCAGAAGTTTGTTTTAAGTAAGGTAACTTGGCAAAGAAGGTGCTAAAGGACTGCTGTTGCCGCCAGTGGGAAGCCTGCAGGCATGGTGACAGACACGACAGTGTCTGCTCCTTTGTGAAGCCCCCCTAATGGCCATCACTAGTTGCTCTGGGGTTCCCCCAGGCCCCCTTTCCCTTTTGGGCAAAGCCTAGCATGGGTTTTGCTGGAAGTTTGGGTCTGGACACTCAGGCAATTCTTACAGCAGCAAGACTTGAGCAAGAGGTGATTGTTTCATATCTTAGCTTTTGCATCCTGAGCCAGTTGGTGCCGATGACCATGGCTGTGATTGAGCAAGGCCATTGCTCTCAACATCTGGGTATTTAATCTCTTTTGCTTTAAATGAGCAGTTGAACACTGTGACTTGGGCTGATTTCCCAGTGTTCTATGCCATAGGAGACTGGCATAGAACATAACTGCTCTTACAGCTCTTACAGCATTGAGAGTCGCTGAGGCCGGCAGGCACTGCCGAGATCGGCTCCGGCAGCCTCCCCAGTGCCTCACACAGGATCAGCTGGAGCTGCTTAACTGGGGCCATGTACAGTCAGGTGTTGAGTATCTGCAAGGATGAAGACTCTGCAGCCTCTCTGGGCAAGCTGTGCCAATGCGTGAGAGCTCTTAGAGTAGAAAAGACTTCTCCTTGCATTTAAAAACGTGCTGTCTTTCAGTTTGTGTCCAATGGCTTTTGTCCTGTTGCTAGGCCTCACCAGCTTGGCTCTTTCCTTTTGCTCTCCCCATCACTTACAGACCTTTTCTCCAGGCTGAGCAGTCCCAGCTCTCTCCATCTCTGCAGGTGTTGCAGTTCCTTAATCACCTTCATGGTCCTTTGCTGAACTTACTCCATTAGGTCCATGTCTGTCGTGTGCTGGGGAGCCCACACTTGAATACAACTCTCCAAGTGGGTCTCACCAGTGGGGAGAGAGGGAGGGAAAAGACTTGACCTGGTTTCCTATATGTGCCATCAGATTTCTACAACATACACTGACTGATGCCAGTAATTTAAGACAGGTGAAGACATTTCTGGCATTGTAAGTTGAAGAGATGGGAGCCATACCTCAGAAAGTGGAAGAAGCAGAGGGACATTGCATGTGCAGAGCTGAGATGTACTAAGGTACAGATCCAAGAAGGTAGGAGAAAATGAATGCCTTGCCAGACTGACAGTACAGTGAAAGACTGGAATAATACTTGTTTGCCAGGTTTGGTAATAAATTTGATTGCCAAATTATCCAGGTAAGTATCAACTGCAAGAGGGAGGACCCTCTTCACTCTCTGTCCACGACTGTGTCCTTCCTACTGCTGATCCTTCAGAAGGTGAAGTAGTCATGAAAAAAATCTCACCAAGTTTGTACAGAGGGGAATAGTCCCTTCCTGCATTCAGCAAGCAAGTGGGCGAAGCTCTGAAGCACGTGATGTGTATAAAGTCATTATTGTGGTGCAGATCTGCACGTTATCCGGACGTCACATAAACGAGAGATCCTGTGCCTACCTGGGGAGGGAGAAGTAACCTTCTGACAAGGTTGCCTGAGGAGGAGGTAATTTGTTTATCTGTCGCTTGGTAGTTTATTGTTTTCAGTACATATTTAATAAGCTTTGTACTCAGACTGCATTTTTCTGAGAAGAAAGAGCACTCTGAAGGGAATATGGGTCTGACACTCTGGCTGAGCTTAAATAAAGCTGCAGAGCTGGTGGACTGAGAAGGCCCTGCAGCCACAGACCAGAGAAAGGAAAGAAATGAGTAGTAGAACTGGGAGGAGAGATTGTGTTATTTATTTGATTCCTTTTTCAAGGTACCTAGGAGAAGAGATGGTGGTAGCAGAGCTACACTGTGAGTGTGAGGTGATGAGATAAGGCACCAAGCTCCCAGAGCTGCATGCAGGCCATGACAGAAACTAGGCTGATAAAATTCACCTTAGACTAGATGTGCACTTAAAAATTATAGTGGAGTTCAGGTGCTGACCTGAAGGCAGTCACGTAGAAAAGGGAAGCAGGCAATGGCATGGGAAATGAATTTCTGGAGGGCAGACCTCTGATAAGGAACAAGCTGGGATTCAGAGCCCTGGCAGAGAAAAAAGCATGGATTGTGGGGTAGAGCGATTCATTTATTACATGCTGAAGAGTTGAATCAGCTCAGGCTTAGTGCAAGGATGCCTGTTATTAAGGGGTTTGGACCTGGTACAAGGGAGTTGCCATGAAGTCAGATGGGATGACTGGCTAAAGCCTGGGCTGTCTGCAGGATAAGAGGGCAGGAATTATGAGGACCTTAAATCTCAATTAACCTTGTAAGGTAGGGCTTGCAACTAACCATCTCAGAGAAAAATATAAAGCTAAGAAGGAATGGAAAAATGACCTGTTAGCCAAGTTGGACATGGCCAGTAAAGTCTAGGAATACAGTGAAACCCAGCATGAGTCCAGCTAAGTTATCTTTGCTGATCGTGGTTGAAAAGCAGCAGAAAGCTTTTCCAGACACTTGAATAGAAAAAGCAAGGTTAAATAAGTGGGAAATGATGCAATGAGGATAAAGGGAGAGGTTTAAAGTACTGGCCAAAGGACTGTGGAGGGAAAGCCAAGAATGAGATTTAGGGTATGGAAACAGGGACTACAGGAGTCGAGACTGAAGCAAGTTAAGAGTTGAAAGCACTTATTCCAGGAAATTGCAGAAGTTTCTTTCCTAGTCACAGTAGAAAATACCATATTTGCTTGCTTGTCAAATAGCAATGCTCCTTAGCAGCTCTCTGAATGGGTGGTATGTTTTGAAAATATACTTGGAGAATATGTAAGTACAGAAATTTATATAAATCAGGAACAACCACAGGGCCATTGGTCTGAGTGTAATCATATGCAAGGACTGAAGGAGCTACTGACCAGAATAGAGGCTGTGAGGGGCTGTTTGCTGCAGTGCAAGACTGCAGAGGCAAACAGAAACAAATTATGACTGTTAGGAACATGTACATGAAAGCTGAAGCAGAAAGGAGCCAGACAGAGGGAAGATCACAACTGTCGATGTTGGGAGAGGAAGTTATGGATACCAAAAAGGTTCCTCAGATGTAGCAGATAGAAATTTAGCAAAGCAAGAAATGCTTGTGGCATCCTAAATTCTTTCATGCTTCCCTTTTGCATCTGCCTCTCCATCCGCTTTCAACTTTCCTAGGGAGAGTAGGATTTCTGGGGGGCATCAGGATTCCTAGGAGAGATTGCTGCTGGAGGGAAATTCTTCCACATATTTCTCTTCCTGTTCTTTGTTTTCTTCTCCTCCTGTCCCTTTTCCTTTTCTGTCCTTTTTTCTTTTGCTCTATCACAGCCACCATTTTGCCCCTGCTTCCTTTTCCCAGATTCCCTGGGGCACTGCTGCTGCCTGCATGCTGGGCTCAAGCTTTTTGTTCTTACTAACAGAGTCAGGACTGTTCCTTGGGAATAGCTGGTGTTAGGAAAACACTGATATTTGTGGGGTAAGGGTGACTAGACAGGAGAAGATAGGGAGAAATAATAGCAGATGGGGAAATAATATTGGTAACAAGCTTATAGATACATTGAAAAGTGCTGACTTTGCTGCAGAAATAGGTTGGCATCAGTAGGTGATAGCACTGATCCTTGCTGAGGACCTGTGGGGAAAACAAGCAGAGGGATCAGCCCTAGCTAGGGGGAGAAAGGGGCTTCTGGCCTTTCCTACCTCTGTGTGGCTATTTTAATTATAGTGGAGAAAAAAAATAATGGTTTTGCCTTCACTATCTCCCAGCAAAGTTTGTCTTGGCCCTTTCACCCCTACAGCTTTTTCTTGTAAGGAGTGATTCATGCCTGTGCTTGCATATGGAAATAGATTTGCAAGACTTGCCAAACAACGCACCTCCTAAAAGCACAGCTGGGTGCTGACACCGCAGTGTTTCCCTCAGTCCAGAAAGTTAAATCCAGAAATAACCTGCCATCTCCAGCAGCTCGATGACTCACTGAGGCTTTGGGAGGGTGCAGGGATTCCCATCCCCAGAAAGCCCCGCTGCTGCTGCTGCCAGGGGGCTCAGGGAGAGCTCACTGCCAGGGAAGCAGCTCCTGGCAGAGCCTGCACCAGGAGATGCCATCCAGCCCACCAAGTCAGAGCAGATTGCTTCTGTGGGGACCAAGAGCTTTGCCCTTGGTATAAAGGGGTATAAAAGCAGGCATGCCCAGGCTCCCTGGGATGTGTGTCTGCAGCTTCCCAACAGGGAGCAGGGGGAACAATGTCAGTACTCGTGGTCCTGATTCACCCAGCTTCCCAGCCACAGTTCCCACTGTGGCTCAGCTGGCAGCTCCTAAATGACATGTTTTCTGTTAAAACTACCAAAGCCATCATGTGGCTTGTCTGAAACTCAAGGGGTTCATCCTTGTGAACGAGGACCTCTGGGGTGGTCTTCTATAATGACTGAAAAGTATATGCTATGACATCCACTGGAACCTCCCCCTGCCCATGGCAGGGGGGTCCAATCCAGGCCATCCCATGATTCTATGATCTACAGTGATTGTTCTATTAAGATACAGTTAGCCACTAAGATAAAGATATCCATGCAGTAGTTACAGAATGCACCGTTGCTCTGCACTGCCTGGAATTTCTTGCTGGGCTGATCTTTGGCATCTTTGCTCCCGTGCCAGTCAGAGTATGAAGATTTAAGTAAAACTATCCATGGAAATACTTTACTTTGTCCACTTCCTGTGGATTGTGCTTTTATTATCGTTTTTAACACAGTTAACCCAAGTTCACCTTTGTATGTAGTGCATCAGAATTACTCCTAGCTCCTCACAGCTTCATCAGGAGTGTGAACGTAGCGTCAGCACAGGCTCTGCCTCCAAGAAGTTACATAGATGTGTGTGTGTATATATATATATATATATATGTGTGTGTGTGTGTGTGTGTGTATGTTAGCTAGCATGGGTGTTTTGGGGAGAGAATATGATCTTTTTACAGCATTTAGATTGTCTCAGTATCACACAGTTATCACGAGGCAAGATATAAAAGCGGGACACTGTCACGTCTGCCTTTCCCCGCCTTGCTGTGTCCGCATGTGGAATCCAGCCCTTCCTCTGGGTTTCTTTGCTGCCCTTTCCTAGAAAGACCCAGGGACTTTCTAGTCCCCCTCTGGGAAAGCTGAAGCACAGAGATGACCCGGTGATGGCTTGCAGCCTTTCAGCCCCTGTGGCAATAGCACGAGCACCAAGAGCACCTGCAGCCCATCCCTGCTGCTGGGAGCAAACCCCACAGCACCGGCTCCAAGGGGACTGGGGCTGGCAGGGGTAAGGGCAGCTCTCTAAGTCAGAATTCCTCAGGAATCAGAGCACAGCCCAGCAAACAGCATTTAGAGCTGAAAAGCGTGTGTGGGTAACATTATTGTTACTTTTCTTACTGTGGCTGGCCTGGCAGCCTTGCCTGCCCATGCTGCACTTCCTTCGGCTGAAGCAGGAGGCCAGAGGTGACCCTTGAGGTGAGGAGGAGCTGCAGGAGAGCCAAGGCCAGCAGCAAGGTCAGGAGCTCGCCTGCTCAGAGCACACTGCACGTGTTTGCAGAAAACCTGGGCCTGTGGGAGCTCGGGGGCTGCCTGCTCAGTCCCTGGGATTCACATCAGGATGATGAGAGCACGTGTTATGGCAAAAATATTCTGTGCAGTTCAGCAAACTGCCCAGGTGTTCTCAGAAGAGAGGAATACAGTGCAGAGCAGCAGGACAAAGGGATATCTGGGCTTCTTAGAGCTGGAAGGGAGTTTGGGGTAATATTATTAACGGTGTAATGCTCTTTTTAGTGGAGCTTGTGGAGGAATATCTTTGTATCTAATGGAATAACTGTCATTATTTCCTGGCTCTGAAATATTTCCAGTCTCCTGCAGTATCACATGTACTGGAGAGGTCTCAGGGATTGCCTGTTTGCAAGGGCAGTGAAAGGCCAAGGCTCAGGGAATGGAAGGAAATAAGAGAGGAATGAGAGAAAGTATGATTTTAATAGCAGAAAATGCATTTTTTCCAAAAGTCTTATTTTTTTTTTATAACAAAGATTAATTAAGGATAAAAATCCCTGAAATATACATCATTTTAAAGAGATCAGCTGGGAATGAAGCTTTAGCAAAATTGTCAAAAGACTAACCACATCATTTATCTCTGCAACACAGCTGAGGTGCAACAAAAAATGCATTCTGCTGAGCACTGAAAATTAAATTAAGTCATGCTTGTGTGAGCATTTGTACATCTCTGGAATAAAACCCTGGGGTTTTGTAATTGGCTGGGGTACCAAAGTCTTTGGGATGTCTGTTGCAGGACGGGCTTGCCTGGTTCCAGGCAGGCTGCTGCTCCATCAGAGCTCCATCACAGGGAATACACCCACAGTGGCTGCCAAGAGCTGAGGGACACAATGGCCTGGAAATCACCATCCCTGGAAGGGTTCAACAGCTGCGTGGATGTGGCACTTAGGGATGTGGCTTAGGGGTGAACATGGTGGTGCTGGGTTAGACTCGATGACCTTAGAGCACTTTTCCAACCTTAATAATTCCTGCTGATCACCCAGACTGCCAGGCCTTTGGAGAGGACCTTGTCCTCCTCCAGCTGTTGTGCAGGGTGGTTGGCTGGTGGCTGCCTGATGCCTTCCACAGCCTTCTCCTGGAGCTGCAGTTTCACAGAGTGCAGCTCAGAACAACAAAGGCTCATGGGGTACATCCTTCGAGGGGCTGGCTCCTTATGGAACCTTCCCCGAACTGAACTGCACCTCCTGGGAAAAAGAGAGCTGTAATTCCTTTCTCCTTTTCCTTTTTTCGTGACAGGCAATTCATTCGAGCATCCAGCGAGAGAGGCCAGACGATTTATGGCCTCCCCTTGTCCTGCTGCTCGGGCAGCACGGCCCGGAGAGGACCTGGCGGTGCCATCGCCCCCCGCCCTGCGAGGTTCGGAGCATCCGGGCTGTGCATCCCTACGTTTAAGCGAAGCCGGTTGCCATGGTGACAGCGGGGCTTACTAAATATGGCCTCTGATGCCCAAAATCTGGTGGGTGGTTAGAGCTGAGGTGTGCGCAGGGTCCCTGCCGACGCCAAAAGCTTGCTGGTGTGGCTCTCGGCAGGGAGAGTGTTTGCACCGGTGAGCGAACGAAGCCCTGAACTGGTGCTGGTAATTATGGGTTGCTGATTTTTATCCCCCGCAGCGCCCCGGGTGCTCCCCAGATCGTGCAGACCGGCTCGGGCTGATCAGAGGCTGCACTGGGTTTATCTTACAAGTGCAGGGGGGACTTGCAGCCTTTTCTCTCCTTGGCGTGGCAGGGTCCCCTGCTTAAAGCGACGCAGCTCTTCCCATGCTTATCTGTGCAGGGCTGCATGGAGGGAGGGCGAGATGACACCTGATACAATTATCAGTCTTGTAATTACGTGCAGCAGCCCCAGACACCCCCTTGGGTTTGCTGTACGAATCCAGTAAGACTCAGGCATATGGAAGTATTACAGGCTGAGGAACACTGTGTCGGCCAGACCTTTTCCTGCAGCTTTGAAGCGCAGCGCTGTGTGTGGCGAACTGGCCGCGCGTGTGTCCCCCCGGCTCTCTCGGCAGGGTCCCGCTGGCGAGAGGCAGGAGGTTCGCACGCTCCCGTCCCCGCGATGCTCGTCCCGCCCCGGCACGGGGGCGGCGTTTGCTCGCAGGAGGTGGGAGCTTTTCCGTGCCGTCCGCCCAGCGGCACGGCTTTCACGCTGAGCTGGGGGTTGTTGGACCAGCAGGACGTGAGTCCACGGTGCTCCCGGATCCCTGAGGCAGCCTGGGCGGCTTCTGGGCTCCCCTCCTAACAGATTTCAGTGCAAGGCTCCCCACAGTGTGGGGCAGGATGCGGGGGTCCAGCCCCCACTGACGAAAAGCTCTGCTCAGGTTTTGGAGCCAGCAAGGCAGCCCAGCAGGGGCCACACACTCATCCCTGCAAGCTGCAGGAGATGCACGTGGGATGAGACGGAGCAGGAGCATGCAGGGAAGAGGTGCAAGGTGAGATCCCCCTGTGCCTCGCAGCATGCGAAGGAGGAGAGGGGAGTACATCAGAGGTTACACCTCCTGCTTGAGCTGTGTCCCAGAGCTTCCCAGCCTCTTGGAGCAGCCAAAACCTTTCTAAGACAGATTTCCTGAAAAATGACAAATAGCTCATTCTTGAGGCATTGGGAGAAAAAGAGCAAGGAGTGAGAAATACGATGCTGCAAAACTTCCAGAAGCCATTGCAGCTGATAGATACAAACCTAGAAGCAAAGGCAGAGAGGGAGGGAAGGGAAGAAGGCTGTGAGACAGCCCTGCAATGGACAGCTGCTTGCTAGAAAAGCAAAGAGGGGGAAGGGGAGCCAGGCACACCAGTTCTGCAGATGAAAACACTTAAACATAAAGAGCAGTGAGCAGCAGGGATTACTCAGATGGTCTAAAGGACATCCACCCTCAGCAGGTGGCCCAGTACAGGCCTGGTGGCTTCTGGGCTGGCTCTGGTCTCCAGGTTGGTCCAAGGCACTTGGCCAAGTGTGGGGCACACAGGGCTGGGGCTGAGCTCTAGCTGGTAGCATCCAAAGGGGCAGAGAAGAATTTGGTGGGGATCAGGGAGGGAGCCTGGAGGATGGGAATCACACATCACCCTCGTTTCCATTTCACAATGGAGGCGAGGAGGTGTCTTTTGGAGGTTGGAGGTGGTTGTACTTTTTAAATACTGAGTGAAATGTGAAAAATAAAATTGTTCCTGGTCCTACACCCTCAGAATGATTTATGTTGGTATTTAATCCCGCTTGTGTTTCCCTACCCACCACGTTCTGGTTTTTCTCTGCACTTTTGGGAAAGCAGTGGGAAAGCAGCACGCTGCTAATTACAACCCAGGACTGTTTGGACACAGAGGAGGGAGGTGAAGAGAAATAAATAAATTAATTAATTAAAACTCCCATCATCATCTGTGAACATGGGTCTCACTCTTTGCAAAGCCCACAGTGTGTTCCAGGGAGATTGTGAGTTACTGGTAGCAATTTCTCAGAGTCTGGCTGGCTCAGGGTTAGGCTGGTGGCAACATTTGGCCTCCATCATTTGCAGTGCTGAGACAAGACAAAATGTGTCAGTGTCAGGGGTCTTGTTTGGAGACATCTGCGTAGCCAGGGTGATGCATCTGCCCCAGACCTGCAGAGGAGAAGGAGATTTTTGGGGCTGTTGCTGGCTGCAGGGTGGGACAGGTGGCTGCTGGGGGATGCCCAGGGAAGCTCTGTGTGCTGCTCACTGAGTGTGCTGGCAGGGATGTTTGCTTTCATGGCAAGCACATCTCAGGAGCTTGTGTTTAAACTTGCAGGCTCTCCTTGCATCCATGTGCTGTTGGACAGCACAGTTGTGTCCTTCATTAAGAACAAATGGAAGGCACCTGCACTGCCTCTGGGCAAGGACTCAAGCCTTGATAACAGGAGCAGGAGGGCTGAGGGAGGGGGCAGTGGTGGACATGTGCATCCCCAGGATGCTCCTTTTGCTTCCTCCCCACAAGCTCCTGGTGTCTTGGCTGGTGGGGCTGGCAAGAGGGAGCTGTCAGTGGATGCAGGTAGGGGCTGCTGCTGCCTGCATGGTTCCCACTGCCAGTCAATTAATTAATAAAGCTTTCTGGCACCTTATCAGATCCACAATCCAGCCAGTGTAGGCTCCCTGCAGCAAGTCATCCGTGACTGTTTTTATTCACTTTTCTTTCTGGCTGCAGGTCCCTCAGCAGGCTGCCTCAGCCCAGTGAAAAATCAGGCAAACTCTTCTCCAAATGGGAGTGATGAGTGTTTCCCCTGCTCAAGGCTCTGCCTTGCAAGCTTGGCTGAGCTCTCTGCACCATCTCCTTGAGCCCAGCACCTTGGCATGGTTCAGAGCAGTTGTGCAGTGGCCAGCTGCCAGCAGGGTTTTTCCTCCTTGGGTGAGGTTCTTTTGCTTTGTTTCAGGTTTTTGGGAGGATTAGGGGGCTTTTGGTTACATTGGTTACATTGGCACAAGTGGCTGGTGGATGAGGGGAGAACACACATTCCTGAGGCACTTTTGGTGGGACAGCATCTGCTCCCTTCCCTCTATCAGGGACCACAGCACTCACAAGGATTCTGGGGAAAATGGAACTTTTTCCACACACAGTTCCCCCATGCCTGATAGCTCTCGTAGGAACAGTCCATTTGTTTGGCAAGGAGCTGTGCAAAAGCTACACTCCTTAGGGGTGTGCTGGTGATGCCCATTTCCATTTCCACCTCCAGGCCAGCTCCAGAGGCAGCCTGGGAGCTGTGAAGCCAAAAGTGAAGTTTCTCATTGCCATGTAATGAATGAAATATGAAGAGAGGGGAAAAACCCTAATCCTGCTTTTGAAAACCGAGGTATTTCTCTTTTTTTTTTTAATCTTCAGAAGACAGAGCACTGGGAAGTGTTAGATCATTGCTTCTCCTTCAGCCTTTGTCTTTTCAGAGAACAAAGGTGTTGGAGGAGAGAAATGGAAGTCAGTACTTGTGTTTTCCAATGGAAGAGCAAAGAGTCCAAATCCCTCCAGCCTTTGGCACATACAGTTATTCTTTCCACATTTTAAAATGTTGGAGAGCTGAAACTACCAATGCTTATGATAATTAATGGTGTTACTAATTACTTGTCTTCCATTCAGTATTAAAAATGTGCTCCAGGCTCACCCTTCTCAGTGTCTGACACAAAAAGATGCCACTTTTTGCTTTCCAGGCCCTGCTTTCACCCACTGGAGTTGCCCTCACCTCAGTTGTGCCACTGCAGGACCTGGTTTGAAGAGCTTCCATGCAGTCAGGTGCACTGCAAACCCCAACATCTCCCCTCCCCTCCCCTCCCCTCATCATCCTCCTCCTATCACTGATCTGCTGGTCCCACAGGTCTCAGCGTGCAGGACAGACAACACACACACACATCCAGAAGCATGATCTGAGAATTTCCAAGCAGTTAAATAATCATTGGTTTACCTTTAAAAGCAAATTAACCTGATTTAAAATGAAACAAATTTGCCTTGAAACCAGCAGATTTATATTCTAGGGCATATGAAGAAACTCAGGGATTTAGTTATTTCATGGGGGAAAAAAGAACCAAAAACCAAAGGGAAAAAACCCTGCTGCAAGCAGTATTAGCTGCCAAAGCCATAATTGTGCAAAGCTGGAAATCCCTTGCTCAGCTGAACCTAGCACATTGGTACAGCATCTTAAGTGAATTAGCTGGCATTGGAAAGCTAGCATTTCTTATAAATAATAAACCAAACATTTTTTTCAAGTCATCCTGACAGTTTTCTTGGAAATCTGAAAATACAATACTTATGTTAACCAGCTGTGTCATCTGGATCAGCATTTTAGTTTTTCAATGGGAATTATAAAAGGTAACATCTGTAAAGCAGCACAGTTCACACAGATTTATGAAAAACTGTCTCTAATGCAGAAATACATCAGCTATGAAGTGATAATTTAAAAATCATTATCCCTGTAATTTATTAATATGTTCCTATTACATAGTAATTTATTCTGTTATTTTGCCACTTTCCTTGCTGTTGTTTGACTTTTATTTTCACATATTATTCTCCTGTGCACAGACAGGATGCTCAGCTGCCTGCACAAAACCCTGGGCACTCGTGCATGCCCTGAGTGGGACTCCCTGGTCTGTGCTTTGGGATGATCCCAATTGCTCCTGTAGGCTGGGGTGTGTTCAAAAATGTTAAGATCAGACCCAAAAAGGAGGCAAGGCAGTGTGCTCATCGTGTTTCCTGAAGGAAAGCTGTTTGGCTATCTTGTTCTTCCAAGTGTTTTCAGGCTGTGAGGAGCAAGGCTGTTCTGCCAGCACGACCTTTCTCAAGGGAGATCCTTTGAGTGCCCAGACCCTTGGTACCCTCAGGTCCCTTCTGCAGTCACTGGGGCTTTCAAATGTTGCCACTCTGGGTAGTGACAAACTGCCCTCAACCCCCTCCTTGTCTGAGACTTACAGAACCCAGGGAAGGGCCTCTGTGATGGGCACTGCTAGTGGTTTACTCCCCCTTTTCTGACAGGTAGGAGAACTGTTCTCCAGGACATGCCCCATCCTGAGTAAATCCAAAAGCTCATCTCTCATGTCTGTGCATCTCAAACCTCAAATAACAGGACTGAAGAAGTAGGCACAGAGGAAAGATGTCCAAAAGGTCCACAGTGTGCTCAGTTGGATGCTCTGATCTCATCCTCTCACCAAGAGCAGTCCCAGGGTGACACTTGAGTGACTGTGGTTTCCAGAGCCTGGCTAGAAGAACTGGTGAGGTTCAGGCACTGAGATCCCTTTTAAATCTTGAGATTGGAAAATGGCCATGGAAAGGGAGGCCCCAGAGCAAAGCATCAGGGTTATCCTGTGCAGGGTGGTGACGATAGCTGTTAGTAACCATGGAAGATTTAAATTTAATTCCATACCCACGTACATTGTCACCACTCAAATTAGAACAGCTATCCCACAGCGACGTGAGAAATCACAGGGCTTTAAAAATACATGGTAATTAAAACTATTAGAAAAATTAAACATTTTTATACCCTCATTTTCCCAGTTCCCCAGTGGGATTGTGGTACTGGTAATTTAAGATTAGGGGGGAGGGAGAGGAGAAGAAGATGCACATATCTTGGAAAGCTAATTTGGGTCTGAAGTGAAGGAATCCATCATGTGCTACAAAAATTATCAGCAGCTGCAGCTGAAGGAAGCAGAAACCACTCTGTCCCACTAGTCATACAATTGTCCATATGGAAGCACTTATTTGAGAAGGAGTAATTGAGAGCCTTAATATGAAAATCATTTCAGATTTGCCTCTGAACCAAAAGGTCTTTCTCCTTCAAGATGAAAATTTTGCATCAAATATTGACAAAGGAACGAAAGCAATTTCTGCTGAGCATTCCTGGTGTGCCTGTGAAGCCACGAGGAAGGAGTTTGCAGGGAGCTGCTGTGGGAGGCTGTGTGCCCAGGGCAGGGCTCTCCCGGCCTCGTGGAAGGCAACTGGACCCTGGCAGGGCTGAGACCTCAGCCACAAAGTCAGCCTGGCTCAAATAATTTGAAAATGAAAATGAGTTTCCGGAGCACAGAATAAAAGAAAAGTGGTTCCCCTCTTAGGAGGCTTGCAATTAAAACAAAGCATTTTGGGTTTGAGCTCTTTGCTGAAATGGTTTTGCACAGGGTCACTGCAGCGTTGCCAGGATTCAGTCTTCTCCCTTCCTCCTCCTCCTCCTGCTTTGACAAAGAGGCAACTGTAAATAATTTAAGTCTGTAAATTGTCCAAGTCAGTGGCAACCCTTTTAAGATATAGAGTCTTTAAGTGCAGTAATGTAATTTGTGCAGTAATGTAATTAGTACACTAATTTGAAGTTCAGGATTACAGACGTCAGGTAAGGTTTTATTTTAGGTGTTTCTGGCCAGAGTAGCCTGATTATTGGAGAAAGTTTTTTAACAGCACATTTCCATCTCTGCCTAGTTTTAGGAATGGCTGGATCTAGATTGGGTCCATCTTCCTCTCCACATGCTCTTTGGCTACAAAACTCTCCCTGTGCTGCAAGGGTGTTGCCCTGGCTCAGGGGTGCTGGAGCTCTGCCCTAGATGGTCCCACCACCTTCCTGCCTTCCCTCTCTGCCCTTAAACCAAGCGTTGGAAGGGAGGACCATGAGCTCCGAAAAAATGAAGGTAAGGGCAGAATCTCCAAGCACACCCTCTGTGTAATGCCTGGCACAGAGCCAGGCTTCCATGAATTTAGAGCAAAGGACACAAGCAAGTATTTATTTATTGATTGAGAAACGGTGCAGTGTTTCTCCGACTCGCTATCAGTTTCCAAATCTGATTTAAATAAACTCTTCCAGTGCATAAATCCAGGCAAAATGTCATTCACCATATGTTTATTACTGAAACTTGGCGCTTGCTTGCATCAAAGTAGTTTTCACACGCAGGCTGTTTGTTACAAAACCTCAGTGAGGCAGGTATAATTAGCACTAGCGCTTGAGGGGGAAAGCTGGGGCTGAGAGCAGAGAAAATCATTTCCTTGCTGCTGCAGAGGGAGTCAGCATGGGGATTTGGATTAGAAACAGCCTTTCCTACCTTCCCATTTTCTTCATGCAGATGACTAGATTTGCATCTTTTATTAATTTATAACAATTGGACAAATTTTGCCTTGCTCATTTCTTAAAGAAGGAGCTTAAAATGCTTGTGAGACTGGCTTAGGAATATCAAAAAATGTGGGCTTCCCACCTGAATGGCCGTAACTACCTCACGAGGAGGAGGTGTGATTAGCTGCTGCATGCCATTTTGCATACAATTAATGCTTATCAACTGGAACACAAAACACTCTCTGAATATATCATTTATATGAGCTTTATAAATGATCCACTCTCATAAAGCTGGCATAACTCATTCTGATGAAGCCACGCAAAGAGCCTCACAGAAATAAGCAGCTAAAGCGAGATCATTTTGCATGAAACTCCTCCAACCCTTTACATATCACCACGAGGATTATTATCAAGTGCTCAGAGATGCTGGAGTTTCAAATTAAGTTTGTAAGCTCTAAGGAGGCAAAAATTACAGATCTTTTTCCTTTCTTTTCACTTTAGTGTTTGTATGTGAGCAAACAAAGTTAAAGGCTGATTTTTGATATTTTCTTGTCTGCAAAACAGACCCATGAAAAGATTTAATTCACATCCAGTTGTCCCCTTTTAGGTAAATTCCTAATAAATATAAATCCTAACCCTAACTATTTGGAGGCACTTGAACAAGTTATAAAACAATAAAATGTTATCCAGCTGCACATTTTGTAGCTGTCCTTCAGCATGTGCTCAGGGAATTAGAGCTCCTGATTTGTGGCTTCACAACAGGCAGCTGTGTGGTGCAATGCCTACCTTGCAACACACTTTGTGTCTGTCAGAGCTCCCCTCGTGTGCTGGCTGCTCCTGTTGAGTCTGGTGGGGTGGCTTTTTGGATCATGCTCAGATGGAGGAAAGGCATTGCAGCCCAGGGTTGATTGGTAGCAATTGCCAGTGCAGAAGGGTGGTGCAGTTAGTGTGAAACATAGGATGTACACAATGTCACTCAGGCATTTCCCTGGGTCTTATCAAAGCTAAATTAATCTAGTTCCCATTCCCAAGAAGAACTGGAAGCTGGGAAGTTATCAGTAAATTTAAGGAATATTATGCATGATGCTAGGTGTAATTTAATTATATACCATACTGTTTTAAAACCTCTTATATTACTATTTCACAAAAGCATTTTTAATGCATCTTTAGAGCTACTTGTGCCTTTACAGAAAGGACATTACCTGTCTTATTTTCATCACGGTGCAAAAAAGAAACAAAAGCTAGATACATTATATTTTCATAAGGTTTGTTTCCCTCCTTTTGCATATGCCCTCTGGGGAATTTTCTGCAGCCTAGAGATGAACCTGCTGGTAGGGCTGAGAACCAAGCAGCCTGTCAGGCTTACGTGGCAAATGGCTCTGATGCTTTGAGGCTGAGCCCATTGCCAAGACCGCTTTCCACAGAGCACCTGCTGGGCTCGGTTATCTTTGCTTTTGGCTGGCACTGCAGTCACACGGGGAAGGGCCTGGAGGCAGCCCATGAAGTGCAGGGTGTTTGCCCCAAATATTGCAGCAGGCGGGCACAGGGAGCTGTGTCTGCTCTGTCTGTCTGCTCTGTCTGCTGTGTGTGCTGTGTGTGTCTGCTCTGTCTGTCTGCTGTGTGTGCTGTGTGTGTCTGTCTGTCTGTCTGCTGTGTCTGCTGTGTGTGCTGTGTGTGTCTGCTGTGTGTGCTGTGTGTGTCTGTCTGTCTGCTGTGTCTGCTGTGTGTGCTGTGTCTGCTCTGTCTGTCTGCTGTGTGTGCTGTGTGTGTCTGTCTGTCTGTCTGCTGTGTCTGCTGTGTGTGCTGTGTGTGTCTGCTGTGTGTGCTGTGTGTGTCTGTCTGTCTGCTGTGTCTGCTGTGTGTGCTGTGTCTGCTCTGTCTGTCTGCTGTGTGTGCTGTGTGTGTCTGTCTGTCTGTCTGCTGTGTCTGCTGTGTGTGCTGTGTGTGTCTGCTGTGTGTGCTGTGTGTGTCTGTCTGTCTGCTGTGTCTGCTGTGTGTGCTGTGTCTGCTCTGTCTGTCTGCTGTGTGTGCTGTGTGTGTCTGTCTGTCTGTCTGCTGTGTCTGCTGTGTGTGCTGTGTGTGTCTGCTGTGTGTGCTGTGTGTGTCTGTCTGTCTGCTGTGTCTGCTGTGTGTGCTGTGTCTGCTCTGTCTGTCTGCTGTGTGTGCTGTGTGTNTCTGCTCTGTCTGTCTGCTCTGTCTGCTGTGTGTGCTGTGTCTGCTCTGTCTGTCTGTTGTGTCTTCTGTGTCTGCTCTGTCTGTCTGTGTCTGCTGTGTCTATCTGTGTCTGTCTGTGTCTGCTGTGTCTGCTGTGTCTGTCTGCTGTGTCTGTCTGTGTCTTCTGCTGTGTCTGCTGTGTCTGCATGTGCGGCTGGGCTCTCCTGGCGGGCAGGCTCAGCACTGGCTGGGCAGCTGCTCCCTCTGATACCCTTCTGCAGGGCAGCCGAGGTTATTCATCAACCCCATTCTTTCCACCTTCTTTACTGCTGGCTTGTTTGTTTGTTACGGGGGCTTTTCTTCCTGTGAGGGACTGAAAGGGGCAGAGTTTTCGCTGGTCATTGCTGCTGCTTCGGTGAGTGGTTGGCAGGTTAGAAACAACGAAGCGCAGGGGAAGCACCTGGAGAGCAGCCTGTGCTGTCGGCACGATGGCAGAAGAGAGGGGACAGAGCATTAACCACCCTCCCCTGCGTGGGGCTCGGGCTGGGGGAAAGGGCTGCTCCTGCTTCACAGGCAGAGCTGCCTCCGGCTGAGCTGCCTTGGCATCTTCCGCAGGAGCAGCCCGTGGAGGGCACAGCTCCAGTGGGTTTGCAGGGTGGTTTGTATCCTCCCACCCTGGCACAGGACCCAGCCCCCACACATCATCACCGTCCCCATGTGCAGCAAAGGATGGGGAGGTGACAAAGAGAAAATGCAAAACCTCCCAAATTTTAACAGAGGTATCAGTTAAATATTGTATCTTTTAGAATCACTTTAAAAATCACAGCTCAGAAATGAACCACAGACTAAAACCCTGATCCAGAAAACAATTATCTCCCCACATCAGCCCACTGGGACTATTACAGGAGATGGGTTGATTTCAGAACAGCACTCTATGGAAATTAGACTTTTATGCAGTCTCAAAGGCAAGGAATCAAAAAACATGGAAAATGTTTTTTAAAAGTGCATTTTGTGATAAGAACTGGAAATTTTGGAGCAAGGCAATTGATTTTTCTTGAGAAATTGGTTACTATTTTCTGAAACTGAAACTGAAATTGAGGAGAGAATGCCAGATTCTGCCAGTGTGGATGAGGGTGCAGCATGTCCTCTCTTGGGTGTCTTTCTTTTCCTGGCTGCTGTCAGCATGGCTGAGATGATGGATCATCTTCACTTGGGCTTTGGCTGGGTATTTTCATTTCTTGGAAGTTCTGTTTTGGTTATTCATCAAGATACAGGGAGGGGGAGGAGTTAAGTAAGTCCTACCACTTTAGGACAACATTTCCCTAAGCAACAAAGTTGTTTAGAAAGGAAAATAAAATAAGCCCGTGTTAGATGATGCACTGAAATGCAAACAGCTGTTGACTCAAACGTGCAGGGATGAAATAAAAATTTTACATCAGCAAGGTCAAAAAAAAAAGAGAAGGTTGCAAACAAAATAGAAACAGTGTTGGGCAGAGGCAGAGTAAAGGCCTGGAAAATGGTCAGAGAAGGTGTAATGCTCTCCCTACACCCCCACCGAGTAAGCAGTGCTGGAAAAATGGTAACAATGGATGAGGAGAAGGCTAAGGTGCTCAAGAATTTTGCCTCAGTCTTCACTGACAACCTCTCCTCCCACACCTCTCGAGTGGACAGACAGCAGCATGGGGATGTGGAGAGCAAAGTCCCTCCCACTGTAAGTAAAGATCTGGTTCATGACAATGTGGGGAATCTGAATGTACTTAAATCTGTGGGATCCANTGCTCTCCCTACACCCCCACCGAGTAAGCAGTGCTGGAAAAATGGTAACAATGGATGAGGAGAAGGCTAAGGTGCTCAAGAATTTTGCCTCAGTCTTCACTGACAACCTCTCCTCCCACACCTCTCGAGTGGACAGACAGCAGCATGGGGATGTGGAGAGCAAAGTCCCTCCCACTGTAAGTAAAGATCTGGTTCATGACAATGTGGGGAATCTGAATGTACTTAAATCTGTGGGATCCAATGAGATGCATCCCAGAGTCCTGGGGGAAATGGCTGATGTAGTTCCAAGTCACTCTCCATGATGTTTGAAAAGTCATGGCAGTCAGGTGAAGTCTCAGGTGACTGGGAGAAGGGAAACATTGTTCCCATCTCTAGAGAGAGTAGAAAAGGCAAGCCTGGGAGCTACTGGCCTGTCAGCTTTACCTCTTTCTGGGAAGATCATAGAACAGAGCCTTCTAGAAGATGTGCTAAAGCACATGGAAAGCAGGGAGGTGATTTGGGACAGCCAGCACAACTTCACAAAGGGAAAGTCCTTTCACCCCAGTGGCTTTCTGTGGAGTGACTGCATCAGAGGGCAAGGGAAGGGTTGCAGATGCCATTTATCTTGACTTCTGTAAAGACTCTGACAGGGTCCCCCACAGCATCCTCCTCTCTAAGTTGGAGAGAAAAGGATTTGATGTGTGGACTGTTAGATGGATCCAGAAGTGCTGGGATGGTCACATCCAGAGGGTCGTGGTCAATTGCTCTGAGTGGTCAGTGGCTGTCAGTCATAGGTGTCAGGTGTCTGTATTGGGCCCAGTGTTATTTAAGATCTTCAATGGCATCGAGAGGGGGATTGAGTGCACCCTCAGCACATCTGCAGATGACACCAGGCTGAGTGGTGCTGCTGACACACCTCAAGGATGGGATGCCATCCACAGGGACCTCGACAAGCTGGAGAAATGGGCCCATGGGGATCTCATGAGGTTTAACAAGACCAAGTGCAAGCTGCTGCACCTGGGTCAGGGCAACCTCTGGTATCAACACAGGCTGGGATGAACAGATCAAGAGCAGCCCTGCCCAGATGGATTTGGGGGCACTGGTGGGTGAGAGGCTGGACAGATCACAAGAAAGGTGGAGAGGGTCTTTTTACAGGAGCCTGTAGTGACAGGGCAAGGGAAGTGGATTCAAACTAGAAGACAGTAGGTTTAGATTAAGTATAAGAAAAATATTCCTTACTGTGAATGGGGCACTGGAACAGGCTGCCCAGAGAAGCTGTGGATGCCCCATCCCTTGAAGAGTTCAAGCCAGGCTGGATGGAGCTCTGAGCAACCTTGTCAATAAAAGGTGTCCCTGCCCATGGCAAAGGGGCTGGAACTAGATGATCTTTAAGGTCCCTGTCACCCCAAACCATTCTATGATTCTATGAGAATAAGGCTTCACAGCAGCCCTGTAGTAGGCATATATGAATGGAGATGATGGCAAAGTGAATGGGGTTAATTAGCAAGGTAATTTTGCAGACAATTACATTATTTGTTTGAAATGCTGGATACACGCATTTAAGCTTATTTCAGTTGCCATAACAACCTGATACAAGCATCATATAATCTTTTATCACATTATCTTGGATATGATTACATTATTTTACAACTTTGGTTGCTAGGAGAGCACCGTACCTTCCTGCATGCTCCAAACAATTCTCACTTTGCAGAGACATCAGCTCCTGGCAGCTGGCCTCTGAGATAGCTCATGGAATCATTAGCAAGGCAAGAAACTGAGCTGTACGTGTAGGCGTGAGTTGCACTGGGAAAACTCTCTGCAAGAGGATGGGTGGGATCTTCTCCTGCCACGGGGCTGGCAGGGGAGGCTCTCTTTGAAGAGCTGGGAACCAAGGAGGCAGAAATCTGGGGGGCAGCCTTAGAGGGAGCTTCACTGGAGAGGTAGCTTAAGTTGATGAGCTTCCTGTGCTCTTGTTTTGATGGGTCTGTGTTATAGAGCACAAGTTGCATTTCATGCCATCAGTTTCCTTTGATGAAAAGGCCAATAAATGTGTAGTTATACCTCCCCAGTAGCTTCTGCCATGAGAGCATAAGCCAACTCCCTACCAGCAGTGCTTCTCCACCTCTGATATCTCTGGAGGTTTTAATGCTTTGCAGATTCTGGAGTGTTCCACCTTATCTGTCTGCATGTGGATGGTGGTTACAAGAGGTAATATGGAGGTCTGAAATGAACAAGAACATGAGAAGAACACTGAAATATTTTTTAAATGTGTTTAAAAGCTAGGAGTGTTAGTTGGAGCAGGACTTTTATTTTCTTGTCCCTTTTAGATTTATTTATGATTGCAGAAGACTTTGTTCTTAAACCACACTTAATAGCAAGAAAGGGAAGAAAATAACTTGGGGTTTTCTTTCTACCCTTCAATCTCCTTCCATCCTGTGCCTTAAATTGAGATTGCAATTAAAACGAACCCCCAGCTGCCCAAGAAACAGAACAGAAATTCACGGGGCGGCCTAAGTATCAGCCTCATCTTGTTTTCCTTTATCCTTCTGCTCTGAGAGTTACAGCAGCTGGGCAATACAGGCAGCAGTGTGAAGGCAGGGATTGGAATAACAGCAGGCATGTCTCACAAGGAAAGCCAAGTAGGAACGTGGTGCTCACTGGTCCTTGTGGGGCTGCGCCTCTCAAGTGGAGGTGTGGAGGGGCAGAGACTGTGGGCACAGACCTGCAGGGAGGAGTTTGATCTCCCAGCCCACGTGTGCTGGGCAAAGCTGCCAAACCAAGGTGTCTCAGCAGCACAGGACCCTCCTCCCTCTGCCTGGGAACATCAGGCTTTGGCACCTGCTTTGGAATGGCAGCAGGGCTCTCCAAAGAGTCACCAGTGACCCAGGCCCCAGTTAACAGCGTGGCTCTGTGGGTTTCTGACACTATTCTTAAAGCTCCTGTGGGCTGCTGCAGCCTACAAGCCAAGGATCATTTCTGCTTTGCAAGACTCAAAGGAAAGGAAGGGAAAAAAGCTGGGAAGGGAAAGCTATGGTTTCATTATTCCATGCTAGCTGGATAACAGAATACATTTCCTTTATTACTAAAATGTGTCATTTGAGAAAAGATCCTGCTGTCTGATCAAGCTCTCCATTAGTTGTTTTTTGCATGTGCATGCACAAATCCAGCAGCTAAGCCTAGAGCACTGCTGTATATTGGAAACCAGAAAATGCTGCAGGGTGTTTCTAAAGAATAGCAATTTGGAGGTTGTGGGTGGTTTGTGGGTGTAATCAAAAAGGCTGCATACCGAGGCATCTGAATTAGGCTTCTCTTTAGACTGCTTACAGCCTCTATCAGGATTGTTAAGAGCCTCATTCTGCCCCTTCTACCCTCACCTAGTAGAATTTTCTCCTGTGAGCAATTTAATTTGAGTACCACCCATTGTATGAAGGGGCCTAACAGAGAAGCTGAGCTCCAGTGTGGCTGAACACAAGTGGAAAAACACTGAGCTTTGCCATACATACCACTGCTCCCCGTGTTTGAGCAACTGCTGGGGGCTGAGATCAGCTGGTGAGCAAACCATGCTGCACTGGTGCTGCTGGTGAGTGCAGGAGCACGTCCAGCAAGTTCCCCTGGTCATTTATAGCCCTGATTTTGCTAATGGAAAGTTAATCATTGGTTTGAAACTGTGCAAAAACGTTGAGGGAAAAGGATCACAAGATCACAGGAAGAACTCTAATGTGTTTCCTAGTACGTCCCTTCCCTTTGCCTCCACAGATTGCAGCTCTAAATACCTCGGGGAGAAATGTGTCTGAGCATTTCAACACCTGGCAAATATTAACTACCTCACAGCAGGCTCAGACAAGAGGGTTTGGGGGATGCTGAGCTCTGTGGAAATAGTCACTTGCAAATTCTGCCCTTCATTTCATTTTTGTGAACAACCACCACATGACAGAGTAAAGCCACAGAAGCACTCACAATATTCAAAGATCCTCCAGTGCTTAACAAATATTACTTCACTAAGCTTTTTTATACCCTTCCTAGGGTAATTGTGGTAATTATTCCAATGTAACTATGGCATTGTTATCCCTTCCTGCTTTTAGAAATAGAGAAGTTAGGTATTCTCAGAGAGTAACTCCAAGTGAAACTCAGCAAAACTGGCTTGTGATGTCCTGATAGCTCTTTGCAGATCCTCTCTCTGCTACCCAGCACTCCTGACCTGTGGTGCAGAGGAGCCCACCTGTGTCCTCTAGATAAGAAAGGTAAAGACTCTGCTAGATGAGCTCCTTTTTCGTAAAAAGGGGTTGGGGGGGGAGAGGGAGGAAGTCTGTGTTCAATAATGCTGAACAATTTTCTATCTGAAATCTACTTTTCCTCCTTAAGAGTGGTATTGAATTGACTGCCCATTGGAAGCAAACAGTAACATGATCAGCAACCCACGTAGGAGGAAGTTGAACAGGTAGAATTTCTTACAGGTATGCTCTTTCTTATATCCTAACATTCACTGCTGTCCTTCCCAGGGAATAATGAATAGTGGGCTGGATGGACTTCATCAATATATATAATTTTTAGTGACCTATTTGGTCAAAAGAAATGTGAAAACAAACCTGCCAAGTCTTGAAATGTCCTTTTTGGTGGGCCAGAGGGACTAGCTCTGTGAACCACACCTGATAATGTATTTCTCCATCAATAAAAAGCAAAGTCTCTTTGCACCCTATTTTTTTCCATGCAATGTTTTCTAAAACAGGAATGATATACAGCTGGTTAGGAATGCATATGGCAGAGAGAAAAAAAATTCTGCTGTTTATGCAGAACAGGCAAGTGGAGAATGTGGCAAAATGCCTGTTGGCAATTTTTTTGTTGTGAGGTTAGGGTGTTTTTTGGCTGTTTTTTAGAGAATATAGTCTGGCCACCCATAGAGAACAAACTTGAGCCCTGGTGGACAGGCGTGTTTGCCTGGCAGCCATGCAGCTGTGCTGTTTAAGGAGCAGCATCCCATAGAAATACAGCCCACAAAGCAAAACAGGCTGCCCTTTTTCCTTCCTCGGATTTGAACCACTTGAACAAGCTGGGCAGAGGAAAGAAAAAGTGCACCCAAGACAGGATGTTGCACACCTGGATCCATGGGTTGGAAGCCATCCCAGGCTCTGGGTGGTGCTGCTCCTGCCCACAGCATTTTTGTAGTCATATCCCTACCCAGAGCTCCCCTCAGGACGTGTCCAGTGAGATTTGTCAGGGAGACAGCACAGCTGTGGTGGCCTTGACAGCCATCCCTCCCTCAAGCAACCAGTTTTCTCTCTGCAGCAACGTGCATGGTGGAAGGGTGGCTTCAGCATGTTTGCATTTTAGCTTGTTTGCTTTCCTGATTTAGTATAAATTACAATGATTTCTAGCAAACCTGAATGCTTATAAAATTAATGAGGCAAGAGAAACACTGTAGGTAAATGCCAGGGAGCAACCTATACTTCTGTCTTTTATGGTTGTATTTTTCACTGGATTATGAAAGCTCCCATTGAAGTAAAAACTTCTCCATGCTGTAAAAAATTTAGGACCCTAATAAAAATAAGATTGAATACAATGGTCAAGAACTAGACACTTAAACACACTGAAACCAGGCACCAACTCACAAAAGATTCATTATCTTCCCTGTACTGCTGTGCTCCTTTCTCTCTGGTGACTCACACAAAGTGGCATGAGAGCAGTCATCTTACTCTCTGGCTGGATTTCATGGCAGCCCTCCTGGACAGAAGAGGGGAGGGATTGATTGATTGATTGATTGATTGATTGATTGATTGATTGATTGATTGATTGATTGATTGATTGATTGAAACCATTACTGGGGAGCCTGTCCCTGAGAAGGCTTTATTTGCTGCTGAGCATGGCCACTGTCACTGCTCTAGTCGGAGGTGTGGCTGGGGGTGGGCACACAGGCCCCTGCCTGTGTCCTGAGCCAGTCAAAGTGGAGCCAGCTGCAATTCAGAAACTGAACTGACTGGGGTCCCAGCCCCACACAGCACCTGGTTTGTTGGCCAGCTGTTTCTCAGTACCACAACCAGCTTCCTTACGTGGCCAGAGAGATTTTGTGCCTTAGTGTTCCGTACATCCCTGCAGCAGTGGCTCTTGGAGACCTTCAGTGTCTTTGTGTGACTCTTCAATTCTGTTGTTCAGGCACTGATGAAGGCAGATTTCTACAGTCCCACCTGCCTGTACTGAGCACTGTAAGCACCTGCTGGTTCATTCCTTTTGGTAGCAGCCCCTCCTGCAAGGGAGCAGCCTAACCAGCACTGACTGCCTAACATGCACTTTCCATAGGTCACAAGCTATCTTTTCGAGGGAGCTTTTGTCTTAGACCCAAGCAGCAAGTCAGTAGATTTCCCCTCACTTGTATGATCAGTAAAAAGTCACAATCCTGCCTCTAGAAGTCATTTCTCTGAGTGACACATGACAAAATCTCCAAGTGGAACAAATGCATGGCACCATCTGATACAAAGTCCCTACTAAGCAGGCAGCCCAGATTCGCTGGCCCTGGCTGTGACCAGCCAAGAAGGTACCTCACCATGGGAAAATATTTCCTGGTTTATAACTTTATCTCATGTTTTTTTCCAGATGCTGTGGTGCTGGCTGTAGCTGCTGTCCCTCACGTGCTGTGACTGCCACTCCAACATGACAGTGTGGGGAATCAGGTGGGTCCTCTCAAGCCTCTTTCCACCCAAAGGAACTGAGAAAAGAGTTGCAGCTGGTTGTAACTGAGATATGGTAAGAGGCTACTGATCTGAGAGGGCTGTAGCATCTGGCAGAGATCAGTGGGGAGCACAGCTGTTGTAGGAGAGATCCCAAACTGTGTGGATGCCTGAGGTAAAACTCTAGTTGTTTTGGGGCTGTGGTTTTTAGCCAAGAAATGTGCCTTGCCCAAGACAGCCCTTCATTCTTTTCTTCAGTGCTGGCAAAACAACCTCCTGGATCAAGCAAGGCTTGGGTCTAAAGGAACTTGGTTTGGACAAACCTATTTCATTATGTTCTCTTGTTGTGACTTTCTAGAGATTTGTGTCTTTTATTTTATGGTATGATGTCATTGTTGCTGGGCATTTTGTGCACCCACCTCTGAATTTAATTTGTTCTCATCTCATAATTGCATCCCAGAGGAAATGATAAGTGTACTGTGGACAAACACAAGAGTACAGTTGCTCTTCCAGGTCTGCCATATGCTCTGGCAAGAAGAAGCCTCTGTGGATGCTCAGTCATTCCCAGAGCCCAAACTGTCTCTCTGATCTGATCACAGGTCCCAGTCCTTCTCCCTGAAGACCCCAGACTGTGTTTCTGGCCCATGCCAGACAGGTGCTTTAGATTAAGACTAGATAGTTACACTCTACAGGTGTATGAGCTGCTTAAACAGTGTCAGAGGTTTGGTGTGGAGTTTTTACTCACACCTGACCTGCTGCCTGGATTCAGTCAGGAGGAGATGTTTGTCTGTCTGCTGGTCCTTGATTCAGGGCCCTTGGATTTAGATAATGACTAGAGACGTTCAGCTCTTCTAGCCCATCCCTGTTCAGGTGCCCCTCTGAAGCAGAGGACAGTCAATTGCTCAGCTAGGGAGGTGTTAATTGCTGTGTTGTTACAGCTGCAGCTGACTGAGGCTGTAAGCAAACTGTGCCACAGCACTTCTCACCTCCTCGGTGGTCCCTGGTGTCCACGTGGATTGCTGCAGCACAGAAACCTTTGCCGTGGCAGAAGAGCCACTGAAGGTGCAGGTAAGATAGAAGGGAAGTGAGTTCCCCTGCAGGTTGCTGGGCTGGCTTTGGCAAGGGGTGTTGAGGCAGCCAGGAGGGGGTGAGCTGCAGGAGTGCCTGCTGAGTCTCTGTACCACAGCCTAGAAGACATATCTTGCATCCTATTTTTTTGGTCTCCTGCTTTAATCATGTGATGCTTCAGGTGCTGAGCTCTGGGGGTCTCCATGCTGTTGGAAAGTTGTGCTCTCTTGTAGAGGCATCAGATTTGCCTTGAGGGAACAGCAACATGCAGGGCTGGCTGCTGGCTCAGCCTCACAGCCCCAGCCATCCTCTGGCTGCAAAATAACCTGCAAGTGCTGCCTCTGGCATGTTCCCTTTCCCCTCTGCTGTGTCAAAGCAAAGCTCTAGTGAGCAGTGTGTATCTGAAGGGTTCACTTTGCCCTAATGGTTTCCTAATCTTGAGCAGGAGGGGAGCAGGGCTGCTGTACTGACACTGTATGAGCAGCAGACAGCTCTGTCCTCAATACCTCAAGGTACTCTAAATTAATGCTGATAAAGCTGGCAGCCTATGCTAATCCTCAAGTAAATGCATGAAAACTGATTAATAAAACAAAGCTTCAAGCTCCAGCGGCTCCTGCATTCAGGTCACTGACCCTATTTTAAGAAACAGGCTTTTGTGCTTGTCCATGGCTCCCATTCCTAGGATGGGAAAGCAGCAGTGACAACTAGGGCCACATGCTGGTGTCTGGCATGGCATGGCTTCTCCCAGGTGGTTCTTCCCTGGACAGAAAAAACTGCCATTGCATACCCTTTTTTACTAAATCCTTTTCCTGGTCCTGTGAAATGCTTCCTGATGTTTTGAATGAATGTTCTCATTATTTAGTAGTGACAAAAGAATATATTTTGTTTCCAGGAGAGCAAAAGCCTTATTTTCTAACTGTGTTCATCTCACTTGGAAGTTTATTCTGAATGCAATGCTATTAAGACCACATAAATTTAAGCCAGGAGTGGTTTATGCCGTGCTTAAAGTGTATCTCTAATTTGTTCATGGTGGTGAATTGGGCAGGAGGTGAAATGCATATTACTTCTCTTGGACACAGTCTGAGGGCTTAGCTATATCCAGTTCAGCCAAAGCTAATGCAATATTTCAGTTCAAGAAGGCTCTGACTTAAGGAACTGCCCTCACTGGGGGGGCAAAGGGACTCTTTCTGCTATTGCTTTCAGGGTGTTGGATTTGAGGAGCGAGGGCAGCAGCATCTTGCTGCTGCCACTGTGGTCTCTTGCCTGCAGAACAGCCAGGAAATAATAAATAGCTGTAGGTTTGCTGTATTTCAAGGCCAGCACATTTGTCACATACCCCTTAAGAGCTAACCTCATAGTTGACTGCTTTGCTGTGATTAAGCTGCAAAGAATTTAGAGATCCCACCAATCTCAGTGCTGGGATTTGCCTTTATCCTTAAAGAGGGCTGTTATTATTATCATGTTCTTTGGCAGGACAAATTTGGTCAGAAGATTACAGATTGCCATCCCATCCCAAACAGTCCAGGCTTGTAACCCATCACATGGACTCCCTCCATCCACCCTTTGGGTCTCACCCAGAGCCAACTAGAGCTTGCCAGCAGGCATGACAGGGAACTCTCCCAGGATTAAACACAGAAATTTGCTGGCCAGAGTTTATACCAGCTGAAGGCTGAGCCTGCCTTCATGAGCTGTTGTCTCAGCAGACATCCCTACTTTTATGAAATGTCTAAAGGCACACACTACTCCTGGGCATGGGAATTCAGAGCCATTTTCTCCAGCCTTTGCAGGGAATTGTAAGCTGCAATCTGGATTCCCTGCAAAGCCCTCTGAGTACTAAGCCTTGCACCAGTGGCTAATGTTTGCTCCTGCTGCAGACTGAGGGGTACATTTGCAAGCAGCAGGGGCACAGAAAGCATTCATCTCCTAGGCAGTTTATAGATCCTGCTTAGGATCCCAGGTTCTGACTTCCAAGTGCATTCTTTCCTCAGTGTGACATTTGTGACAGAAAATTGGATTTCACTGAAGTATGAGGGGTTCGAAACACTCATTGCTCCTGCCTCACTTGAAAAACAGCTCTCTCTCAGCCCCTAATATATTAAAATCCTTCCCCTGTCACTTCCCCCAAGTTCAGCTACAATAGGAATGAAATTCAGGGGAAGTTACAAGTACCAGATCACATTTGCCAAGAGATGCTCCATGACGATCTGTTGCCAAGTTGCGTTTAATCAGCATTTTTCAGAGACTCACAGACTGTTTTTTTCCCCCTCTCTTCTCTCACCAAAGTAAAACTAAGTTAATTTCAGGACTGGATGAACCCTCTGTGTTTGCTTAGTCTAGTTTTGACAGGGAAGTCTAAGTTAAAATAAGGCTGTTCTAGTCCTGAGCTTGAATCAAGGAAATTGAGAGGCCTAAAGGAGGGAGCAAGGGAGAGAGCACATCCCTCACTCCCCCTGGGTCCTGGAGATTTCACTCTGTGCTGCTTTTCATGGGGACCAGCATGCAGTCCCTTGAGGAAGCTGTGGTGCAATTCACATTGCTCTGTTAGAAGTAAAATCTAAATTAAGATGGTGGAGGTGGTGGGTTTCCAGTCGAGGAGAGGAACAGAAAGACTTGCCTTCAAGAGGAACATAACCAGCCAGGCTCTGAGGAAGGATTTTAGGACTTGCTAGACATTTCTTTTTTAAACCTACAAAATCTGAAAAGCAAATTAATAAGCTCTTTGAGTCATTCTGTGAAACCCATAAAAAGCTGTGAAATTTCACTCAACAGCTAAACTTCTGTGTAGACTGTTTGGGCTATTTTTCCCCCATAGAGGGGGGGAAAGCGAGAGCAGGAAGTTACCAACTGGGCAGGACTAATGCCAAAAGAGACCCCATGCCAGAATTGAATTTCATTCCTCTCCATCATTTCAGTGTAAAGACTATGAACAGCTTTAGTCCCAGAAGGCTTAAGTGGAGCACCAGATGTGACACAGCAGTTTTGCACTGAACAGCTACATGGGATGGTGAAAGCCACCTTACAAAGCTGACCCTTGGCAAGGGGAGATAATGACAAGGACATATGTGTGTGACAAGGCATACATGTGTGCTGCATCCTCTGGAAAAATCAGGGCAGTGGAAAAAAGGTGCTAGGTGTAAAGGAAAATGAGCACACTCAGGCATGGGCTGTCTCTGGTTTATGCTACTTTAGATCAAACAGCCACTGTATCATCCTGGCTATTTTGTCAGACCAAAGTGTTGAGCACTGCATTCCATCAGTCATTTTACTCACATGCCAGAACTTTTGCTAGAATGAGAAATAATGAGACATCCTGGTGAAAGATGTCCTTGTGTTTTCTTGGGATACTGGAGCACAAACAGGGACTAGCCCCTGCTCCTCTGATGGTTCCTTACAGCCTCTCTGCCTCCATGCCCTTCTTTTCTGTCAGGAAATCCAGCTTATCTGAGGGTCACTCAAGCATCTGCAGGTAGAACTCTCACAGCTAACAAGCTTTCCCCCCATTTTGTCGATATTTTCCTTTCCCTAGACCCTTCCACTTTAAATTCACTGCAGA
The DNA here is from genome assembly GCA_013398075.1 of Notiomystis cincta. Taxonomy (NCBI): domain Eukaryota; kingdom Metazoa; phylum Chordata; class Aves; order Passeriformes; family Notiomystidae; genus Notiomystis; species Notiomystis cincta. Next base: position 125,918 of record VZRX01017259.1, on the reverse strand, counting down.
ACCAAAGAAACCTCATGTTCTTCAGAAACACACTGTGTGGTTTTTTATGGGCTAGCATTGACAGGAAGCCTGTGCTCTTCAAAACCTCCTGAGGGGCCTGGATGCTCTTGCTTGGGAGATCTGTATTACTCAGGCTCCAAAACATCCCAACGCCACATCTCTGCATTTTTTGAGGAAATGCAACTGCCTTCATAAAGGAAAGAATTTTCTCCTGCTGAAGGACACAGTAATATCTTCTGTGCTCAGGGCAGATTTCTCCTCTCAGATCAGCATGACAGGTTGCATCTGGGGTTGGGAGCAGCTCAGACATGTGGGGAGCTGTTTTCCATGCAGTGAGCCTGTAACCCTACAAGGCTGGTGTTAACATGGCAGGCCAGTAGTCATCCCCTTGAAGTTTAGGCTGAATAAGAATTCAGCAACTCTAGTCATTATTTGAAATTCTTGAACTGGCAGGATTATTCTGATATTTCAACCTCCAGACCCCCAGGTTCAATCCCCTAGGATTTCTGATACTCGTTATGTCCTTTACTGATGGAACACAGCAAATAGACCAAGCCAGGCATTCTGCTGTGACAAGGTCACAGCAATCCAAGATGAAACAAGATATGTTCCATGCTTTTTACATAAGTAAAATTCAAATTTAGGTTTAAAAAAATAGCAAGGATTGGAGAATCCTCTGTTCTTTTTCTCTCTTGCTCATCCCCTTACACTCATTATTCTGCTTTCCTGCATGACATCTGTAGGAGTCCAGCTACTATCCCAGGGGCACAGCAACTCTTTCCTGTCATGATACAGAAACATAGCATTGGAGGATTCTTTTAGCCAGATGGAATTGGTTCAGTTTTAAATAAGTCTGGGGAATAATGCTGTTCAGTTAACATAAAAAAAGCTTTTGTCCTTTGCTATCAATACCTTTGTCCCTTTCTGCATATCATGCTGTATGTAAAGGCTCACCCTTACACGTGGAAAAAATAGTCTTCAGGTAAAAAATGTGTTGCATTCCACTTGTACCCTTCAGCTTACTCTAGCAAGAAGCATGGAAGTCATTAACATAATATCCTGTGCTGTTTAAGCAGTCAGTGTGAAATGCCACCTAAGCATAGGTGGTGGGGCCCAGAGCACTGACAGCCACACTGGTGCCTGCTGGCTGAGAACCTGAGGTAGGAGGATGCTTTGCCCCCAACACTCAGCCCTTCTGGAGGCCCCCTCGTGCTGCACAGGGGACAGAAAGGAGAAGGGTTTCTGTGTTTAGTAGAATGAGAACCTGCAGTTCAGGGCTTGTGCTTTCCACCCAAGGATTTACCAGAACCTGTAGCAGATTTCCCTTTGGCACCTTCTGCTTCTCTGCCCCTGCTGTGCTCCTCTCCCAGGGGTGGGGGAAGAAAATGTTCCCACGTTTCAGGCACTGACAACATAGTGTGAAACCACTGATCACTGCTCTGCATCACAGTAAGACTGTGAACCAGGGTGGCCAAAGGGTGCTCACACAGCTTGGTCTCCTGCCTTCCCTGCAAGAAAAACAATGTTTGCTGGGATGCAGCTGAGAGTAGGAATACCTTTAAGCTTTGCATCTAAATCTTTCAGACTTTTCCTTTAATCACTCCTCCAAGAGGCTGAGCAGGAAGTTGAAACAGCTGGAGCCACAATTTCAGTGGTATTCCTGAAGGTGATTAGTCTTTTGCAGGACTTTTTAAAGGATATAAATATATCCTGTGAGAATTCAAAAACCTTGCCATGGTGTCTGTTACAGACAAGGAAAAACAGGGTGTTTTTTTTCCCCAAAAAGCCCATCTGAGCTTTAAATCAGAGCAAGCATTGTGACATGTTTACATTTTGGGGGTTGTGGGTGGGTTGGAGGAAGCATAATTAAGACAAGAGAAGATTGTTTTGGCACTGCTCTCTTCTGCTGGGAAACTCAGCACCTGAAAAGCCCTGGAGCCACTCTTATGCAGGAGAGATGCTGCCATGCTGATGAGCTATGACTTGTGGGGAAACAAGCCCAAAAGAGAAGTCTTCAAATCACCCTGAGTTTGAATCTGGTGTTAAGAAAAACAAAAGCAGCCTCAGGTATTTCTGCTAAAAAAGAATGGAAATGTAGTTATAGGGAAGGTGGGAGCTGGGGGAGATGAGAGCTATGAAATGCATTTATTTCAATCTTGTGAAGTACCATAGCATATCGAAGCACTTCAGTGAAAATCAGGAGAGATGGATTTTGACACAAATGTGTCTTCTAAATCAGCTAGATGCACGTCTCCCTGCCAAGATTATGCATAGGTGAACTTGGAAAAGTGCTAGCCTCATCAAAATGAAAAAACCAGATCTCTTCTTCCCATCTCCAGACAAGCTAAGCTCTGAAGGAAAATATATTGTTAGCTGCAGGAATATGAACTTTGATGAGCATATAGAGCTGGATGGACCTCTGGAGATCAGCTGCTGATTTTTTTTTTCCTGGGAGTCTGAGTAGCTCTACAAGGAAAATGTAATTTTGTGTTACTGAAATAAAATCAATTTCTCATTTCTTCCTACTTCACACAGGCCCTAACTTTACCAGCTACTGTTGCAAAAATAACTGGAGTGTTCATAACTGAGAATTTCAATGGAATATGAGGTGCTATAATCCGTCAGCACACTCAGCTTTTCTTGCACACAGTGCAGGAGTGTTATCTGGAGTAGAGGCAAACCTCTCTTCTAACACCACCAGGATCCATTGTGCTGTTGTAAGCTAAATTATCTCAAACAAACCATGGGGGTCCTACAGCTGTCAGGAAAAACTTGCAGCTTATATTTTCCCCTCCAGTTTTCCAAGTGGGTGTTTTCTGTGGAGTCACTAGCAGATGTAACCCATAACCACACTAGTCAAAATGCTGCTGTGCTGCTCGAGCAGCAGAGAGCTGCACCAGTGGTGTGGAGGAAGATTGGGGGGAGCTGGGGAGGTAGAGACCAAATCATCAGGAGCCTGGACACTATCTACAGCTACTCTGGCCTGATTTGCTACCTAGATGAAAAGAAACCATGTTCTGTCTTTGCCTTTCCTTGTTGTGTTGTGATGCTGGCAAGATTTGTGTTTGTCTACACTTCCAACACTTTACATTTGGGATGTATCTGTGGATGAATTATAATAGAAAGAGAAAAATGATGAACTGATGTCTTTTTAAAACCTAGACCTCAGATCAATGAAAGAATGCATTTGAAAATGATGTAAGTAGATTTTGAGTCTGCAGAATACCTTATTTTGCTATAAAAATGATAAGTAACATTTCTCGAATACTTAAATTTGACTCAAAACTCACAGAATCGTGCTCTGATGTGATGCAGAGGAAGGTTTGTAAGATTATCTGCTCTGATGTGATGCAAAGGAGGGTTTGTAAGACAATCTTCTCTGATGCTCACCCCTGGAGTGGACCTAGGAGTAGATAATGTTTACATGAACATTCCATCCTCTTGGCTTGCTGTTGCCCATTGGGCATGCTCAATCTCTAGTGTACACATTTCCAGCCAAGAATGCACCCTAAGTCTGAAATTTAGGGAACTTCAGGCTCTTTCACCAAACCTAAAGGAAAGCCATGTTGGTTGTTGGTACCAGTGGCCCTGTGTTTCCCCAAGGCTGTGCCTGGGAGCAATGACCCATCACCCCTGCATTTGCTGACGCTCGTGGTAAAAAAGAAAAACACTTTTCTGTTGACTTCAGCGAGGCAAGGAGTGGGCCCAGCTTCATTCACACCCACGCTCTATGTTTAATTAGAAACTATTTTCCTCTAAGAGCAGGCATTTGAATTTCTCGAGATGCTGCAAAGAGCTTGAAGAAGGAGCTGCCGAGAGGTGGGGGTGTTTCACGTAGGAGGAGGCAAATAACTGTTGGAGAAAAAAAATAATTAGGGTCTTGGATCAGTGTAGTTTTGTAATGTTCCATAATTAAAGGCTGTTTGCATGTTCTTCATGCAACAGAAGAAGTGTTTTCCATCCCTTTCAGTATAAATTTGACCATTATCTGGCTAAATCTGTTTTCTAACCAGAGTTAATGTGGGCCAGGGTTGCCCTGCATCAGGGAAGGTACCACGGGAACAACCACCTTGTGCCAAAACTCGCTTTTCTTTAGGTGTCCTTTTCTAGCCTGCCAGGACATTTTCCACGGGGTGCCTTCAGTCCTGTCCCAAAGGGAAATAGTAATTTATTAGTGTTATAAAGGGAAGGTTTGTGCTTGACTAAATTCACAGAGGCTGAGTCCATAGCCTCCTTACTGCTCGACCATCGGGATTTAGGGAGGAGCCATTAACCGTTTGCCCTGTGTGTGCAGTTGTAAATGGAATCACTGCAGATTGCAACCCCTGGGTGACAGCTTAATGGCAGCAGTAAAACACAGCTGAAACCAGAGATTTCACCAGAGTGGTTCTGGTTTGTGCCCTAAAGACATCCTTGGAAGTTTGCATTTGTAAATACCCTCGTGGCTCGCACAATGTGCAAAACACGGAACTGGGGATTGAAAGTTGATCTCTGATCATGGCAACACAATAAAAATCCCCTCCTTATTAGGGCCAAGGGGAAGGTTGCAACAGAGATGACCTTTGAGACCAAAGCCTTTGAAGGCAGATAGTAATATTTAGAGAAGTGCAAATATGGAGTGATGTGTCCCCAGGGGTTCTCCTTTCCTTGAGAAATCTAAAGGAGAAATTGCCTTTGGCCTTCCAAAGAAACTGTTCAACCCACCACGTCCCTCTCAGCTAGGGGAGCCCAGGAGGAATTGTGAGCACTGACCAAGTGCAAGCACTGCTCTCAGTTAGAGGTTTGAGTGGTTTGAGTGGGGCTTGCAGGGAGTTAATAACAATTTCAACTCTTCTTATCAGGCTTTTCAAAGCAGATAAAGACAGGCAGGCATGTGTGTGGAACCACCCCATGGAGACAACATGGACAGGGAGCTGTTTCTGAAACCTGGAGATGGGAGTGGCAGGGGGTGCTGGTTTCCTGGGGTACTGGAGCTGCTCAGAGATGCTGTCTGATGGCAGTGGTGGAGAACCCGGGGGGATGATTCTAAGTAGGAGATGTGCAGTGACTCCCTGAAGCACTCCAGTGCCCGCCGCTTTGTTGGATCCTGGCACAGCCCTTCCTTCTGCTGCTTAATTCATTCTGATTACTTGATAGCTGACTAAAATTGAGTAAAACTGTCACTACCAGCAGTGAAAATTAAGATGTGCCGTGCTACTTGTGTTTATTTTCCTTTCAGTTTGGAGGATAATGTGGTGCTGAGGCACAGTGGTGCTGTTCCTGTACTGCAGCCTCCCCATTTTGCTCCGGGGTCCCTTGGCTCCTCTGAGCCGAGCAGGGAGGGGGAGGAGGAGGAACTGGTGGTACAGCACAAGGAGTTACCCTCTGAGCATCTCTCTTCCAAGGGATGGGATGCTCAAACAAGCTGCTGTAGGCAATGCACTGTGTGCAGCTCGTAAAGTGGAAAATTACTGCCTCACACTGCAGGGTGGAGGCTACCTTGGAAAAGATGATGGTGTGGTCTAGCCTCAGTGTGCTGGCTGTGAGGCCTTTTGTAAGAGGAACCAGGGAGTGGGATGTCACTGGGGATGTCAGGGAGGGTTTAAGGAACATGAATATTTCAGGAGAATGGCAAAAAATTAAATTTTTATTGGAAGGGCTGTGTAAGGGACTAGGAGCCGGTGCCACCTCACTTTGCAGTTTGTCATCTATTTAACCTTCTTGCACTTGATATTACTGTTCTGATTATCAGAAATTGTTAATCTGTTACTGGATATTTTAATAGCTGAGTAGCCCCTGTTAGGCTCATTGCAGTCCTGTCATTTGCTTGTCAATACTGTTCATAAGGAATTTTGTGTTGAAATGTAGCTCTTGCACAGTCAAACTTCTACACAGGAAGAGTTTTGGTTTTCTAGAAAGGAAAATGCAAATTGAAGTTTTCATTTGCTGTAGGGTTACCACTGACTGAAATTTCATGTTTGTGGCATAGGAACAGAATAGTGTGTTTTGAGCAAGTTCAGCATTGATCTCTACCACCCCAGAGATGCTTTCTGGGTGATGCATTTTGTGTTCCCAGTGACCCCCTACTACAGGTCCCCAAACCGTGCTGTACCTGTCCATCCTGAAAGCCAGTGGTGCATGTAGCAGGCTGGTTTGGCTGGATCCTGCTGTCTCACCAGTGCCCTCATTTTCTGGGGGACTGGGAAGCTCCTGGTGATGGCTGGCCTGCCACAGATTCCTTTATGTGAGGCATCAGCTGAACTGTAGGAAATACATTTTGCCTGGAAAGCTTCCCTGTGGGAGAGCACATGGATGCTCCATTCCTGGACGACTTCCAGGGCTATGTGGGGCTTTGAGCAACCTGGTCTAGTGGGAGGTGTCCCTGCCCACGGCAGCAGGGTTGGAAGTGGGTGATCTCTGAGGTACTTTCCTGCCCAAGCCATTCCATGACAGTGAAACCACTGCTCAGGGAGGCACTGTTAGGCCATGCAGAAACTCTGTTTCACTCTGCACAGAGCCAAAGCAGTATCTTTTGATTTGCCTCAAAACACACAACTGAAACATTTCTGCTTCAGTCAAAATCCACATGTTAAGAAATGTCAACTTTGCATTAGAATTTGTATTTTGAAGTAATTTTAGCCAAACATATGGAAATTCCCTTTGGCATAGGATTTCAGCTTTTTGCCTGGTGCACTGTAATCATTGATGATTAGTTTGGGACACTAGGTTCTGTGTTTCTGTATCAGTGGCTAAGTGAAATATGTTTTACAAATAATAGCAAACTCACTTTTGTGGAGGTAACCTTTAAATGAGTAGAGATTTTTAAGTCCTATTTTCTAGCTGAAAACAGGGACCAGGGTACAAGTTAATTTTGGCTTTCTGACCTGCTCTGATGTTTTCTTCTGGCTTGACCCAGAGTTGTTCTTTTCCTCCCAATGACTTATTATATTGTATTTTTTAATTATGTTTTTTTTTGTAATTACTTTCAAAAGGGCCCTATCCCTCTATAGGGCTTCTGGCACAAGGAGAAGCTAAGCATAATTGCAGCTTAAATACGTGATCCTATTATAATAAGGGTTTTATAATCAGGAACCCATTATAGATAGAGGTGGAGTTTTATCAAGATACAGTTAAAAACGTCCTGGTTTCATAAAAAGCTTTAAAAAAAGTATTAAGGTGATCTGCTAGAATTTTATTTTGGATAATGCTAATTTCCAATACCCCACAGCCAAGACCTACAGGCTCTTTTCATTTTGGGGAACCATATAATAAAGGCTGTATCAGTGAGTTATGTGTCCTTTGTGGTGGCAGGCTGTGATTAAGGGGAGCTGGATTTCCTCCTCACACAACTGAGAGACCAGAAAAAAAGCCATGCTTCTCACATGGATCAATCTGATTTCTTGCTGTGCAGCACATTCATGACTAAGTAACCATTCCTGCTGATGCTGCAGTCCCAGGGGAAACCCAAAATGAAACCCCAGCCAGCAATCAATGTAGCTAATTTTCTTTTTACTCTTTTTTTTTCTTCTTTTTTCCTTTTGTGCAGTAGAAACAAATAATTGGATGCCATGGACAGCAGCTTGATCCAAGAGCTATATTTTCTTTCTTCCAATAAAGATAACAGTGAATCCCCTCCTTTATAAAAAATCTTTTATTGAGCTGCTCAGTGGGAAGTTCTGAATCCTTCATGCAGTATTAGGGAATTTATTCTAGTGGAAAATTTGCCATTCCTAAGGACCAGAAGTGTAGCATTAAAAATCACTAAAGCAGTTCTGTTTACTCAAGACAATGAGTGTAGTTAAGTTTTCCCTTCTCCTGCTGATGAGCAAATTTATGCAGAGAAGATAAGGAGCCTGTCTAGGGAGTCTGCAGTGGAGAGAAAAGCCCCATGGGCAACTGCTTTCCAAAAAATAATGGTGCTCCCTAAAGATATTAATAAACAGGGAGAAGTTCCTCATTCTGGTGAGATTTATATTATTTTGTTACTGATACTTACAGTGAAAACCTTGATTCAAAGGTTTAGTGCCATCCTAGACAAGGGGAAAAGTTCATGAATGCTTCTAAACTGACTCAACATTTGGTTAAGGCCAGCCTGTCAACCAACAACCTGCCAATCTTTGAGAGGTCATTATCAAGTGATTCTTAAACTGATTTATAGGCTTGGCTCCTCCAGTGCTTTCAGAAGTGGAAAATTCAGAACTTGAAGCTTGCTGATGAATGTGGCCTGCTGAGTTACTGAACTTTGAGGAAGATGGCACTGGAGACTGTATTGCTTATCATCTTCTCACTCAAGGAGTTATGAAGGGGATTTTATAACAGAAGTCAAAATTACAAGTAGGAGTTTAAAATTAGGCATGAAAATGCAAATATATTATAAAAATGCAAAATTCGAGATAATAACCTGAGTGTAGGTTGGACAGATTTTTCAATCTAAAAAAAAATGAACATTTTTAGACTGCTGAGGGTCCTTCAAAATAAAATATCTGGAAAAATAGCAGAAAGAATGAGGATAGGTTAAGAAAGGAGGATGGCGGTAAAGCTCAGCGAAAAGGGCCATTTAAGCAGCATTTATGTTTTTATATCAGATAAGGTTTAGAAGAGTCATGAGAGGAAAATTACTCCCTTTATATGATTTTTCCAAACTCAGAAAATAGAAATGAACATGATGCTTGTTCCATTCAAGTAGTAGAGAACAGACACCAGCCAAGTGTCCCAGCTGAGGAACCCAGCATTACTGGTTCCAAAAAGGAAATGAGAGAGGAAGTCAGAGGCATTATGGGGAAGTTGTATCTGGCAGTTAATTCTTCCAAATATGGCTCAAAAGTCGTTTCCATAGGGCAGTATCCCAGACATGAGCATTTCAAATCTATTTTGATTTAAGAGGCAGCGAACTTGTCTGTTTGTGGGGGTTTGTAAAATCTTCTGCCTGTCAGAAGGTAGGTCCAATGACAGAGCACCAGGATAATGTTTATATAGGATGTGGATAAGTAGAAGTGCAAATGGGAGAGTATCCCATGTCTTGGGTGAATGCCTTTCCAACTGGTAATTGCCACCTCTGTGGTTTGCCTCTCCCCTTCTTGAATGCCATATAATTTCTGTTCTGTTCTGTCTTGAATGTCATATAATTTCTGTTTTAGACTTGAGCAGTTTTGCCAGTGAGTATCATGCAAATGAATATGTTACTGTAAAAAGGGTCAGTTTTGACTTGTCATGCTTTTTTTTTTTGGATGAAAAATTTTTGACAGAAAATTCTCAAATCAGCTCTTATCTCAAATGTCAGTGTCATTCTTTCTGTAAAGGAAAAGCTTTGTGGAAGCAGGATTAAGTTTTTGGTTTACCTATTTCCTCCAAATATGCACTCCCAGAAGACAGATCCCTTCAAATGAAAATGTTTATTCTGAGCCATCACAAACTTTAGCCTAGATTTTAATGGCTGCCTTGTTTTGGAAATACACAGCAGCTGCTGGTAGGGGTACATTAAAATTAAGACTTTGGCATAGCTGAACCCTGAGTTTAAAGACTGAACCACACTAAGATAAAACTAAGAAGTAGAAGTGGTCAGGACAAATATCTTGTATGCCTCTAGACACAGAGAAGGCAAGGAACTGAACAACCCTGTGCCCTCTCCCAGCTGGCACTCCCTTATGCTCTTCACATGCAGCACCAGGTAGAGAGGATGTTTGCAGATCAGTCACATGGATCAGGATCACTGTGGGCAAATTCTCAAATGAGAGTTTGATCAAGGATTCAAGATACACACCAAAAGCTGCCTGGTCATCCAGGCTTTGCAGGATGCATTGCAAGAAATGTGAAATTGCAGAAAATTGCACAGAAAATATGCATTGCAAGACTTAGCCATGTGGAGAGGACAAGTGAATGTCTTCAGTGGCTCTCCAGTTTTCTCCTCCTCCTTTGAAGGCTAGCTTGTCAACAAACTCACTTGAGCCAAATGATTTTCATTTAAAAGCTGACTTTTTGCAATGATTTTGACTTGTGAGAATGGGATGGGACTTAAGCCACCAGACCTCTAAAAAGTTAATTTCTCTTATGAAATATCCTTTATTCTGGCAGAAAGCCCTTGAACTGCTAGTGAAAACAAACCTGAGAGTGTTGACTATACAAATGCCCTGCTTTAAGAGAAAGCCTTGGTATGCAAACACTGTCACTCAGGTCATAATTATGGTGAACTGCTGAGGGGAAAGGTGGACAAAAGAAGATTTTATTGAAGACAGCAATAAGGATTGTTCTGCATGGCTATCACTGGTGGAGACCTGAATTATTTTCCCACTGAGTACTACAGCATCAGGTGTCTGATAGAGCATGGGAAGTAGATCTCCATGTAGTACTTACATGGAAAACCCACCATGACTTTCGGCAGATTTTCATGTTTAGTTTAAAAAACCCAAACAACACATGGCCTTAATATTTGTAATTTAGAATAAATCCAGACAACAGCCCTAGCAGTTTCACAAATCCAAAGTATCATAGCTGTCCATTGCAGAGTGCTTGGCTCATGGACACTGCTGCAGGTGCACTCTCAGTTATGAAGGTGCCAGTTATATTTTAGGAACAGCTTGGGCAGAAATGGGAACCTGTTGTTGCAATCAGTGAATGTTAAAATTCTGCACGACAAAACACAATGTTTTAGTCACATATCCTCTTTCTGCACCATCCTCAGCAATGAATCTGTCCTTAAGAATGGTGTGTCAGTTTAGCATCCAGTGAATAGGGGTTGATGAGTTTGGGTTTTTAGAATTTGTAATGTGGAGAATGGAAATTTAAAGCTTGGTAAATATTAAAAAATTAAAATGTACTGAAGAATGTTGAATTGCTTTGAATTATGAAGTGTTTTAGTCAGCAGGGTATACAACCAGTTGTTTAAACTTACTTTTTACAAGGAGGCAGAAATACAGACTGGAAGAGGAGGAGAATAGATTAAAGAATATTTAGATAAGATGAATGTACTCCAGTCAGCAGGGCCTGATGAAATTCACCCCAGAGTACTTAAGGTGCTGTCTGAAGCAATTGCTGAGCCATTAGTGATTATCTTTAAGAACTCACAGAGGAGAGAGGAGGTCCCTGAAGACAAGAGAAGGGCAAACATAGTGTATTATATTTTAAAGAGAGGTAAAAGGTGGACCCAGGGAATTACAGACCTGTCAATCTAACTTAAGTCCTTGAAAGATTCAGGAACAAATCATTAAACAATCAATTTGGAAGTAGCCAGCTGATACAGGAAAACATAGGCTTGTCAAGAACGTTTGATGTCAAATCAATCTAATTTCCTTCTTTGTCACAGCAGCGTGTCTGTGAATAAAGAGGAAGCAGCAAATGCACTGGTGCTTGATTTTTAGAAACGCTTTTTGACATATATGACAGACTAAAGAATATGGTATTGATATAATTACAATGGGGTAGGTGCAGAGCCTGTTGAAAAATAGCTCCCCAGCAACAGCTATCACTGGATCACTGTCAGGGAAGATATTTCAAGAAGGTCATTCAGCAGTTTCCTTATACTCAGTTCTTTTAAATAGTTTTTTATTGACAACTGAACAACAAGCAAACAAAGTCAATCTGCGGATGTTAAAATTAGGAGATGATAGAAGTCCTAGGGGGTCAGGATCTGAATTTGAAATGATCTTCACAGCTTGGAGAAATTACTCCCAGATATTTAAATGAAATTCCTTCAGGAACAGTCCAAAGTGCTGTGGTTGGGAAAGAGAGATGTAGATACATAGGGATGGGTGAGAGGTGGGGAAATAACCAGGCAGTGGCATATTTGTAGAAGACTTGAGTATTGAAGGGAATCATGAATTAAAATATGAATTAAAATATCCTTGAGATACAACCAATATTTTTTTTTCTTCACTTCACCTGGGGTACTGCAACCAGGTGCTTCCTTTCCCTGCAGAGAAGAGAAGGACGAAAAAATCCAGGGAAATCAGACAGAACATAGGGCACTGAGAAGCACAAACTGTGAAGAGATGCTGAGGGAATTGAGTTTGTTCACTTTAGAAAAGGGAAGGCTGACAGTGACATGGCAGCAGATGTCCTGTGCAGAGCTGGGGGCTTTGAGTGAAAGAGCAAGCAATTGTTCTCTTTGGCTGTGGAGAGAATAGCGAGTAGAAATTGTCTAGATTTACCTTTTAATGTCAGGGTGCAGTCAAGCAAGGAGCTACTGTTTTTTTTTCCTTTTCCTTAGGACAAGTCAGACAGTCCCTGTTGGGAACTCCTGGCTTTGTGTCAGTGTGGGGAACTCATGCCATGCAGTTTCTCCTACAGCTGCACATTTTGACTCGGAAAAAAATATGTAAAAATGTTCTTATCTCTCAAGTTTCCGTTTAAATGTTGCTTTGACTATATGCCAGAAATTGTTTGATTTGATGGTCTTGCATTGCTCACCATGAAAATGTCAACATTTATTCCCCATTACCATCCTCTGTATTGAAGATACTGCAGTATTTTAGTTCATAATAAGCCAGCTGGTCCATTACACATACCCTCTTTGTGAACATCAATTACTGCCTGCTTTAGACTCTCCTTCCTTCTCCATGGCAGCATCACTCCAAACCTCATTTCGTGGAAGATAAGAGACAAAACAGGCTTATATAAATATTAATTGACAATGTTGTGAAAAAGATTATCTGAGAATCAATCTGTCCCTTGGAGAGAGCAGCAGAGCAGGTTGTTGCATTAAAAACATCTTAATGCATCTCTCCAGCAGAACACAGACATCTCTAGTGCCACCACCCATTGCAACCCAGGCAGTCCCTTCTTTAAATGATCCCTAGGCTGTGAGAAGTCCTTGATTATAGGGTATGTGAGAAATAACCCCACAGTTAATGTCTTCTGGTTTGTTAGAGTGGCAAACACCCTCAGATTTGCTTTCAGCTATTAATTAACCAACCAGTCATTAACTGCTGCTAACAATTGATTTACAGGGAATTATTGCTTAAATAGCAGGAGGTATTTAAGAGGAAAATAAATTAAAACAAAGAACTGTTGGATCCTTGGGCACAAAAAGGACTCTTCGTAATATAGAGCATGGCTGCTACAGCACTGTAATTACAGAGTGATAAACAGTGATTGGGAAGTACGTTCCTTTCCAGAGACAATGACATTATGTCTCCTGGAAAGAGCCCTTTTGTCTACACTAATTGAATGATCTGAAATGAATGATGTTATCAGAAACCTAACTGAGGCAACTAATGTTATATTTATGGGTTATCAAAAATGTTTAATCACGGCTGCGGTCTCTCTGAGATGTGTCATGGACACTGCAGCATCCAAAAATATGATTGAGGGCCGGTGTGGCACATTATCTTAATTAGAAAAGAGAATTACAAGTTCTTCCATTGGTTCTGCCTCCCTCCACACTGGCAGAACAAATGAGACCTATTAACCTAAGCACAAGAAAACACTGCCTCCTAATGCCTTTTTTTTTTCCTCTCCGTGGACAGGGAGTGAACAAGTGGTTGCATAATTTCTTTCCTAGGAAATAGTGCCCCAATTCAATTTACGGGGCTGGCGACACGTGGAGGCCCAGCCGCTGCTCCTCCCGATGGATTTGCCCGTGTGTGCTGCCAAGGTCAGCCCTGGGGTTGACTAAGCAGGCGCTGCTGAGCAGCCCATGGTGCGTGTGCCCTTTGCTGGCCGAGTTACAGCGTGTTTCACTGCCCTCTCCTGGAGCGAGAGGCTGCCTGCTCTGCTGCCTTCTAGGCCTTTTGGGTACCCCAGCACCTGCAAAAATGTATTTTCTACTGGGGGCACAGGGAGAGGACTGCTGCTTTTACACTGCTAAGGCTGTGCTTTCTCTTGCTCTGAGTGGGACAGGCGGGAAAAGGATGGGAAGCATCGCTGAAAAAATAGATCCTGTGCTTCAGCTCTGGGGAATGTTTGCTTTCATTGGATATATGTTTCTTCTTCTCCTGCCTTTTTGGGAGTTGGTTTCTTGTAAATAGGCTGGTAAGAGCGTGACCTGTGCCATGTGACAAGCAGTGCCCGTGGGGGCACTGAGGAATAATGCCAAAGGCGTTTTGCTTGAAGATTGGGTTACTGAAGATGATAGGAGCTAAGGAAAACATCTGACTGGCTGCTGTAAGAAAAGGCACATCTTGGTCCTTTTTAGAAAGTAAATTGGCAAAGCTCTGAGCAGAGTCTTGTTCTGCTGCCTCCTGCCAGGAGCTGTGTCCTAACCTGTAGTCTTGCCTCTGTCACTTTCCTTTGCCTGGATAAATCAGTGGAAATTCTATACCGAAGATGTGGGGATGTGAAATCCCCCCAGGTTTCAGATCTTCAGTCAAAATCGCAGGTTTTGTATCCAAGGTCCATAAATGCTGCAAGAACTATTTCCTCAGCCCTGAATGCAGACATTTCTGAATTAAACTTTAAACTCCCGAGCTTTCTCTTGTTCAGCTTTAGCTGGTTTGATAAGCAGATATATACATACCTGTTTTGGCTTTAGCTTTGTTATGGATGTCCTGGAAAGGGAAATCCGTAATAACCTCTTGCCTTTGACAGCTCCCCTGCCCTTTCATTCAATACATATAGCTGCAAAAATCTTTAACTTTTTGATTATCTGTAGGATAATCTGTAGCTGTTTATAAAAGGCTGTAGAGAACAACAAATATTAAGCAGGAAGAGAAGGTTGGAATATTTTGTATTTCTTCATCCTACCATTCCTGAGTGGCTGGATCTCACTATGTTTCTGTACCAGGAGGTGGCACTGATAATTGCAGGGATCTGCAGCAGACCCAAACAGAAAACTGGCTGGTTAAACCTCTCTGTTGATACAAAGCATGACTGCAGTTGTGTAAATCTTCAAAAAGGATCTATATGTGTGTTTTAGCTTTATTTAGATGCCTGAAGAAGAATGGGAGACAGCCTGTCTCTAGCCAAAATTCTCAAATCAGTCTCAAAATGGCAGTGCAGGAGTTTTATGAGTTATCATAGAATGTGCAAAAATGAGTAGCTGCTGGCAAGGAGAGTATCAGTATCAGGATTCCCTAACACATTTATAGTATTTCAAAACATCATTAAACTGTTGTCCAGTCAGACAAACTTACTCCTTCCAAAATATGCCTGAGAAAGTTCCAGTGCTCCTGGGGGTGGCAGAAGTAACACTGCTGTGGGTTTGGGGCTGAAAACTCTTCTGTGATGGTTGCAGAACTCGAGCCAAAAGCAGCCAAAATGCCTTCAGGCACTGAAGTGTGTGACTCCTAAATATCTGGGACAGGGTAAGTGCTTTTCATCTTGGTATGAAAAAACAGATAGCAGAGTAGGGAATCCTACTCAAGGTGTTTCTCAGACTCTGATCCATGGATGATGGTACTCTGTAAGATATTGGGGAGGCATCCTGTTTAAAAATCACAAACTTATTTTAAAACTCTCATATATGTGAGCAAGGAAAGGAACAAATTGGAGAATTAAAGTAAGAAGTGAACAGTCAGATGTCAGCATGCCCTAGTGTTGGTTCTGATGGAAAAGATTACAGCAACACCGTACAGAGCAGTCCTTGGGAAGAGCAAATGTTTGTTTTGAATATCTGGTATCTCTCTTGCTTCCATGGTGTCTTCTCAGGGCTGTGAGGCAGCTGCCTGCCTCTCCTGAGGAGGAGGCTTTTCCCTGCTGGGTCTGTCAGAAAGCAGAGAGGGCTTTTCTTTTCTTGGAAAATATGAAGGGGTAACTCTTGCTTGAAGGCATTTTGGATATACTGGAAGTGTGTCATTCAAATCTGCTCTCAGCCTAAGAAATTTTAAAGCCACATTTGTGATCTCCAAAGAGTTTTGAAATTGCAAATCTGTAAGCATGAAAAAGGGATGTCTTCCTCAAAACTCATTCTGGAGCTTCCCTACTTAGTTTCCTAAGCCTGATGGAGGCATAAGCACCAAGTGCTAAAATACAGCAGCTGTGCACATGCCCAGGTGGGAACCTCTCCTTGCACAAGTCTTGCTTCCAGTTCTTGGCTCAGCTCAGGCAGAGTAAGCTGGGCATCTCAAGCACAGCCCTCTGAAGGCTTACCTTGGCATGCCTGAGGAGTAAGGTATAGCAGGAGAACTAAATAAATTGTTCTCTGTTGGAGGACTCACTATTTTTACACAGTTGATGTGACTGGTTTTGATGGGATATAAAGCCCAGTTCCTCTCATTAGACAGCCTATCCAACTTGAGGTGCAAATTTCCTCAGGCCAGGGAGAGAGCAGACTCTCTGTTTTCCAATTTTAGCTCTGTGTGTGAGTATGAAGGAGCCAATAAAACTAATAAAGCAGTGATTGATTTAGTATGCCTAGTGGTGGTTGTCTCTGATTGTATCAGCAGCTCCTCTCTAAACAGTTACCATAGTAATGAGAAATATCTGTAAGGATTCACAGATTTTTAGGGACAACAAATACATAATTTTGTCCAAGAAATATCCAAGAAAGAAGTGATTAGGAGGAGATAATACTGGATAACTTCTCTGGATGGTATTTCTCTGTGCACATCAGGATATAACCAAAGTCCCTATCCATTTGCACACCTGTTCTTTGCTCTTATATCTACATCTCCCAAGATCAATAGGGATTGTTTATTGAACAAATTTGCTTCCTTCTTTAACTAGGCTTAGACAAACTCAAAAGAAAATGTCTTGCCTAAACAGTCAGCACAGTTCACTTTTTATGCTGTAGGAATAAACCTGACATTTATTTAATGTCATCTCTTTTTTATCTCACATTTAATCAATATTAATTGATCTCTAGTGGTCATAGTTCAACTTAATGAAGTATTGCATGTTTGAAACAACCATATAGCTGATGAGGTAGATACACTAACTGCTTTGCTGAGGGTGTTTTCCTGTTGTTATCTAATTAATGCTTTTTCTTCTTTTTCCTAATTTCATCTTTCCTTTGGAATACAAATTCAAGGGACTTAACACAGGGAGAATGATTCCATTGCTGTGATGTTGAACTAAAGTATTAGAAAAGCTGCTAAAATCCATGCCAGAGCATTAGTAGCAGCATTTGAAGTGAGCTTATTTTATGTTCTCTCCAGTCAGATGGGGGGTTTTTGGTAACTATTAAGAGAATTTAGGTCAAACTACAGTAAAAAGAGGCTCTGAATAGAGCCTATGAGCAATTTTAAGACCCTGATTAGTTTGTGGGTTTCAGGTACTTGAATGAGCTTTGTGTGAGTGTTGCCTGCAGTCATGGATAATTCACAGACTGGTCATTATGTTATCCCTTCTTCTTTTTTAATTCAAAACACAGAAAAGCATTTATTCACCCTCTCATTTTTTCTTAAAGGCTTGATGTGTCATTAAGTCCCTGTTTAAGAGTCCAAATAAATGTTTCAAGGGTTGAGTGTGAGCAGGAAAGGTCTGCAACAAGGGCTGTGAGTCGCTCTGAAATTGCCTATGAAGGTTTTCCTTCCTCCAAGCTATGCAAAATATTTGAGCAGAGGAAAGAGGAGAAGGCTGACATTTGGATTAAGAATTGTTGAGCACTGAGTGTTTTTGAGACCGAAGATCTGGCAGCAAATGAGGTGAAGCAAAGTGTAGCTTATCTGTTTGGCTGGATTTCCAGGGCTAACCAGTCCCTCATCAGGAAGTGTACAGATTCCCGAGGGAGGAGCACGGATGGAAAAATATTTTTTCACTGAGGATACTTTCACAGGTGCTCTTCCCTTTTGACAATTATTCCCAAGCAGCTTCTTTCCTTCATCTTTTTGCAAGGCTCACCTGCACCTGGGTGTCAGAAATTTGCACCTGAAGGGCCATTTCTTGATGAAATATCAGGGCAGGGATCTTCACAATAGCCTTGAGACTGGTCTGTAGCTGTCTGGACCTTTTATCCAGCACTTCTCACCAGAAGTTAATTCTGTTTCACCCACAGGATTTTATGCAAGATGACTTAATCCAGAACATTTAAGGTATTGACAAATAGGGCAGAATAACAACAAAGCACTGACTGAAAGCCTGGAAAAGCAAAGAGTCTGGGGTGACCTTATGGTGTCCTTTCAGGGGGCCTACAGGAAAGCTTGAGGGGGACTGCCCTCACTACAAGGGCATGTAGTGATAGGACAAGGGGGAATGGGTTCAAACTGAGAGAGTAGGTTTAAATTTGAATGAAAGGCAGAGAGAAATTCAGGTGAAGAGAGTTTAATAGACTCTAAAATATTTGTAGGAATTATTTTCAACTGTTCATTTATGATGCCCTGATGTTTAATTTCTGTACGCAAAACAATGACTTTCTTGGGAATGATAATTTGATTTCTATAGCTTATATCCACAAGATTTGTGACCAATCTGACCCCATACCAGGTGAATTTCATATTTCAGTTTAAATGCCTCCAAGACCGCTGAAGGAATGAGGAGGAACACCTCTCACATCTTGCTCTGTATCTGAAACCTCTTTCCAAATACAGGAATGACTCCTTGGAAAATTAACACTGGCTGTTAAATACATAGAAGGAAGAGAGACCTTTTAAAGACAATGTTCACATCTTTGTGCACATTCTTTTCCCAAGATGTTTTGGCCTCGAGTGCAGGAAACTTCTCCTGTCAATTTATGAGCAAGCTTGAAGTCCACATAAATGCAAATGTGCCCCAGGAATGAGATAAAAAAATAAAACTATGTAAGTGGCAGGATCCTGATTCAGGACAGGATGCAGTACCTGCACTGGGACTTGTCTGAAATTGCTTTGCTTTGCTCTAAGACAGTAGCCTGGATTTATGGATGGACCCAGGGAAACTCGAAAGGCATTGTTTTGAAGGGCTGCTGACTTTTCCTACAGTTCATTGCAGATCTTGTTAGGAAATGAAGGAGAGGAAACTGGGCAACTGCACTGCTCAGCCATGAGGAAATGCACAATGAGTGTGATGAAGCCAGCAGCTGCAGGACAATGGGAACAGGCTGGGGCTATTTTTGTTAGATGTGAACAATCAATTGAACGTGTGAGACCTTATCATCTTCCCTCCTCGCCTTCTGCCCCCCCTTTTCTTCAACATTGGAAGTTTTCCCAAAGAGAAACAGCTTTCCTTTTCTCTCAGCAGAGTTGATTACTGTAATAATTTTCTCTTTCATCTCAGAGCAGGTTTCTTCTGGAAGTCTTTGATGGCTTCCTCTGAGCACAGTTATTGTCTTGCTGTGGCTGAGTGACTTGCAGCAGGGTCATACCCAGTGTTGTGAAACCTGGGAGTGCATTTATCAGCATTTAAAAGTGGGTAAGGGTCCCCTCACCTCTCAGTTGCTGGATGTAGAGGCTGGAGGCATTTATCCCAGAGTTATCCTCAGAAATCTGAATTTGAACTGGGCATAGCTTTCACAGATGGAAAATAAACAGCAAGTGTTTCCATCCTATCAGATGCAATGAGAAAAAATACATAATTAAGATGGTAATCAGTGCTCATATAGCTGAATTCTCTGTTATTTTTATGACTCTTTTCTCAGAACAGTCCTTTTAAATGTCACAGCAATATTAGCTCCAACTTACAAATGGAAAAATAGAAGGACATAAACACATGATTTATGGTCTTAAGTGAAAAAGGAAAGACAAAACATATTTTTTGCTCTCCCTGAACAGAATTACATTCTTACTTTGTATTCAGATATGAGTGTATAACCCTCACAGTATAGTTATGTCTAATTTATATCATTACAATGTTCTATGTACCAATACCAGATATAGTACCCTAGATTCTCATACTTCATAAATATGAAAGGAATATTAATTTGTAAATGAGCTTTTCCAACATCTTGTGATATTTCAAGCATGCACTGAAGCAGTACTTCAGGTTTGCTATTAATTTTTTTTTAATCTTCAGTTCTTCGCTGTGTAAGTCCTTCTCCCATTATTAAGCAGCCTATTAGTCATGTAAGATCAATACTTTTTGCACTTCTATGTATTATCTTGGTATCACTGAGATCTGGCCAGAACTTTGTACCACAGTTCTTGCTACCACTTAAATTTCATTATAATGATATGTTTACATGGGTAACAGTTCGATCAAACTTGGATGTGTTTATAACACTTACCACAGTTTAGATTAACAGCTTACTTCCACTTTCCTACAAGGAAACTGCTAAATTGACTGTAATTCCTAATCAATATAGGTATAATTCTTAGAATTTAAATAGGTTTTTAAGTGTTGCCTGTGCTACTAAAGGTGACATGGATGCCCTGCAATTTGTCATCCAGCTACTGCAGAATCCATTTCCAGTCGATTGTTTCATTCGAATTCCAGTTACCAAACCCAGCAAGATTTAATTACTTGCTCTTTTTTTTTCCCATTTCCCAGTGCCTTTCCTTCACCTAGGCTTGGTTTAATGAGCAGGCAATGTTGTATCATGAAAAAATCTCAAAACATCTAATGACTCAATCCATCATCATCACAACACATCCATGCCTACTGCAGAGGAGATGCTGCTGGTGAGTACAGCTGTCTGATTCCTTCTTTAACCCCTGAGGATCATAAACTTTCTCTTACCATCCCATCTTATCATCCCATTAGAGTGATAACTCAGGCTGATAACTCCTCACTTCACTACACTTGTCCTGTTCCTGATTTGTGTCTACCAGTTCACCATGATTTTTCTTAAAATCAAGCTCAATTTCACTGGGAAGAGCTGCAGCTCAAACTCAGCTCAGTAATTAGAATGAAGATCACGGGTTTCTCAGAGTGGTGAAGTTGATGGTCTGCACCTTGAAATAATCATTCTTTATCAGTGTTTGGCTATGTTTCAGGGCAGGACTCAAGCTTGTTTATGAGCATGCCTGAGGCACACACTGCTCCCATGTCAGAGAGCACCAGTCCCTACTCAATATATTCCTCTTTGCTCTCTTGTGGGAAGAAAACTCACCCACCTGGTACCAGGACATTCTTGGGGTCGATCGCTCATTGAAACTCTCTGGGCATACTGTGGGACTTGGCCACTGCTCAGCCCAGAATGCACCCAAAAGAAATTTGACCAGCTTCTCTCCCTCTCACGAACCATCCCTGTGGCCTTCACAGCCATCACGTAAGAAGGAGTTTTAGATTAGTGTGTTTGAGAAAACCTTGGGCAGATAAGCACTGTTCCATTGATCAGAGGTAATATGGCATCCTGAGGGAGATGGGCACTGTAGGCGAGGCAAAAGCCCTCACTGAAAATAGATGCCTAATTCCTATTAATTTAGTTTCTGTGGCTGCTCAGCTCGAGTGATGGAAGCCTTAAAGAAGGTGTTGGGTCAAACCCTACCAGAGAGATTTTCTTTCTGGATGTAGCTCTATTGGACCAAACTGATAAAGACTAGGGAATAAGAGTTTCCAGATAAGTAACCCATGTCTAAGTGTTATAGCACCATGCTTTTTATTTCTTGCCTTTTTTATCTCCTGACTGACTCTTTCTGAACGGAATAAAACAAGAGTCAAAAAAGCCTTTTAGCAGCTTACATACTCCCATAACTTGATTTCCCTGGTTCCCTGACAAAAAAAAAAAACAAAAAGGAGTTTCAAAATCTCTTCTCTGAAGCTGCTGGAACTAAACTTCTCTCTTGTCCCTGTGGCCCTTCCCTGGAAAGACTGCCACCCTCTGACCTAGGCTCTGAACTGCCCAGTGGAATGCTCAGAAACTGGAGCCAATTTTGGTCAGTGTTTCTGAGTATTTAAGAGCTCTGTCATCAAGACAAGAACTTTCTTTTCAAATCAATTCCAAGAAAAAAATAAACACAAATGGAACAGGAAAGAAAACCTCTCTGCTCACACAACACAAAGCTTATTTTTTATGTCATTGGACTCAGACAATTTTTAATCTATTTCTCACAAGTGAGCCTGAGTTCAGGAAATCTGGGATCTGTTTCCACTGTCTCAGAGGTAGTGAATCAAAAGCTTGCTCACAAATCCTGAATTCGCTGGACTTTCCATCTTATTGGAGTAGGCAAGGCTGATGGGCCCCCAGCTACGTGACCAGCTCCAAACCTGCTTCAGGAGCTCTGGTGTGAGCAGAGGGGTCCCTTCAAAAGCACCCACCTCTCTGCACTGCTCTCTGCTTCCACAGGTGTGGACTGTGGGGTGTAAACAGTGCTCAGGCTGGGCTGACTGGATCCTGTCCCATCTTCTTGCTAAGCAGCTTTCCTGTATCTAACAATGGAAAAAATCTTTCCCATTTCCAGTCCTTCTGCCTGAGATTGTAAATGTGAGTCCTTTTCCCAGTGAAGAGGTTTGACAGGTTAGCAATGGTGGGCTGTTAATGCACATGATGACTTCAACTACAATATCAGATTTGTTGCCTGGCTTGGGGTTTGTCTAGACGAGTTTTTTATTACACAACAGATGGTTTGGAAATTGTTTGCAGTGATGGGGCTGAGTAGAATCTGAATTCTCTGTTCCCAGTTCAGATTGAAAAATGCATATAGATTTAGATATAGGTATGTCTGTGTGTATTATTGAGGGAAATGAGGTTTACTCTGTTTATTGTGGATCTTTAAGCAACTCTGATCACCAAATCACAGGATGAATTTCCTTAGTACACCCTTAGTGCCAATACTGGTATAGTGAATTTACAATCTTTCAGAGTTCTTCACTTTGTCTCATTCTTCAGCTTCTCTTTTGCCCTTCTCTGCCTCTCTCAGTCAACATTCCACCCCTCTCTCCCCATCTGTCTGCCCATTTCCTTTTCCCTTCCTTCTTCTTTTTCTTCGTTTTCCTTCTTTCTCCTTCTCTGCTTGCCTCCTGCCTCTGCCCTTCTTCTCATTTGTCTTTCTTCTCCTCCTCACAACTTCTCTTCTGTTCTCCCCTCTCTGCCTGCCCATCTCTGCCCTTCTTCAGCCTTCTCTGACCTTCTCTTTTTTCCTGATCCTCTGTCCTTCTTCCTCCTTCATCTCCATCCCTCTTCTGTGCTATTCTGTTCCATCTGCCCAACTCTCTCTGATCTTCTCTGACATTCTTTGAACTTCTCTGACCTTCTCTGCACTTCTGTTGTTTTCTCTGCCCTTCTTCAACCTCTGCTGATGGCCACTCTTCTCTGATTTTCTGCCATTCTTCTCTTCCTTTTCCACCCCTTTGCCAATTTTTGCCCTTCTTTGCTCTTCTCTTTAGTACTCACCCCACCTCTGCCCTGTTCTGCCCTTTTTTGACATTCTTTGACTTTTCTTGTGCTTCTTTGTTCCATTTACACACCTTTTGGCCCCTTGGTCACTTCCTGTCCATCTCTACACACTGCTCTCATCCCTTTTTTGTCCTTCTCTGCCTGTCTTCACCTCCTGTACTCTAATCTCCCCCATGTTATAAAACCATAACTATAGGCCATACCCCCAACTCCCTTTCCCTTCTTTTCTGACCTCTTCTCTGCTGTTCCCTGCCTTCCTGTGCCTCTCTTCAACCCTTTCTTCCCCTTCTCAGCTGCCTGTGTCATCAGGATACCTGGAGTTAACACTTGTAATTTATTTAGTGCTATTCCCCAGGATGAGTAAATGTATTTTTTTCCGTACACTTGAAGCTAATGCTTGATGATAGTTGCACATCACCATAGAAACCAGGACAGGTTCTTCTGTAAGTCAAAGGTTAATTTATAATTATTTTTAAAATCATCTTGCTCAGATGCATCAGTGTAGACAGGACTTGCCCAAAATCATCTTCCTTAGCAAGTAATCTATCTTTCTATTCTAGCTCTTCCAAAAATACATTAACATGGCTCCTGTTTGCTCAAGGCAGATTCTCCATAAGGTGTTATACAAGATAACTGTCTGGTTTTGAGCATTTGTAGCTATGTTTGCAATTGACAGAGTTACTGACAGCCCCAGCTCTCTGTGGGATGGCTGTGGACCAGAGCACAGATGACTCATTGTCTATGGTGTTGTTTCACACCAAAGTGTTTGCTCTGTATACTGAACATGTGTGCAAGTCAATAGCAAAAAGTTAGAGAACAAACAGCTTAGATGGAAATAAATTCACATTGACTGAAATCATTATGCCCAAATCAGAAACAACAATATAAATGTCTTTTTAAAGGAGATGGGATGGTTCTTGTGTCTTCTACCAATGTTTGAGGGTCAGGTAGTGTGAAAAGACATCTTGGCATTTCCTTGCAGCAAAAGTGTTTTCATTCCAGAGATGGGCAGAAGGGAGTTTGGGTCACTGCTCAGGTTTCTACCATGCAGCAGCAATACCCAATAATTGGGTGCTATTTTTCCCTTGGAAGCACAGACTTCTGCTAAAACTGTTTTTCTGCCCCACCTGTCTCCCCAGCTGCCTTTTCAGAGTTCAGCAGATATCTGAATAGCTGGTTTTGTATTGGGAGCTGTTTATTTGCATTTTTGCCAATTCACCCTCCCCTACAGCCCTTGCACATCTAAAAGGCATAGTTAAAGTCCTTTTGATGTGGTGATGCTGTTAACATCCTCCTAGGAGCAGCCTCAGTCTCAGGCTGGCTCAGTCACGTGGAGGTGTCCCCTCAGCTGCCTCCTCTCTCCCCAGCTGAACTAATAAGGCTCTCTGAGAACAGCACATTACCTCAGTCCCTCAGAATGCTTGACTGTACCTCTGGCCCACATCTTCTTTTATTTAAAAAAAAACCCTCTACAATGTATGTTGGAAAATTTCCAATCTGCAGGACATCATACACATATAAAGGCAATCTCCTACTGCAGTGTCCCCTTTATGAAGATGTGGTAAAGGGCACAGAAATATTCCTCTTATCTGGTTGGCAAATAAAAAATTGCTTTTGTGCTAATGTAGGAGATTAAACTGCATAATTTACTTATTAAAAAATCAGGTTTCTCATGGAATATGAATATAAACCCACAAAGACTTCAGGAATCTTCACTGGGCTTTGAATTGTGCCCATAAGAACTTGTTGTAGGTGACAGACTGGTTCAGACACTGCTATCCCATAGGGATCACTAGGATGAGTCACCCTTAGTTCTGTGGAGGCTTCTATACGTGATAATGTGCTTAGGGAACTGGGGAGCAAAGAAAATCCTCTAAGTCATTCCCCCAGAGCCTCTGGCAATGTCCCTTCTGCAAAGTATTTCCCCACCCTCGATCTGTTCTTGCAGCCTGTGTGTTTCTGGAGCCCAGTAGCCAATGAAGCCAAGATGTTCATACCCTCAAGGAGTGTCTCGAGACATGGCCAAGCTCTGCCAGCTGCAAGGCTCCAGATGTGGCCAGGCTGGGACAGACAGGGAATTCCCATTTTCTTATGCTACAGACAAGTCACGAGGCTGCAGTACCATCCCTTTCTTTCCTGTGCCTGCAGAGGCTGAGCTGCAGAATGTCAGTTCCACCCCAGGTGAGGAGCCATCTCCTGGGACCAGCCTGAGGGACAAATCCAACCTTGAAAAACAGCCAGCAGGATGACATGCAGATCAAAGGGGTATTGCAGAGCTCAACTGCAAGAGATCCCTTAGAGACCTTTTAAAGCATTTTATCTCACCCTTAACTTCCTTGAAATGGAGCACATATTCTCTCTGGAAGAAAAAGAAGAGCAGAGTTTAGTACATGCCCTGAAATGCACAGGCATCTGAGGAGCTTTGCCGTCTTCTGTACCTGTCTGCTCAGTGGCTGTGTTGTTTGCAAGAGGTTTTTTATTCCTGTTGTACCTTTAGGAAAATTACCCCACAAATCTCTGAGGCTGGAAAAACTCTGTTTTGATGACATTTAAACATTTTAAGTGTCATGACAAAAATTTTAAATGTAGTGTGTATGTATCCAATGTCCCACGAAGTGTGGGCAATGTATACGGGTGTGAAAGAATCTTCTCAAGAGCAAGAGGTAGAGCAGTTATTTCAGTATTTCATGTGCCTTGGTGAATTTGTTTTTAATGAGAGAAAAAGTAGGGGGTTTGTTTTGCTTTGTTCTCTTTTTTTTTTCCAGTTTCCATGCTCTAGTTTGCTTTATCAGTCTGTCAATGGATATAAACAGTGTAAATGCACGAGAGTATCTTCATGCCAGTGCAGG
This sequence comes from Notiomystis cincta, assembly GCA_013398075.1. NCBI lineage: Eukaryota > Metazoa > Chordata > Aves > Passeriformes > Notiomystidae > Notiomystis > Notiomystis cincta. Next base: position 100,031 of record VZRX01017259.1, on the reverse strand, counting down.
TTTTCAAAAGCATACAAGCTACAGTGAGCCATCCTATTTTGCAGTTAAATTCCATGTCTCTGATGGATTTCCCCACACTGTTGCTAGGAGATGAAGGTAATGCCTAACAAAGGATATATTGACAAAAAATTTTCCAGAACAAATCTATCTTGTTATGGTAAATAGAGACTCACATAAAATGGATATTGCAGGATTTATTTCCCTAGTGGTGGCACTGGCAAAATTGCATACATCAAGTGAAGGTGAAATTGCCCCATCACAAATGCATTTTTGTTTTGTTTTGTTGACATAAGGACTTTCAGTGTGTTTAATGCCGAAAGCGCTGTTGCCTTCCAATGTGTTTTGTTGCTAGGCTAATAGGATGAACACATCCTACATCAGCCTTTTTCCTTCTTCCCTCCTCTGCTACTTCTCCCTTTCAGGGAGAAATGTGGCTTATCATAGTGGTTCCCCTCTTTTCACTCCTCTTCTGGGAAACATGGATTCCTTCTTTTAAAGCAGGGAAGAAGTGTGCGTGACTCGGGACATGTTGAGATTTGGCATAGAAGCAGCTAAATGCAATGGAAAAGCAGATCAGCCTCTTGCTTTATAGCTCTAGGCACATCTACATTAAAACAAAACAAATCACAAAGTTAAATGGAAATCTAATAAAGAGAGGAACTTCAAGAATTCTCATGGAAAGATTAAATTTCTAGAGAATGACAAATTTTCTCCCTTTCTTGTGGTGACATAATGAACACACAAGCAGATTTGAACAGCAAAAGCCAACATGACTTGAGCCACATAAAACTAAAATTTTGCTGGACAAAAAGTTAAGTTCTGGTGTGGTATTAATATTTTCCCATCCACTGCCATCCCAGCAGTTCCTATGCTACCAACTCTGGCTCTAAACACATGTAAGTAAACAACTTGCTGTCCAGAGAGATGTCAAGGCTGAAAATGAGATTGCCTCTCAGGGTAGGAAAGGAGTCCAGGAGAAACACAATCCCCTCCATTTTCCTATATGCATAATTGCACAGAAGGAACACACAATTTGACCTTTTTTGAGTTAAACCTACTGTGTCCCTGACTCCACAACTGTGCAAATATTGGGCTGGTTTCATCTCAGGTGTGAATCTGCTCACCCAGGCAGGGCCATCTGCACAGACCAGTGGCAGATGTGGTCCTATCCTCCTCTATTCACAAATGAATGGCATGGAAGGAAACGAAGGCAGAAATTGTCACTTCTTATCATCTCACTCCTTGGCTGGTCCCCTCTTGGGATGCATGTTTACCTTCTGCCTTGCAGGGCACAGTGAAGGTGAGCCCACCAGTTGGCCACAAAAATTCAAGTAGGAAAGGAGGTGACATGTCATGCCTGGAGTCACTCGGTACCATCACAGCCATTCCCTGTTTTGGGGGGAAGGAGGGAGGGAAATCTTGGTTTTGTGGTGTTGATGAGAATGCCTTCAAGAAGCACCCTTTCCACCACAGTTCTGAACATCTGTGTCAACTTTTGTGTTAATCACAAACAAAAGTTGCCACAAGTCAGAAATCTGCATTAAATTTGTCGATTCGCTTGCTCAGGGTTTTAACTGGACACGAATGCACTGAGATGTAATCTCTGCTTGTTTGGATGGGTGGGGGAGAGGGGACAGCTGGGAAGGGCCTTACAGCTCCTACTGTTACTGCACTTATCCGGTTTTCTGCTGTAATATCCTGTTTTTAGATGCTTACATTTTAGCCAAGCATTAACCATTTAGGATGGGACTGACCATGCTGGGATGGCACAGGCCTGCACCTGTGAAATAGAAGTTAAAAAAAAAAAAAAAGTGATGTAATTTTTTTCTAGATCAAAGCCAAGTGAGGGGGCGGGGGACAGTATTTTATTCTATATTAGAAGATCATTGCAATTTCTTTGCTTTGAGATTTGGCATGGTGGTAGCCGTTAGGTGAAAAGGCTGTTTGCTGAACATATGGCAAACCAAGCACATTTAGCCAAAATAAAAAAATAGTAACAACAAGCCCTTACAGCACAAGCAGAGGACTCTTATATTCAGCAGAGACTTGGTTCTCATGACTGCATTGCTTAAAGATTTGCTCCTGATAGAGGTGTCCTGTGGGTTTCCCCCAGCTTGCAGCTCTGCAGGATGTGGATCCTCTCCCCACGAAGCCGTCCACTGAGCCTGGAGCGCAGTGTGGGAGGCACCACTTGCTTATATGCAGGGGTACAGCTAGAGAGTGGAAAATAGAGCAGAACTGGGAGCTTGGGCAGCCTCCACCAGAGCTAAAATATAACTGCTCTCTGCTAGGCAGCGATGCCTTCTCTGGGCTGGGGCTGGCTGCAATGGAATGACACACTGCAGACAAAGCACAGCACCAGAACAGTGCACCAGGCAACCTGGAGTGGGCGGTTTGGGAAACAATCTGTTTGATGGGAAAAGATGGAGAAAAGATAGCAAAGATGACAAAGGAGATTTTGTGGGGAGGGGAAATTTGCTGGGTAAAATCTAAAGGCAGATTGTGAAAACCAGGAGGATCAACAAGTTTCATATTAAAATACGGCTGTGGCACAGGAGCAATGACTACCAGGACACAGTGAAGTAACAACAAGAAATGAACAGAACAGGAAAGGAAAACCAGAGAAGAGAGAGCTTTTCCTTCTTCTTTTACTTTTATGCCAAGTGCTTATTTTCTTTATCCAGCTGAGTGTAGTTCATATCCAAGGGTCATTCATGAGGATGGTTGAAAATCAGAATTAAGTTTTTTTCAGCCCTTTCCAGCTCTAGGCTGAGCACAGGAACCACTCTCTTTGGCTTCTGCAGTCTTTGTGGTACTGGTGACTTCTTTTTGTAAAGATCAATAGGTGGGTGATTGTTAAGCTCCCATTTTCTACTGCCTGTTGTAGAACAGCAACTTGCAGCTGCTCCTGAAAGCCGTACTCCTACCATTGCTCAGCTTCAGAGAGCTCCCAGTATTGTGAAAGGCAGCACTGTCTGTGACTTTTGGGTGCCTGCCCACCTGAACACGGACTTTCAAAGCACTTCAGTCCCTGTTAGTTTAAATGGAGCTTAGGCCATCAGGTGTGATGGCCACAAAGTTTTGTGAAAATGTTGGTGACCAGGGTCACATACCCACAATGGAAGCCCAGATTCATTCACAACTTGTGAGATTTACCAACATTATAGGTCTGGTTGAGATCAATAAGGTCTTGCACCATCCAGATTCTGGAATATTGCACTTTATTGAAGCAAGAGCAAAGCAGTTGCCAGGTTGCCACTCCCAACAGACAGCAACCCTATCTATGGCTTTACTTGAATATAAAGAAATTATATCAAATATGTAATATATTATTTAGGTATTACATATCTTATAAACACATCTCTTTTATGAAAATCTTTCCAGATAGAAAGGCACTAAGAGCATTAATAGGTGTCATAACAGATAGTGACCCTAAATATGTGCTATATTGTATTGTTTAAACATAATTACATATTCAACTCTTTCTATCATTTTTATCATGATATAATATTTACATATATTGTATCTTTGATAGCACGTTTCTTGGTATATCGAGGGGTTTTATATTTTCCTCATATATACTATAATTAATAA